>KI915052.1:2730335-3079093 GCA_000473445.2 Anopheles farauti
TAACCAATGTGCGATCTACACACCGGTGCACTTCGTGCGATAGGATGCCTCGTTGACCCGACACCAGAAGGGGTGGTCCAATGAGGCAAGGTTTCTGTCCGTCAGAGACCCTTATGGGGACAGAAACTGACTCTTAGTACACTAACACTGATTCACAGTGTTAGTGTTTGCGAGGTTTACTTTGGAAGGTGTTTTTTTGCTGGAAAATAACATTAGACCAGATGAATGTATCGTAATTTCAGAAGACAGAATTTGTTTGGGTAAATTTAAGCTATTTTCCACAATTCAATTTTAGAATAAAAATTTCTAAATATTTAGAAAGTATATTCAACAACGAATAAAAAAGAGGTTGATTTCAATGCTTGCAAAAATATCCTCAAAGATGGTGAAGGTTACAAAGAAATTTATTACTTTATTTTTATGTTAAAAATTTCAGCCAATTTCTCAACTATTCTACAAGCTTATGTATTTTTCGCGTTTCATCGGAAGAGGCATTTTTGATGCTAACCTAATCCAGAACCCTTTCCGATAAACGTTAGATCGCACACCCACTTCCCACGAACCGGTTCTCTCCGGTGGCATTCCAGCGCATGTAAATCGAATCGGAGAACTCGTAACCGGAACTTCCTCCCGCGATGTTCGATTACGCCGTGGGGATGGGAAAATCCCGACCGAGAATCCAACTACGGCAGTGAGAGTGAAACCCGGTGGTTTCTTCTCGGAACGTGCGTCACCCATTTGGGCGATAAAATTACCATCATAACGCCGCGCTCTGCTCCACCTAACCCATGGCTAATGAATTGGCGACAGATCTTGCGTGCGGAACGTTCCGATCTTCCCGGGCGTTAACGTAGTCCGTTTGCTTTACTTCCACACCGATTTACGACGGGTGGGTGGATTTCTTTTGATGAAGATCAGGCCGAAGATCGGGGCGTGTGTTTGCTTGCGGATGTTTACAACATTTCGGTCCGGTAAACCCGTGGCGAATGGCACGTGGCGCGCGCTGCTAGCGAGAAATGCGTTGGAAAGTGATTTGACGTTAAGCTGTGCTTGGTTATTAGTGCGCGGGTTAGTTAATCTGTGTCATTTGTGCGCCCTGTGAAGGGGATGAAGAGCCGTTTAACGCCGACTAAACGAAAAAACGATACAACATAAATCAATTTTTGGGCATGGTGTGAACAATCGTTTACAAAGGGTGAATCAGTCGGGATGTGAATTATAGCGCCATAAAAAGTTTGTTTTTACTATTTGCATTTGAATTTCGGAGACAGTTAAGGATTTTTTTCCACACCTGCGTTATGATCATGGACGTTGGGGAAACTGGAATAATTATCTAGAAAAAAACTAATTACCGTGAGAAACTTCTGCCGATGTGAATATTTCTTGTTCAACACGAAAGTAAACTTTTAATCTCATATGCTTCACGGAGAAAACTCGTGAGATAAAACACCACAATTCAAGATCGTTTGAATAAATTATACGTGATGAGGAACGCAAAAATAATTAATATCTTAACAAGTAGTGAAATTTGAAAAATGCCACGTGTTTAATTCAACTAGTTTCAGGAAACGATTCGTTTAAAAAATGGATTATTTATTGAGACTACCGAGGAGTAGTTTATCTACCAATAAAACTGCTTTTAAGTAAAAATTCGAATAAATTAGAAAAACTCCATATGAGCGATCGCAAAAGAAAGTTGAAACTAATTTAATCTATGCTTAATGGAAACATTTTAATTAAAATGATATAAACTCTATTTTTCTATCGTTCATAAGCTTTCGTAGCTTCCGTTTCTAATTTCTGCGAATGTTCAAATAAAAGATATTTTGAGTTGCCTTATGCCTTACTTTTTTCTGTTATTTGAATCAAAATTGAACGAAAATACTTAAATTTTGTTTATCTCTTCTGAGTTTTGTTTCAAAGCATTTTTTTCTGAAATTTCAAAGAAACCTTAAATTTGGTAAGTTGCTTGGAAGATCTTGAGAAAATCTTGGGAAGAATCGCACTTCTAGGATCTATTCCGGAAAGATCCTACCAGTTCTCTCTCCTGTGTACGTTGAGCTTAGGATGGTATCAAATCTTCTTCTTATATACTTACGTTTTTGAACTGGACGTTTTCCGTATCATTTTAGAAATCTTTGGTTGAAATTAGAAAATCCAAGTATATTTTTAGGTTTCCTACTGCTGGAGTAGTCTTCTTCCGACATTGCTGCTGCTTTCTATCCAACAGTAGCAAATCAATTCACCAATAGCCCATATC
The DNA here is from genome assembly GCA_000473445.2 of Anopheles farauti. Classification (NCBI taxonomy): domain Eukaryota; kingdom Metazoa; phylum Arthropoda; class Insecta; order Diptera; family Culicidae; genus Anopheles; species Anopheles farauti. Next base: position 2,732,596 of record KI915052.1, read on the forward strand.
CACCCCGTGACAGGTCGGTATCCACAGCCGGCAGCTTCTGTCAAAATCAACCGATCAGCCGATCAGCCACTCTGCAGCGTTGGAATCGAACTGCAATCGAACAGCAAATCGACCAACACCACCACCACCACCAACACCAATCAGGCGCCAATTATCCGATCGCAGATCGTGCAACGGGCACCTTTGTCCTTTTACCGTGCGACTTAGCGCTGTTGTTATTATGTTATCGCCTTTATTGGCATCGACAGTGGCGACTGGTATGTGTGTGTGTGTGTGTGTGTTGATGGGCATGTTTTTTTTATTGCAAAATTACTAACCCCAGCCAGTCGGGAGCTATCCGAGGGAGGCACTTGGAGACGGGTGAATTAAGCCGCAATTACGATTGGCGGCATATTTGTTGAGCAGTGGAATATGTGTGTATGTGTGTGTGTGTGTGTGTGTGTATTTGGGCTGGCTGAGGCTATGGTTTCTGCGCCTATTAGCCACTTTTGGACAGCTTCCACGTGTGTGCACTCTTTTGGCTCGTTTTGGTGGCAAGCAGATCCATTTGGGCGTGCGTTTTTTTTTTCGATGCGGTTACGAGAAAAGGTATTGAAACATGCACTATTAAACGTTCGGATAAAAAATCGTTTCATTTTTCAAAAGGATCCTACGGTTCCTTCCTTGACGCGATAATTTATCCTCTTTCAAATATAGATCGCAGCCATCACAAGGTAGGCTCTGTGAATATCTCTTAAAAGGAGAAGTTTATGCCAATATTATGTCCAGTAAAGATTATTCGCCCTGATGAAGTCTTTCCACTGCCGAGTTTCTGTTTGTTTACGCCGGTCAGAAACTTATTTTCTATCCTTCATACTTCGGTTTTATTTGAGTAAAAATAGTTTAATAGAAGAGGCTGGGTTCGCTTGTTGGGTTTTAGATAACCATGGTAACCGTAGAAACGAACACAAATTTTGACGTTCAATTTCACAGCCGACTTGTTGATGCAATTTTCTAGGCTTGTTCGTCCATTTTATGTGTTGATCTTTTTTTCGTGAATTTTTAGTTCAAATGTTTTTTATAGCCCGGTTCTTCCGGCAAACATGCGATACTATGCTCATTTTTGATCAATGATCCGTTTATGGTGTTAAAGGAGCTTGTAGGAAAAATTGAGTTAAAGCATCAAGAAAATGTAAAATACTTTTTAACAATTTTTTTGAGATGTGATTTTTTGATGCGGTGTTAATTGATTGTGTACATATTTCCCATATGTTTAATTTTTTATTTCTTTAATTTAGCATACAACAACATCATTAAAGTTTCTTTTTCGAACCACTTTTTCAACTTTCTTGCATGAAGCAACTCATCTCACCAAAGCGGCAATTCTGGATGATTCAGCTGATTAATCTTATTTCAAATACGAATTGAAGAACAGATTGCAAAGAAAGCTCAATTAGCTCATGGCACAATTAGAGTACTCAACTGTTGTACTAAGTACTTAACATTGATTACATTTTATTAGCTAATGCTTATTCAATAGATGTAAAAGAGCTCCAACACGATCGTTTCAATAGCCACTAACCACTCTGTCGGTACGTTTTGGATGCACCATCATGTCAGCAACAAATCAGCTGAAAGAAAAGTCACCACCTCCACCGGCGGACCCCTGGGGGGCTTGGGAGCCGATTGGTGATTGACGGCTGCGACTGCCAGTCGATCGATTCGGCCACTCGGCTCGAGTCAGCTTGAATCGGATTCGTTTTTTTTGCGATATGCTGCCTCGCCTCGCTTACCCATTTGCCACGCTTGCATCGCATTGAACCCTGGCGTTATGGGGTGGTTTAAAAAAAAAAAACGAGCAGCGGCAAACAGGCGGCACACAAAAATGCACCGTAAAGGGCCCGAAACCGAAGCCGAACGGGCAAGGGAAAAGTAAACATGGGCGGACGGAGCCTCCGTTGCGGGGTTTTTGACATTGAGCGACGCTGATGAAGCCGTTGCCGGGCGGTGTGAGCAATCATAAATACCGTACCGGGTCGGTGAGGCTTACATGGAGCGGGTTTGGCAAAAACATAAAAAATAAATGCATAAAAAATAAGAAAAAACACGAGCGGTTTAGCAATTGGCATCAAATTCGCACCGGGGCTGGTTGGTGGTGCAACTGAGAGCTGACAAGACATGAAGGGCTCTGCCCTGCCGAGACATCTTGGCGAGAGACCCGAAGAGGTCACCATAATGCGGAGCAGATGCGAACGGGCGATCGATTTTTGATCGTTTTTTCGTTCTTCTCCAAGACATCACGGGTCGCCTACGGGCCGGCTCTAATGACGAGATAATCGAATTGAAAGAACGTAAAATGTTCACTAGGGATGGTTCGGTCGTTATTAGTATCTGTATCCCCTTTTTTTTTGTGCGCCCCTTCTTCCACGACAGTAGCGCACCGTTTGCTGGTTAAACGAACGGCCCTGAAATCCCTTGCGGCAAACCATGTCTGCATCCACGGTGGATGCATTTCCTGCACGGGCTGCATCGGTGCGGTTCATGTTTGTGCGTTGTGTTTGTTGCCCTTTCGCTAATTAAAACGCCGCACGGGGCCGTCCGATCGTGATCGATTTCGATTTGCGAATGAATCGATTTTAATTGGCTCCCAACCGTCGCGACACGCATCTTGCCGTCTTGTTTTGTGCCGTTGCTGCTCTTCGCTTTATTTTCTCGTACCATTCTTGGTTTGTTCGAGTTGTTGTTGGCGGTGCGGATGTGGTTATGTTATGTTTTTTTTTTCACTGCAAAGATAAAACCAACCGGTGATGATCAATCTTGTGTTAAAAGCATGTTTGCATCTGGGTCGGTGTTTATTGGCCGTGTGCGTGTGGGAACGCCAACGGATTTGACGACATGCAATGTGAGCGAACAGCAGATAAAAAAAAAAACAAACATGTTAAAAGAAAGGTGAACATTTGTTTTGGGGCTGGTGCAAACGATGGGATGAACATGGAGCTACAAGATTTTTTGTTAGTGGTGTATTTATTAAACTTATTTAACGTAAATTATTCGAATCAAATGTTCAAAACGACTTACTCTAAGACTTTTTCGTATTAAATTTTTCGTATTGTTTTGTATATGTACGACATGGAAAAGTTTTGAATAATAATTGAGCTTTCTGGTGGGGTTCCATAATTTTTTTTTGAAGAATAAAGAAAATTGTTTTATTGTAAAACATGTTTTAATTTTTTTATAAAACAATTTAAGTATAATTTTTGTTGTACGTACAAAAATGCTTGGTAGCATTTGAATATACCAATTAATACTCCTCAAATTGCTGCCTTAACAAATGGTTAACATCGCAATGAATAATAACATATTTAATATTAAAAATTAAACATTAATTAAACTTGGAAGTACTATTTTGGAAGATGTCCGATGGTGTAGTGACAGGTGGCGTCGATCTTTTACACGACAGGAGCGGTATCGAAATCTACTAACCGTCTAAATGGTTTCTTCTTAAAATTTCTAGAAAGCCGCGAGTCGGCAGATTTGATTTCCGTCGTTTCATTTGATAAGTCGTTACTAAAATTAGAAGAAGAAGATTTTTTAAATTTTCAGGCTCTTCCAGATTTTTTTCAAAATTCTTTTATTGAGATTAATATCCTCCGAGCATAAATGAACAGATCAAAATATAGAATAATTGAAATAAGTTAAAAATAATATAATAATATTGAATAATAAATTTACATTTCTCAAAAATGCATCAAACGAGATTTAAAAAAAAAACATGACAATAGTGTGGTTTTAAGCCGCAGTTAACAGGCTTCCCCCATATATTGGATACATTCACAAGGAAGACAGCTATCGCCCTGCATTATTTCATGCTCTCCAGCTGAGCCCCAAAGATTTTCTCTCTCTCACACTCACACTTGGCCTGTTTCTCGCCGCGATTCTCTCCTTACGAATCTGTGTGTGCTCCGTTCGCTCCGAAATCTTTGAGCAGCACGCAAAAATTGATCCCCACCGTGCGGTGGGTGGGGGTGGCTGCCTGCTCCGCTGAAAAAAGCACAGCTGTTTGTTTCGTTGCCGCTGGAGGAGGCCGAAATGCGGAAACGATAATGTGCAAGTGTGCATCGACGGAGAGCACCGAGAGTGAGACGGAACGAGAGAAAACGAGCAGCAGCATTTGTGTCCTGAGCATAGGAGGAGAAAAACTGTGCGCGAATGTAAGCGGCAGGGGTTGATGGTTCATGTCAGCAGGAAGTAGAAAAACAGTGTGTTTGAATAAATGTGGCAACAGCTTTACTAACATTGTTCTTACTCGTATCATCTATTTTATTCACTGTTTTATAATTTGAAATTCAATAGCAAATTATTATTGACGCAATTTTGAACATTTCTCACTAAAATCAGACCAGTTCATACTCATAGATTTCTCTCCCAATTTTAAACTGTCAGTTTTCAAGATGCATATGGCAAGCGATTTTTTATAATTTTAAGTTTAATAGTAAATTATTTTTGTAATAATTTTGAACATTTCACTACCGTTCACGCTAATAGATGTCGCTCTAAATCTTTAACTGTAATTTTTCAAACAAGGCAAATCGTATGCATGTAGAACGTAACATTAAATACTGAAATGGATATAGTTACATTGTTTTGTATCAATAATCGATGTTTTAACCACAGAAATTGATCAAAATTAAGCTGAAAACCTGTCAACTTAAAGATAAAAATAGCAGTTAATTTGAGAAAAGGCCAAGAATAAATAAAACAACATTTGTTTATTATAAAATTAGCATCCTTACTTGAACCAAACAGAAGGTAATGTAAACAAAGAGATAACCCATGAAAATTAGTAAATATGAATTAGTAAGCCTAGGAAATTTCCGAGGATTTGAAGCGAATTTCATTATTCAGAAATAAAGTAAATAAATTAATAAAGAAATAAATAAATAAACGATGCCAGGTAGTAACGAAAGAAAATATTTGCAAAACATGTTTTAATTGCGATTAAATTTTGCAAAATTCAAACGACAAAACACACCAAAGCAGCTACCCAACCACACCATTGCCATAGTAACCGGCCGTAGACGGGTCGGGCGAACCCTGCCATCAACCCTGCGAGGGTAGTTTCTCGCGCACTGCATTTCGAGCGAAACCCGCCCAGCAGCAAGCAAGCAACCCCCGGTTCAATCCGATCTGTAATGCTGTAGGGTTCGGTCGGTTCGGTCCGTTCGAGGTTCAGAGCAGTCAGACCGCCAGAGCGTGTGTGCTTTTCCACCAAACGGGAAACAAACGTGTGTTTGTGTGTGTGTGTGTTCATCTGTACGTGTGCGCCCGGCCTCGTGAGCGTGGTGTGTGTTCTTCCGCTCGGTTCACGGTACGACCCTGAGGTGACCAGCCGTGCCCTTCCCGCGAGTGGGTCGGTGTTGGTTTCTTAAGATATGCTGTTTTGTTGTGATGTTTGCCGCGGTCGGTCACGGCGTCGACCCAGCCAACTTTGACCTAGAAATGACGTGAATTTGTGCGCGCGCGCGTGTGTGTGTGTTTACGTGTTTGCCTGTTTGGGGAGGGTGTATCGGAAGTGGTATAAATACCCTGCCCGGTGGAATGCGTGTGTTTGTGGACAAACAAATTCAAGCCGTTTCGCGACGCAAACCGCAAGCGCCTAAGCACGCAAGCGTAGCAAAAAAAAAAAACAACAGTAAACAGGAGGCTGGGAAAGAAAGCGAAGCAGCAAAGCGGGAGGAAAAAAAAATACGCAAAAGCTCTGAGAAAAAATCTCCATTTCAAATGTCAAACGGTGATGTTTCGGGTGTTCGGAAAACATTGGGGCAGGGCAGGGCACGAAACAAGCGTGAACTCGAATCGTGCGAGCGTGTGAGAGCGAGGAGAAGCAGCAGCCTTTTCGGCACAGAAACTCCCTCACCCGAGGAGAAGAATTTAATCGGGAGCGGAAATGGAAAACACGTTATCGACCCCCGGGTGGGGACGACAGGCAGGTGTGGCTGGAACCGTTGGGGAAGAGGGAACCAAAAGCCTTCATTTTGCACCCGCGCACGGACGGGCGACTCGTCGAATTCATCCCGTGTTTTGGTGCCACACGTGAGAAAAAGCTCACCCGGTGTTTTTTTTTGCGATCGTAAAAATTCCGTAAAAACTCGAAAATCAGCGTGTGAAAAGCGAGAACCCTACAATGTAGTCGACTCGTTTGTCGCAGTCAAAAGCAGTCAGCCACACACTCGGTCAGCCAGAACCGTCCGTCCGTCCGTGAGCCGTGTGACCGATATCGAGCCGCGTTTCGCACGTTCGGGGAGAAGTGAGAATACGTGAGACGCATCTGCGCCCGAGGTTCGCCTGCGAGCGAACGAGATGCCGTGAAGCTGCGTGAGACACACGACCGGTTGTGGAGCGTGTGAGATGTGAGGACGGGCCGGGCGAGCGGGAGGATCCACTTGGGGGCCTTAAGTGCCAAAACGCGAAAAAGAGACGGAGATGCAGTGAGCGAGCCGGAGAAGCGTGGTGTATTTTTGCCGATTGTTGTGTTGTATATCTTGATGCTTCGTTCCGATGCTTCGGTTCGGGCATTTTGTTCTGTTGTTTCGATTCCCGCGCAGCTCCTCGCCTCGCATCGGATCTTCTCTCGGGCCCAATCTGTTTCTCTCTGCCTCCGAGAGAGAAGTGTAAATAAATGTATCCAGAGAGTGGATGCTGGGAAATAGTTTGAACGTGTGTATGCGTGCGCTTCGAACGGAGAGCGAGAGCGAGAGAGAAAGCAAAAAAGTACAAAAAAACACCTGCCACAATAGAACGGAGGAGATTGTTGGAGGGTAAACAGTGGATAAATTGATTTGCACATCGTTGTGGGGAAGAACGGCTACTGCTGTTTGCTACCGTGTTTTGCCCACTGTTGGTGGGATTATTTATGACAGTGTCATATATTTTTATTTGTCTATTGGAACTAGATTCAACATCGTTCCGGTGAGAACGTTAACTGCGTGTTTTACAACGCAAAGATAAAAGTTTTGGCAGCAAGAAGTTGCTGTGTTGATTGCTTTACAAGGATATACAATACTTGATACTATTTTGATGGTATAGTGGCAGTATTTCAAATTTTACTGGAATAATTTTAATAATTTCAGAATATTCTAGCTATAAGCTAGAAATTCAGAGAAAACTGAAGATCTGAGTAAACTTGCTACTGGCTTTGGTTGGTAGTTATTCTTTTGGCATCCTTTGGAATAAGCGATAATGGAATGAAAAATAATTGCACTATTTAATAATTATGTAATTATTCAAAAGTGTTTTGAAGATCATTTCCTTTAAATAATAAAATTTTAGGTGAAATGGCATAAAAAAGGATTACATTGTTTAAAACAATATGGTATTGTTAAAAGACAATTCAATCACACTTAATTAGGATTTGTTTAGAAAGTTTAGAAATCTCCATAAATTTATGAGTGAATCATCGAAACATTTTTAATTCTTATAGAGTCTTAAATCTTAATATATTCACTTGTTGTATATGATGATGTGCATTTGAAAATGGTTTTAAAATTATTTAAATTTACAACAAGCCATAACGTACAAAGATGAATTGTGCATATTTAATATGAGGGTTTAAATTATTTATTATTTTAATTTTATTATTTAATTTAAAGACTTAATGGTATGTCACTTAAAAGAATGAATTTTTCGTAAGTTAGGGGCTTTATTTATTAGCGAGCATAATAGATTTATACACGAACTAACGTTCCAAATTAGTTCAAAGTAAAAATATAAGAAAAATACACTTTTATTTAGCAATTTTTGGCAAAAAGGCAAAGCACGCAAAACCAGCAAACAATTTTGTCCATAGCAAATTCTCATCGTGCCTTCGAATGACACAGTGACCTGGCGGGTGCTCCTAATGGTAGTAGTAAATTCTTGACGTGCCAAAGAATTACTCATCTAAAGCAATACCTTCTCCGATTGCCAGCGAGATATTGCGCATGTTATGATTGAAATGATCAAAATACGTTAGAAGTACCAACTCCACCGCTTGTGCATGGCTTTTGGAGTAGATTAATTAATTACGTGCTTGGAAAGTTTCGAAACAGTAATTGCATTATGGCGACAAGCGTTACCCCTCCAATGTCTCTCCGCGCTCTTTCACACGCAGCATCTCACTCTCCATGGTTTGTGACGTGCCAGTATTTGGAGCCCCGCCGCCATTGCCAAAATCAAACACCGAACCGTCATCATCTCGCGCTCTATTTGCCTGTTGCATTAAACGCCTGGCAGTTCCCAAGTGCACGGTGTGCCGACCGAACTGGTCCGCAGTTGTTCTGCTCGTTTGGGGAATAATTGTAAGTAAAATATGGCGTGGAGGAGTGGAGTCGGATTGAATATTTAAAATGTATCATCCACGTTGAAGCTGGAACCATCTCCAGTGAGCCTGATTTAATTGGCAGTGCCGAATTCGCCTTCCAAACGCATCGCAAACGCGTGAGAGCAGCTGCAGGTGTGAGTGTGAGGCTCTCGGAACGTTCGCTTGGGTTTTTTTTCCAATTCTAGCGCCCTAATCTTAATGCCACGCGTTGGTGCAATGGACGTCGGCTCGCTGATGGTAAAGTGGCGAAACCGTAACCACTAGAAGTGTCACCACCTTTCGAGCTTCTGTCTCGTGTCCGTGCTAATTGATTTTGTGTGTGCGTGTGCAAAAATGTGGTGCAAGCGAAAAGGTAGGCGAAAGGAAAGCCCTCCAAGCGCGCGCTGCGAAGCCTTGCCAATGCCGGGCGCGTTTAATCCTCGCGGAGGCCTTAAAAATTGTGGAAGGCTCCATTTTGTTGCTCGCCGGGCAATCGATGGCTACTCGCTTGGGCCTGGCCGGCCGGAGTGGAGTCGTTAATTGAATTACTCGTCCTGCACGGTTGTGTCTAGCACTGGTTTCCTTCCGTGCTTCCAGTTGTCTTGGACAGGAAGCAGGTTCTTACGAAACGTCGATTATTTGGCCCAAAGTTGGCGTCGTTGAGACTTCTGGTAGAAACCGTAGTAATATTTTCGGGCTCCGGGTCTTCCGGGACTTGCCAAGGCACACGTTCAAACACACATACTCACACACACACACTGGACACCCTAGGTTCCTAGCCCCGTTGGTAGAAGTTTTCCAATTAAAACTCCATCCAGCATCAGCGCTACTTCAGCGCTTTTCCTTTAGCCCCAGAAAGGACTTCTGCGTTTTTGTGAGTGTGTGTGTGTGTGGGTCAGTGGCATCGTGTGTGTATGTGTGTGTGTGTGTGTGTGGGAAAGAGTTTCCAAAGGACTTGCAATCCCACTTGTCCGGCAAAACTAAAAAAAAAACACACTCTTGAACCATTTATTTCCTCACGAATAGTTTTATTGGTGATCATCGTCGATCGGGAAACATCGCGAGGATGCGATAAAAACGCGTCCCAAACCCAAATGGGGCCATACGGTGGGTGGCTATCTTGCTCTCGAATTAACTTATCCTTGGCCACCCCTCGGTCCAGGCCATGGGAGATGGTGTGGATTAATGTGCGGTAGCTATAGCCGCTGGTCAAGTTATTGCCAGGAAAGTAATTAAACTTTCGACATTCGGTTAATCGATTTTGCGATCGTCTTCCCCTCGCCGACGGTGTTCACCCCCGGAACCAGACCACTAAGACACTAAGGATTGGTTCGGAAGGGTACCTAAAACATTCCATCGGCGAGCACTTCGAAGTGCGTCCAGAGGCAGTGCAACAACGGCCACCGGAGAGGCGCGTCGCTCTGTTGCGCTTTCCAGCGTGTATGTGGGGCTAGCACGAGGGGGTAGTAATGGTTTGTTTTTGGCTGACGTTTCGAGGATCCACAAGTTTTCCACCACCGCAAACGCAAGGAACTCGAATTCACTCAGCTTTAGTGCCACGGAGAGGAGCCGGCGCAAAAACGCTTCTTCGGTTTTGCGGCAGCAGCTTCTCCAGCCGCGAGCGAGTGCGAGCGAGAGAGGAGGTGTGACAGAGCGCGAGCACACGCAGCACCCGCGAGACTACTAAGATTCGGAGAGCTTCGTACGTGAGCGCGCTCGTTCGCTCATGTGTCTAAATCTCTTTCTCACTCTCTTTCTATTTCGCTCTCTCCCGCAACAAAAAAAAAAAACGCAGCGTTGAGCGCACCAGGAGCGCTACCGAGCGAAGCGTTAGTGTTGTGTGTGTTAGTAGCCACATAAGTAGCCCAGCTAGTGTCCCGTCAGGTACGTTCTCGTGTGTCTTCCCGTCAGTCCGGAGCAACAAAAAAAAAAACAGCGAATCAACCCCGCGCTGGAGCGCTAGAGCTGGTGTTGCTCCAAAGAAAAACCAACTCGTGTCCCAGCCACCATTCGCTGTGTTTGTGTACGTGTGTGTGTGTGTGTAGGTGTGCCACCCGATAAGGGTGTGCGAGCGCAGTGGAGCCAGGAGGAGTGTGACGCAGTGTGTGTTATCCTGCCGCGTGCAGAGTGCGAGAGAAAGAGAGAGAGAGAGTGCAGCAAGATTTGAGCTACAAGCGAAAAAGCAGCTAAGCGTTACACCAGGCGTTACTCAGGTCACGGTGTGGTTTTGGGTGCGCGTGTGTGTGTGTGTGTTGGTACGTGAACCTGTAGTGCGGAGTAGTGCGTGCGTGCGTTTGTCACCGGCGGCAGACCCCAACTCTAGACGGGTGCGAGAGATATGGCGGACGACGACAACACGCTGGAGGAGATCCCGGAGGCGGAGAACAAGAACGCGCTCCGCAACCGCGGCCGCAAGGGTGCGCTGAAGAAGAAGAACGTCTATAATGTCAAGGATCATCGCTTCATACCGCGCTTCTTCAAGCAGCCGACGTTCTGTTCGCACTGCAAGGATTTCATTTGGTAAGTGACGGGAAAAGGGGGGTGCGCTGGTTGTGTGTGTGTGTTTTTCCTCCCATTACAAAAAAAAAAAAAAACGTTCGGGGATGGAGTACGGCAATTACTGCACCGTTTTGCACCGTGCACCTTCCGTCGGGGACCTGAGTATGGGCATGAGTATGTCTGCGTGTTAACCACCGGTGCCACCAGTAGCGGGTTTTCTTAAGACCACATCGCACTGGAGTCCAACTCAACCCCATTCGAAACCTTCCTGATTCGTATGCAAAATTATGGAGAGCATAAACCATGTACCGCACAATGTGTGGTTCGTCCCTTCGGTCCTTTGGACATGGTAGCTTGGCAGGGACTACAGTGACAAGCCCTCACGGCGGGAATATACGGAGCAGTAATTACGGAGCAGTTGTGCGGGGTTGAGCAAGGGGATTTTCTTGGTCCACCTTGGGTAGTGCATACTTCCCGCGTGGCCACTCGGCCGGAGGTAATGAGTCTGGTTACGATGAGTGTTCTGCTGGTACGTCCGTCCGCCATGACGCCCCGCTCCACCAAGACATTGCAGAACCTTTTAATCTGTTACAAAACTCATTTCCCAACTGACAGGTCGTTTTAATGGACCGATTTTACGATGCCACCATAATCTTCTGCCCTTCTCCGGGAGGTCGTAAACTTGATTTTGCTATTGAAAAGTACAGCCTCGAAACACTCGTCAAAGCGGTCGAACCCGCTTGATGGCGCTGGTTGAGCCAAAAATCAATCTCGCTGTCCCATCCTTCCACTTCAGCACACACAAAAATATGACACTTTAATTTGGAGCTTGATTGAAGTTAAGTTCACTTCTGGAACGGTCGGTCCCGGGGAAGAAGAAAAAAAAACTACTCACAAAAATGTGTAAAAACCCCATAAGCGGACTCGAGCCATAAAGTGGACTGGAACGGCCATAAAGTCATAAACTGACACTTGTCACCTCCTCCCGTTCCCAGGCCGGGATGGGGTTTGGCAAATCGATTTCGGGTTTAATTGGCTTGCGGCGTGGCGCATCCGACCCCTTTTCAGCTAATGAGTGGGAGTGTATTTGATGGGCTCCGCTCGTCCACCGGCGACCGTGGAGAGACCGTGAGCTGTCCATCCACCGAATGCCCCGTTTGCTCCGGTCGAGAAGGTAATAAATCACTTCACGGGAGCAGCAGTAGCAGGTTGCCGCCAGCTGAGCCCACACGCTGCTTCCTTCTGGCCCCTTCGCAGCACGAGATCGAGTTGTGGTGGGACGTACACCAAGCGATTTTTCTATGCTCCACCACCACCGATGAAGGTGGGAAAAGTTTCTGCTCAACCCGTGCGCAACTTTACCGTGGAGCTTCTTGCTCCCGCACCCGGGACCATGCGGAATAAATAAGGCATATTAATTGTTGTGAGTTTATTAGGGATTAGGAATTATGCAAGACCCAATTACAATTCTGCTCCCGCATGCAGAGCATGAATAATGTTCGGAGATTATCCGTTCGGGTTCTGACTTTGTGCATGTCCCCCGTTTGGCAACGCTCAGAGAAGCTCACGGAAGTGCAATCTAGTCCACTCCTTGTTAAATTCCAATCCACACCCACGCCTACGATTATTATCGAATTAGTGGCTTTCTAATCGTCTCGTTTATGCGCTTTCTTTACGCGTTACGCGTTTTTTCGAAGCCTTATAGTGTGATACGACCTGGGCGGGTAAGTCACCGAAGGCAGACTGATCCGGTGATGGCCAGAGTGGAACATCGGAAGCCATGCTACATAAAAATGAATGGCTTGAGTATTTCCTCGGCTCGGATTTCGGTTGGCCCAGTGAAACGGTTTGGCAATGGTTTTGGTTTTTGATACACCTAAAAGCCGTGACGCTCCCCGTTCACGGCCTGGGTTCTGGCCAAGGACGATTAGTTGGAATTGATACCTCGTTATTAGAAGTACCCATTTTCGGGATGTTAGGAGAAAGGGTATATTAAAATAAAGGACCCGTTTTTTTTCGCCAGGAGATATCTGTTACTTGTGATCATTGCTCGAGCGGAGGAAGTATCATAGTACGTTTTTAGTATCCTATATCCTAACTTTAATACCAGTTCTTGTTTTCAAATCACTTAAAGCTATGGAGAACTATTTCAAAAAGTTTCTCGAGAGATTTAAATTGACAAAAAATGTCTTTAAACACCACATTTTCTTCTTTCGTAGTAACTTCTACGTGTCATAACTTTGCAGCGATTTTTTTTAATTTTAAAATTTTATTTTGCAAAGATGTTTTCTCAAAGTATTAACTGTAAGAGGTTTCTATAAAGACAAAGATGTCCAAGACCCCAAAACTTCTGTTTGGGACATTTCAAAGCTAATTAAAATAAATTTGCACCAAAGTCATTCAACTTCTTTAACAAGACGTTTATTTTCCTCTCGAGTTGAGTAGATTTGTTTGCGATTTAGTTTACTATCCGTGCTACCTCCACGATACTATCGTATCATCGATAGCTATTAGCAGCTTTTAGGGCCCATTTTTTTTTGGTATGGTTCTCCAGCTCCAAATACCCAACCCAACCCAGCTCTGACAAAATGAGCCGTGTCGTCTGTTCGATGACATGTTGTTGTTAATATCGTATCAGCCCACACCACCGGCAGCTTAATGAGCTCATGGGCCTGGCTCCAGCACTAAATATCGGGGGAGAAACAAAAAAAACCATCCGAAAACCCTTTTGACAGGGATGATTATCGCCTTAATGATCGGGCGATGTCGCATCAGCAAAGCTCAGCAAATAATCAAATTGTCCCTTCCGGCACGTGCGTGCGAGTGGCGTTTGTTTTTTGCTTCAGCTTGGCTACTGTTCGAAATTCGCCAAAGCGGAAAGGGAGCCGTGCATGCGAAAATGTAATTAAAAATATCGATCACAACACGCAAGTTGTAGAGAAAATCGAAAATTTTCCTCCACTTTCACGTTGTGCCGCAGGTCGCTTCGGGATTTCAGTTTCAGGGCGTTGGATGGTAGAGTTAAAAATGTTTTACCCTCGTGTGGTGGCTACGTCGCTCTTCTAGGAGCATCATCGTTTGGGAGCTGCCGGTGCATGCGTTCTAACACCCACCCGTCGATGCCAGAATCGATTGAATTAAACTCGCGTGTCACGTCCTCGTGTGCGAGTAATTGCTTCATTAATTAGCACATAATTGTTTCTGCCGAAGCGGGGCGCGCGCGGGTAAAATGTGTGCATGTCCGCATCGAAATGGAAAATGGATGAACGCCGGGTGGTGAAAAAAATGAAAGGATTCACTCGTCGGCCCGGTTTTCCGAATCGAAACGGAAGAAAAATATAAAAAAACAGTGCACCAACAACAAAGGCCTCCTTCTCCAACTCGGACCGTAAACTTCCCGGCTGCATACTTTCAGGCGCCTGCTATCATCTGTCAAAGTGACAGCTGTGTGTTAGTGTTTGCGGGCGCGATGGCGGCGGCGGCGGCGATGAATGTTTGCACCGTGTTCATGGTCCACAGCAAAGCAAAGGATGGAAGATTGTTACGAGCTAAAATACGCACACGTCTCTAGTGGCCAGACGAGAACGTTTGGCTAGTAAATAAATTAATGATTCCGGCCATTCGGCCACAGGTTTGTTTCACGTCCGCCCCAACGCGGTACGTGGGCATGCGTTCACATGTGTGCGTATGCGTGTTGGCAAGAGAAAATATACTATTTTTTTTGTTGTTGCTACAGTTTCGGCTGTTCCGCTTTGAGTAATAGTTACCGGTGCCCGGCAGCATTGTTAGCCATTCCAGCCCCGGTTCGGTTCATTATTCAAGGGATTTGAGGCGTAGTGAAGTGGATTTCGGTTCGCTCGCATGCCACCGGCACATTAGCGGCGGGCCATGGAGCTGTTGAACTACATCGTCTCGTTTTGCGCGCGTGTATGTGTGTTTGTGTTTTGTTGTTGTTGTTGTATTACTCGTTCCGCTCGTCCTGTTTTGTTTTGCATATTGATTGCTTTGTGCCCGTATTGATGGCGTGAGCGTTATGTGCTCGATTGTGATATTACTTCCAACGAGCTTAGGAATATTTTCCGCTTGTAACTCTGAGAGCCCTCGTTTACTAAGAGCACTAGGTCGAAAAGGATAACATTGTTAAAGGTTGAATTTAGGGTTCTTGAGATGTCTTTATGCGAACCAGTCCTGTAAATTAAAGCAACAAGTTAAATTGCTATTAGTTAGAACCAGTATACTGACCTTATGATTATCGTAACATAATGTTGCCGAATCAACAGTTCCATATAACCAACAAACTACTAATCCGGTGCTAATCAGTCATTAATCAGCATGTTTGCAATCCTGTCGTCCGCCAAGGCGTTAGGACTCGGTTGAAAATGGAAGGTAATAATGTTCGGTTTTCTTACTAGTTTTTCTAATATTTTACACATCAGTCAGAGGATAAAGAGGTCTTTCTGGGCAAAGTTATCGTTCCTATTGAAAAACTTGGCAGAGGTTATTCATAAATAATTCAGCAAATTTGTTTGATGCATTGCATACTTTCAGACCTGTGTTACATAGCAAAGTACAAATGTTTCAGGTTTTTTCAAGCCTTGATAACGAGGAGATTATCTTCTGGCAAACTGACTCTTTGTTTTTGCAGCTTTGACTTTTGCTGTATAGGATATTTTTCCATGTAGAAGTATATACTTCGTAGTTACAATTTCAAGGAATATTAGTGACCCTGTATCAAGCATTCTTTTGCGAATTTTAGACTTCGTTGCGGCAAAATCTTGATAGGTCGGGTTGGATGAACTGAATCAATAGCATGAAATCTCGCGAAAAAAAAAACAGTCTCGAGAGCTAATATTCTATTTATTTGCTTTTATAAAACAAAGCCAACATTTTAGACAGTACCTCCACGAAGTGTAAATATGAGAAACTTGTCCGATAGCGACATGGTCTTGTTTTCTACATAAATTAGCTTGTTTTGTATTATTATCTGCTACAAAACATTTTCCGTTTGATGAGTTTCTTATGTACCTAGGGAAGTCCTCGAAACGAAGCAATTAATCTAGAGACTTTCTTACACCTTGCTCCAGCCATCCTCCAGGGGCCAAGTTTGCCTGTTGGTCCATTCGTTGCGAGATCTTCGTCCGCACCTTGGAAACCAAGACCAAGGGAGTGTTAATTCGAACGATTTAATTCATTTTTCACCTTATCGCGATGGCTGTAATGGTCACCGATTGGGCATCACACCATCCACGAATGGAACTGCGTTGGTGGGCGTTTTATTGCCACTTCAGGTGGGAGTCGTATAAAGACATGGCGCGTACAGAGGATGGGCAGGGATTGTAAAAAATAGAATCCCACCAAAGATAAATCTCATTACGACTTTTCGTCATTTCGCTTCGGTCGCCGTTGTTGGGTGGACAGTTTTGGAAATGAAATACGTGGAATAAAGCGAAGTACACAAAAAAAGACAGTGCGGCAATAAAACACTTTTGATAGCATTTTCTGTGTGTGTGTGTGTGTGTGTGTGTGTGTTGTACCAGAGAGGCTGAGGACTCGGAAGGGCCTTTAAAGGGACTGTTTATGAACCGCTTGCTATAGCGACCGTCCCGAAGACTGGCGACTGCAGTCAGAAGCTGTCAGTTCCGTCCGATTCTTCGCTGCACATTGTGCGTGGGAAAGCAATTTATTGCAACCGCACAACGGCCAGCGACGGTTGGCCAGCCCATGAAAGGTAAAGTGAGCATGTAAAACCGGGACGAAACAATGCAAAAACAAGTGAACGGCAATGCAAATGCGCCAGCGGGGCGCAACGGGCGAAAAGTCACCAGCAGGCCAGTCGCCAGATCGAAGACGCTCCCAAATGCAATGGGAAGCATGATTTGAATAAAATGTCAGCCTGTTCGCGTCGGAGCGAGCGGACGACATTTAAAAGGAATTGACTGCCTCGGTTACAACTCCACCCGTCGCTCCCCAAAGCACGTTCTTAGCCATCCCCGGTGGGAGCGATTTTTGAAAGCGATAAATAATTGTTTCCCGTACCGGGATGGCCGGGAGATGGAGGGAAGGTTTTAGCTTCTGACTGACAGACAGGAGAAAAAGGGCTTTGGCAACGAGGGGAAAAAGTTTTATTCCGCGAAGAATTTGTTCCTCGAAATGTTAATTGTATTGCTTTGGATTTTTTTTGCTTTCGCTTGTGCTGATTTCTCGGGGATTGGGCGGGAACTTTCCGGCTCGCTTGCGCTTCGATTTGCTTTCAGAAGTTGGAGAGTTTTTTTGTTGTGTTGCTGGTCAAAACCCTTGTTTGGGCATGGGTTTGTCATTCCGAGCGATTTCTTCTCGCGGGCTCGAGCTTTAGCGGGAATTGGAAATTGGTATTGCGGTGAAAATTAATGGCCCGCAAGAGTGTTTTAAGATTTCGCGAACTTATTAGGCGAAATTGGTGGATTCAGTGGCAGTGCGTTTTGTGACGAATGTCCGACTTGAGTCAGATCATACGAAAAGTAAGTGCAAATATAATTCAAGGAAATTTTTTACTTTCCTGAATGTAATTACTCATTTTCTTTGTAATTTTCGCACTATTGCAAACGTAGGTATAGTAGATACAATTCGTTACGTTGGTTTCTTTCAAATATTATTTATCTATAGCATGCAATTTGTTTGACTAACATTGTTTATGAGGTTATAAAGAACCTTTTCATATATTTAGTTCACAAACGAGTTTGGCAATCACTTTGTCATTTACTGGTGACTTGATGATTGAGTATAAGAAATCATAATAAAAAAACGGAAAAGAGAAGTAACAGTTTTTATTCTAAAAAGGGAAATTGGAAGAAACAAAAATCCGTACTTGTATGTTTTGTAACAAAGAGTTAGGTTGTCCATGTTTTGAGCTGTTTTGAATTTTATTTCTCTGCCAACATAAGTAGCCTTTATCGTTGATTTAAGATTAATCTTTTTTAAATCTTCATTTTTAATAACAGCAAAAACCGAAAAAAAGAAATCAGACTATCCGAACTCATATTGTGGCCAAATATTATACGTTACTCGTTCTGGTAAAACTATCTGGGTTTGATACAATGGTTCATAAAATGCTTGACCAACCAGAAGATAGAACTTCGACACAGGATAGTAAGTTCTGTTGCAAGAAGTAAACGACAATGTATAATAATATTAGTTTTTCAAGAATGTTATCCAAGACTTCGCATATGTTCAACCATCCCAAGTATTGTTCCGTTTGTATTTTTGCTTGCACATTGTATTTTTGAATCATATCAAAATAGAGTTTTCCATCGTAAAATTTATATTAAACATAAATACACGCAACCATACGAGCTGTCTCGAAAGCAGCGAGAGACGTTATTATAGGACGAAAATTCCCAAAACACATAGTTTCACTGTAAAATGCTCGTGCGACGCTTTTCTCTTCCATCCACTGGCTGAAGCAACAGCCGCACAAAAGAGGCCACGTCGATTACGTGAAAAATCCTGCGAGCAGCGGCAGCGGGAAGGCAGAAGTGTGTGTATGTGTGTCGATCGTGACGGAGTAGAAAAGCGCGCCGTCGTTGGTCGTACTCCTCGGGAGAGTAGAAGAACACCCGCAAGTAATGCATCGATATTACTAACTGCAGCGGCTTCTTGTATCTCGGTGGCTCGTGTCGGTCACCATGACATGGAACCAGAAAAAAAAACAAAAAAAAAACTAGAGGGAACCCGTCAGGACGGTTCTTCCCTTTCGCAGCCCATCAAATCAATTTTCCGAAACAAAACCTCCCTTCCCGACGGGGAGGTCGCCGGTACGTGATATCGTCCAGGCCCGGTCCTGGTGGGACGCGTTTTAAGTAAAGCATTCTCTGACACGTCAGCGTCACCGTCGTCGGACGTGGCGTAGCGCATTGTGGTGGTTTCGTTTTTTGTAGCTGCCCTTCGCTGTCGTCGTCATCGTCCGTCGCCCGTCTTGGCCGCGGTCAGCCAGAACCTAACCCGAGCCCTAGCCCGAACCAGAGGGAAGCAGAGCGGTTTTTTTTTTGTTTTGTTCGCTTCCTCTCATCCGTTTCATCTGTTCGCTCGCTCCCAAATGGCCTTTCAATGCATGCGATGTTCTGGTGTTTTTTTTTATGTGTTTAGTGTGTATATGTTCGCTACAACAAGCGATGAGACACACGTTGGAGCTGCGCATTTGCACAAAACTGCAAGCTGCTGGCATCGTACAGTGAATGTTGCTATCTACTAGCGGAGCGCATAAAATCAGGGAACAGAAAGAACGTAAAGATGGCCACGCTCCGCCATCTGGGGAAAAGCGGAAATGGACGGTGCAACACGATGACTGCCTTCAGGCGTATGCTCGGGTAATGTGTATGTGTGACTACGACCATACCCGGACAGATGCAACACTCTTGTTTTACCTCCTCTCTCTCTCTCTCTCTCTCTCTCTCTCTCTCTCTCTCACACTCTCTGTTTCTATATGTTTTTGTTTTCGACGTCGATGGTGGTTAGCAAAGGACGCCAGAACTCGCATGTCGGACGTAACGGCAATCGATATCCTTATTTCCCAGACCAGGCGTAGAATGGGGCACACGTTTTACACTGCGCCGTTAAGTGTCCGGGAAGAGACCACCGCTCGGGTACACTAGCAAATAGTTCTGCTTGCGTGAAATGGCTCTTGATAAGAATATCTTTGTTTTTACTTGGTTTTTGTTTCGCAACTTCGATTGCTATGGGAAATGAATGTTTGCGCTATATTGGGTACCAGTGAGCACACTGTTAGGGACCTTAAGAAAATCGCTATTAAAACTTTCATCCGCATTCTAACCAACTAAGTTGTTTACTTTCCGCTGAAGCCTTGTTTGGAGATGTTGGTGGCGCTTAGTTCGGATGAAATATTAATAGTAAAATTTGAAAAAGTTGAAGTAAAATGTATCTTTCTGATGTTTCCGATTTATTCTCTATGATATTAATTTACTTAATAAGTAGTCTAAGAAAAAAATATGTCCTTATAGAGCAACTGAATATAGCTTCTTATAGAGTCTTGCAGGAAGGGATTCGATCAAAAATGATAGATACAAAAATGATAGTCTACTTAAACTGCACTAAACGAATTCACTTTGGGATTCAACTATAATAAATAGTTTAGCTTCCTGTTTCTTCATTAAAATGATACGAGCGAACGATGGATCTAAGCAAGATATAGTTTCAGAAGTACACGCAATATGAATCGGGTTTGTGAGAACTTTTATTTATATTTAGCTTCCTAATATAAGTTTTATTAGTACAACTACTCAACGGCTAGCCGAGTGTTGGTTTTAGTACTTGCGAAATTGGTTTTAGTACTTGTTCTATTTTTTATTAAAACGTCAAAATCGGCAAGTCGTTTCTTACTGGAAGCCGAACGATCAAAATTTGGGACCTGTCCTGAAGATAGACTTCGTTTGATATCAGAGATTCGACCGACCTAAATGTCTACTTTATTTGCCACAATTTCCAGTCACTAATGAAGATATTTATCTTCCTATAGTGCTGGTCTAATAATCTCAACTGGTTCTGACATTTCTCGGTATCCAAAAATAATCAAACCTATGTCTGGAAAACCTAACCTTTCTTCTTTCTGTGTTCTTGGGGTAACGGCTGAAGTCATGCCTTTGTTTTTACACGTTTACTAGACTAATTTTGCCACCAGTATCTGGTGGATGTGATACTGGATATAGAAAACTTGTTTATAAGGGTTCCGACAGCCCGTTTACCAAAAAATAAAATGACTTCAAAGCATCTTTAGGCGATGAAAACACGACACGGTCACCATCGCACGAAGGCATCCGACTTTTCAGCTTCGCCTCCCAAACTATTGTTATGCAAAACAAGCGCTGACATGGAAAAGATTTCATGACACTCATAAAATGAGTTTGAAGTACATGCAACTACCGAGTCACGGCACTACAGCTTATCGCATAGCCCGGTTCCTGCATGAGAACCCGATTGCAGTTGCCTTTCGCGCGCAATGAAGATGTTGTAATTAGAGCGAGTGCTGTTAATGTGCCCCCAAACATAACCCCACTTTTCTGTGTCCCCGGTCACAAATCGATTCCCAGCGCTCAGTGCTTACTGGCGGAAAGTTTTTAATAACATTCGCCTTTCGTCCGCCCAAGCCTTGTACGTTCATTAAAATCTAAAACCAACAGTTTTGGTTTTTGGCAGCGGACGGGCGGGTGAAAGTTTTATCATTTCGTTTTTAGCACTCCAGCGGGAGTTCGGTCCTCTTCTGGTCTGGTCGTGGTGCAGTATTGGGGCCATCATGCTGACCTCAATTTTATAGCATGTACCAAGCGCGAAGAGGGTTTGCCCGGACGCGGGCAAGACAAGCGATTGCTTTAGAACAAACCGAGTGCACCGGGTTTGCTGCGGGAAGTGCCAGAACTTCCGGAGATAATGGCCGATATGTTGTGTTGGTGAGATGAGATTGGCTCGGTGAGACTTCCCTGCGGTTCCCCTCCCCATCCCCTCGGCTGGAATCGATCGACCTCAACCTTGACAGCGGCCAGAAGGAGGCAAATTAAACTGTTGAACACTGCTTGCCCGATTTGCTGCGATTGCGGGAAAGTCGCTATGCTCATGATCTAAATCTGAGCTGAGCGGCACTTGAGCGTTTAGCGAGCCGAGTACGTGTTCTTTGGACAACGACATCCACACGCCTCCTGCGAGTGTTTGCTGACGTCACGGGACGTGTTGCGCCCCAAAACCACCACACTCACAAGCTACCCCGTTGACACGTAGGCCGGCTACAACCACGGTGTGATTGACGACCCTGGATCCTCAAAGTCACCGGAGAAGGTGGGCACGACGAACCAAACGTCAACCTGTCACCAGCACCAGCGTACGATCCGGCTCTTTCGTATCTCCCCCGGGTGAAAGGACGAGCCTCCCTGTATCGGGCGCGGTGCAAACAAAAAAAAACATCTTCCGCCTTTCCCAAGGGAAATACCATTAGCACGGGTTTGCGAAAGAAAAAGGGGTTTAGCGTCGCAGGACGCTCGGTCTCGTATTCCCGCCGCTCGATGGATATTAATCAATGTCGGCTCTTATTTCATTACACATTATCCATCCGTGAGATGAAAGTGCTTACTGCCCCTCTTGCCGGGTGCAGCTCGCGTAGGCGGATGAAGTTCCAAAGAGAGAGAAAGAGAGAGAGAGAGAGAGAGAGAGAGAGAGAGAGAGAGAGAGAGGAAGGGGGAGGCAAGTGTATGTGAACCGTGTGAGAACTAAAAATAGCAGCAGCATCGGTCTTTCATCAATTAAATCGCGCGTCGCATTCGAGCGAGTGTGTCCCTAGCGCTGGCGGGCCAATCGTTGATTGGTGGTGGTGGTGGTGGTGGTGGTGGTGGCAAATATTGTTACTTCGAGTGTGTTTGCTTTGATTTGCACAAGCAGTAAACGCGTGCGCTAATATTATGCTAAGCTGAAGGGTAACATTGTTGTTGTTGTTGTTGTTGCACCGAACGGGTTTAATTGCTGGTTCGCTAGTACATCGAGGGTTTGCCGCTGGAAGTTAGTTTTTTTTTTGCTATAACAACCATTTCTTATGAGACCTGCTGTGAATGCTTGAGACCAAGAGAAGGTTATTTATTTTCCCACTTAAATTTCAATGATGATTTAAGACCTACTGTTTGTTTGTGAAAATGAAAATATTAGCGTAGCAACTGATTTTGCGACAGAAACATACCATTCGCTTTAAACCGTAGCTTGGGGTTTTGGAAATTTCAAGGAAAACATGTCAGAATTAAAGTTAAATTTAAATTAGTTCGTGGACAGTGATCTAGATAAGTTTAAATTGTATTTTGATAACTTAACAAATTATGGATGCCAATATTGCTAGACTAATGAACTGCTCGAATTTGAACATCGTACTCGAATGGACACTAGAAAAAACAGTTGCAATTGTAGAAACAAACGAATCGAACGTAGCATCGGTGGAAAAATCTAAAACCAATTAGCGAAAGAATATACACATTTTATGTGAAAGTTTCACCCACAAAATACATAAATGTGCAAAAAAAAAAAACAGTATGGTTGAACAAAACAAGATGAACAAAATTACTAGTGCTCTCTCGTGTATTTTCAAACCATCATACTAGACTTAGATAGACTTGGAATTTACAAATATAAATTTGAGTTTTGATACATGTTTTCTAAGGAAATTTTTTAAATCAAAGTATTTATTACGTTTTACATTTCAGAAATAATATTTTTTTTAGAATTTCTTTTATCCCAATACGAAAAGCCTTTCATTTTATTAAAAGCATAATCATGGTAGATGATTTGTATGGTTCGTTTAAGCCAATTTTTTTCTGCAAATTTCAAACATCTTGTACCTTATTTAAATATTATAGTTTGGGTTTGGTGTATTTATTGCTTGGGTATATAAATTCTTTTCAATTTTAAAGATGAGGAAAAAAGTAAATTTATTTTTTTATCCCTGAAAGTCAAATATGACTGTAAGGCTGCTGGTGGTATGAGATTTTATCTGAAATTTTTTACTTGCGTATTTTTTGTTCAAGTAAAAAATACGTTTTGTATGGGACGGATGGATAAAACAGATAAAAAAGCAAGTTTAATGCATCGATTGGAAAAAAAGAGATTTTGTTTAAATGAAACTATTTCCATTTTTGTTTCCACTTCCCGCACGAAAATCATCACCCGGCAAGTTTCGTTCGGATCTCAGTATCGGGATTCGTGTAACGGGAGCCAAGAAAATAAAAAATAAATATCGTCAACCCAACCCAGAAGTCATGTGGTTGATCCTAAAATTAACTTTATTACCGCAAACCACCGCTGCGCCATCACGGTTCGCTCGAGATATGAGCGGTACGCTACCGTGTGTGGCGTAAGGTAATGAAAATTCCCCACCCCCCCAGCGGCTTCCTCCCACGGGGCCGCAAACCATGAACGGGAGGCGCACTGACTGACTGGAAATTGGGGAATGACAGTAGAATGGCCCTTGCCGGCACTCGGGAAGATACACCGGCGCCAGGGGTAGGATTGGCTCGATCGATCGAAAAGCTAACTATCTGTCAAACCGCAGAACGCTTTCACCATCTTAACGGTGCGCACTGGGACGGGGGAAGGGGCCAAACGAAGATGCTGGCGATGATGATGCAACACCATCGCACTGTTGCTGCCTTTTAACGATAAACGGTTGATGCTGTCGGTTCGGATGGTGAAGATTGGAGCCCTGGGTGGTGGTGCTGGAGGTGGTGGACCGCCTTTAAGGGGAACGGCTTACGGCTTTACTACCCTGCCAGCCCACCGGGGTGGGTACCATATTCTTGGCGAGAGCATTTTTGTATGCTCGACTAGGCGCCTCCATTTACGGCGGAAGCCAAGTCCCGTTTAGGTGCGCTAAAGGTGAACCTATCGATCGGGGATTCTCTGCCGACTCGTTCATATCCTCGAGGGAAGAAAGACTCGAAGGGAGGCCGTGGGAAAACGTATCACCCGTGATCTGATTTCACTCCGCCACCCCCGGCGGAAAAACCCTCATGTGACGGGGCACTGGAAAGGAAGGTTAGTCAGGAAGCCGGTAGCTTGCTCGCTGAGCGACCGAAAATTTGGGGAAACCGGAGAAAATTGCCTCATCACACTCGCCTACCCGCACACCCGAGGCGGGCATTCTCTTCCCTTCCCTATTCGAACGATCGATTCCCTTCGAATTTCCCACAGGAGCCACCGGCGACGGTAATGATGGTTGCAACAAAATGGCCACCGTAACCGCTCCCACGCGCTGTGAGGCGGAGGGCCGGGGTCGGGCGGTACCGTTTAACCGCTGAGCAGGGAAAATTGGTAACACCGTTTGCACCCAACCTCCGGGCCGCAACCCCTGCGGCACGCACGTTCGTTGATGGAAAGGTCAAAATCACCTTAATCACCGAAGCAACCGAACCGGGGCCGAACTATCTGCCAGAGTGCTTCGCTTTCAGTCGATAGCCTGTAATGGTGCGGTAAGGGGGGAAAAAAGAAACACCCCGATAGAACAACGTTTCCTCATTTGACGGCGGTGGCGTGTTGTGCGTTGACCACATTCGCGAATGGAAACGCGGTGGATGAATTACACGGCACAGTGATCGGCAAAATACAGTGTCGACTTTTTGTGTGGTAATTTTCTCTGCCAATTCTTGCTATTCTATTTTTTGTTTAACTCAAAATTGTCACATGCCTGTTAAAGGAAAGCTGTTTATTGCTATATTGCTAAAGGAGGCATGATTCAAACGATATAAAATAAAAGATCTATTTAAATCAAAATTAATTCAATTCAAGTCAGTTTTTCGTTGCCGAAGGTTTCAAACAAACAATTAATTATTAGGCATCGATTTACAGAAGTTTT
Source organism: Anopheles farauti (assembly GCA_000473445.2). NCBI lineage: Eukaryota > Metazoa > Arthropoda > Insecta > Diptera > Culicidae > Anopheles > Anopheles farauti. The sequence goes on from KI915052.1 coordinate 2,757,777, forward strand.
ATGCCTAATGTACCCGAAAACGTTCCTTAATTTGTAACGATTACAATTCGAACAAGTTTCGTAACTAAAGATCGTGCTGGAAATTTACCTAAACCTTATGAAAACATTTTTTGACAGCTGAATTCAAAGTTTGTGGGGGAGAGGAGATTGAAAAATACTTCTTCTCTTTAGAATGGTGCAAAGAAAATCTCTTATTTTGTGGTGTCTTGTGTATCCATCCTTAATGTCACATAAAACGAGGTATAGAAAACTCATTTGAAGTAAAAAAAACGAGCACAAAAATTAAAAAAGGACCATTTATTTTGCCGGACACTGTCCACATGCTTCGTACGCATTCGCATGCGTGATTTTCATAGCCCAATTGAGAAACCCATTTTGCCTGTGCGCCGTTCGGTCGGTGGGCACATTTACCACATTGGATGTTGCCACCGAGCGTATTTGAGTAGTTGTGGTTAAACGCGATGAATGCGGTCGAAAATTTGCTACTTTTAAAGTATGATAAATATTGATTGCTATATTTGGCAATGGTTTTAACATTGAAAAGCAATAAAATGATTATTTTTTTCTTTGAACCTGGCAAATGGCTCTAAAAAAAAAGCAAATCTTGGATGCAGAAATCGACTTTATTTAGAGAAAATTTAATGCAAATCTGTTTTTCAGTAAATATCCAAAATCAATTATTTGGTCCTTCGAGTCGGATTTATTTTCTGAACAATAAGTAGAGCTTCATACAGAAACACGAATACTACGAATGGAAGATTGAAACTAAAAGACATATTTAAATTTTCTATATTTCTTTTTATTCCTGACGAATATCAAAGAAGATTCGGTCCAATTTCACTTTATCGAAAACTCTCTCTCGGGGAGGAAAACACAACAGGTTGCTCATGCTTAACTCCGCGCATTCACTCACACCGACCACTCGGAACGTGCATTAAGTCCGCCCCATTGTGTGTGTGTTTGCAGGACACTGTTTCTTTCTCCCTTCAGGGCCCTGATTTATGCCCCGGGAAAGTGTTTCGCCTTCCCGCAGCCACCGAAATCACAGCCCACCCACACCGATGACGTCATCCGCCACGTCATCCTGTCCGCGTTTGACCTTTACGGGTCCTGTTTTTTTTTGCACAACAAAAGCACAGCCGAATAATAAACCTCAACGCATCCTCGACGCAGATATATGTCCGCCCCGTTGCCATTGTTTCCACTTTGTTTCCCTCAGAGAGGTGGTGGTGGTGGCACGGTGGACGGGCAGAAGCCGCACAATCGGCAAACGGCTGCTGTGACATTAGGATGAATGTTGGCAATAACATTTTTCTTCATAACGCACGGTGCGGCACATTTTATGGCCGTGTTGTTTCGTTTGCGCGGGCCGACCAGATGAAAGCTTCTGCCTTTGCATGATGGATTTTGCCACTTTCGGGTCCCGCCCGTCCGTCCGTCCGCCCCCCGTTTGCTGATTTGATTGTATCGCAAACACATTAATTCAATCGACGTCCGTGGAGTTGTTTTCATTTTCGGCACCGGGGCAAACCGGGGAGGTTCCCGGGGCCTCTTTTCCCATCCCAGTTTCCCACCGGTGAAGGTACGGCGGGATTCGTTTATTTATTTATGTTCACCCCATTTATTTATCTTAATCTTCTGTCTCGTTCTCTCACTATCTTCCACCCTGTATTACTTTCTCAAGATTCGTGCAAAATTTGCGATTTCGTCGAGGTGGCTATGGAGCCACTCGAGCTATACTTCTTCTTGCTTTGTTTTGTTTTTTTTTCTCTCTCGCTTCTGTTATTGCATTTTGTCATTCGCAGCGGCTTCCGGCTAGACAGAGACGGCGAGAGCTCATCTGCGCATCGGTAAATGTCTAATTTAAATGCGATACGGCAACCGGCTTCCCGGAATGGGCCCCGGCTCCGGTAAAGGTCGTCGTTTTGTTGCTGGTGAAACGTTGCGCCACCGCCTTCCTGGCAGGAAAAGACCGGGGCCACGATTAGCGTCTCGAGTTTTTCCGATTTCGCCCACGGGCGGGTGTGTTCCTGGCGTAGGACGGACGGACGGACGGATGGCGTTGACAAAGCCGTGTGGGAGTGAGCGCGCTGAAACACAGGCTGAAGATATTTTCTTGTTAGCGCGGAGAAACGCAACGGGGGAAGGTGGGGAGGACAATTTTCTCACAGTGCCAGCGAAAAGGTTGACCTTTTGTGGAAACGGAGCGTGTGGGAACATGAAACTTCTCGGGACGGACAAAAAAAAAAAAACCGGCTGCCGGTTTCGGAGTGGGAGCTAATAAAGAGACATATCACAGGGTGTGGTGCATTCGACGGGGCAGGATTGCGACAAACACATCCACATCCCACGCGGGAAGCTCGTAAGGACACGTGAGCAAGACGCCCGGGCCAGGCAAGCGGTAGCAGCTAAATGCAATAAAGAAAATAAGCTACTCTTTGGTGTTGTTGTTATTTTCCTAGAGCCACAGGAAAATGGCCTATTCCACCCGTTGTTTTCTTGTGCCGTTGGGTCTTTCAACTGTGTGGTGTGTAAGCTGTCGTAATGGGGGAAAACGAGCGGACCTGTGGGAGTTTGAGCTTCAAAAAAAGTGACGATCAGTTTGGATATAACATTCAGGCATTTCTTAACGAGCATGATTTGGTGAATAGCTTTTGATTGTGATGAAAATTTGTGACTTACTTGTTGAACTTATACCAGTTATACCAGTCACCCAACATAATTCAGACCTTCTCTACCTGTGGAATTGTTGCTCTAAAATGTCCGGTGTGCAGAAGAGTACTGTGAAAAAGTATTCACGATATGGTTTTGTGATATTATAGTTTCGAATTCATGAACTATCTTTCGCGCCTTTCTGTTTGCAACTGTTTATTCAATAGTTAATTCGAGTACAATTAATAATTCGTGTAGCTATCTATTTCTAGCAGTTGGTGTCAAGGATGTTTATGCCTATGGTTGAATTCTTAGTAGTAATCGATGTAATTCCCATTAATTTTAACAAGTACAAAAAAGAAGAGCTGAATATGTACTTATGTATATGTACTTGTATGAATATGTACTTCTGTACTTTTTAGTTATAAAATATTTACCAAAAATATTAATATCAATATTAAAAATATTTTATAATATTCAAAGCTTAACCATTGGAAGCTATTTAATTATTGAAAAGAAGTTTACAATTCTATACAGAACTCGTAACAGTACAAGTATCGTATTAACTAAAAACCATTATAATAGTTCTAAAATGCCTACCTAATAGGAAATTCACATCAAGGAACGAAATCATTTGCAATGAAGGAAATGCTCCGTGGAGATAATTTGCTCCTTTATATAAAGGCAATTTTTTGACAAGAAAGACGAAAAGTGTTTTTTAGGTATTGTTTTAAAGGTTTTAAAGCTCAATACCTGAAAATCGAATTATTATAATAACAATAATTTTAAATAAAATCACAAAATAAATGCCAAGAATCTAAGGACGCAGATACTCGTTCGATGTCTGAATGTTAAGTTACAACAACGATTTCGAAATCAAATTTCGCCTTTTTTCCACCCCTGAACTGTATCTCCTATCCAAATGCGACGCAATGCTGTTAAAAATCTCCTCCAAAGCTGTTGCTTACATCCACTGTGCGCTCTTTTGCATGTTGTTTGTGAAGAAAATACGATTTTATTCTTCGGCTGGCTTGAAACGTACCGTGCAACTCACACTTCTGCTCCGGAGCGATGGAAAGCGTTGCGTTGTTGGGAAAATTCCAAACACACATTTTCTCATCGTGTCGCCTTTGGGATTGGCGGGGTGTAGGTAGACGATTCCAAGAATGAGCCGTGTGCGAACTGCCCACAACGACAGTGCGCTCTAGTCGACTCCTTAGACGACACTCGAGTAAGTCGCATTCCAAGCGAACCATTCCAGGACCACTATTTCTTGGCCGATTTCTTCCAGTGCTCTTCGCGTAGAAGACGCTGCTAAGTGTAGGGAAGTGCTTGACCGGAATGAATCTTCGAAGCGTGATTATAATAGAGAGCTGATTCTAATACACAAAGTTTTGGAATGTCCCGATATGATCAAGATTTTGGAGATACTCCAAGATAAACTGAAATCTCGGTGTCAGAAGGAAACATTTGGAGTGTACTGTAAACAAGTCCGGGGGATATTTGTTCTTTCGGATTTATTTACTAGCTTCCTTTCTAGTGTGGAAAAGATTACGATGTAATGAGTTCTAGCTACTCGTCGTTAATATTCTTAATCAACCACCGCATGGTCACAGATTTGTCGGGACGTTACCTCTATCTACAAATCTATTTACACTCGTCAACGAATGTCCCACTCGAATGTGATCTCTCCCGAAAGCCTTTATTCGCTTCTGACTATGGCTGGTAGCAAGAAGAAAGTGCCAGATACTTGTTCGGAATTCATTAGAATTTTCTTTGACCTGGTTTTCCTCATCCCGAGTTCGCAAGCTCCGGTACTTCCTCGGACTTCATCGGACTTCACTCCCCGAGAGTGTCGGTATGGCGGCCAGATGAAGGCGGAATTTGATATCGCTCGGGATCATCCTCCCACGTGATCCCGCCTTCCTCCCCGGGACGTCCAATCTTCACACTTCCACCGGATGGCGTGACCTCCAGCTTCCGAAGCACGCAACGGAACCGAGAATGGCTGTGCGCTCACTCGAGCCCACTTGACGATGTCACCGATTTCGCAAAACCGGTAAATCAAGAAATGCTTGAGATTTAGATGACACACTCACATGCTCTCGCCTAAACGACTCCGGATCAAGTTATGTACAGCAACAGTGGGCGGTGGGAAATCGTTGCAAGGGAAAATCAAAGCTATCGGTAACCGGAACCCGGGTTTGGTACGAACGTCTTGATTGCGGATCGGTATCAGTAATCAATTTTCGTTCGGAACCAGCACCTGAGTGCCCTCGCCCGAGAGGGAGTGGTTTCTCGATTCCGGTTTTGCTCGCCTTCACTGTGAAGTGTGCGTAATGTGAGGTTTTGCAATTACTGCTCGGTTTGTGGCGCCACTTTCCGGAGAAGCCGTCGAGTATTCGGTCTCGCTGGATGATCCACAGGTTAAGGGCGGAGAAATTAAGTTATTTGCACAACAACCCGACAACTTCACGGAGACCCAACGGGACACAAGGAACTCTTCCGGAGTTTAAGATCTATTTTTAAACCGCTTTGATCTCGCGCGACCTTCGTGTTGGGCTTCGTGTTGGGCCTGGTGGTAGTTTAAAAAAAAATGGAGGAACAAAAAATCCACCAACCCCTGCCCGAGCAAACACGATATGGAAATAGCTTGTGCTCAGTCACAAGGAAGAGAATACCGCCTACTCCGGATGAAGGCGATGTTGATGGGCTGGATCATGTTCGGTTTTCGTTGGTGAGCGTGAACCCAACGAGGACACCGGGTTAGTAGGAACACTGCTGTGTTGGTTGCGGAACGGAGCTAAAACAACACACCAAACCCGACACCAGGCGGTCTATTTTCAGCGCTCCGTCCTTTGCGCCGCTGTTGGGCTGGTCAGCGTTCCGATTCCTTTTTTTTGTTATTATTTTTCATCAGTCCCAAGCTAATCCTGCCACTGTGCTTTATATCTTATCTATGGTGGGATGTTTTTGCGCTGTATTCGGTACAGTATTTTGATGTTGGTCGATGGAAACTACATGCTTTTGAATATACGCAAAAAAAAGATAATGAAACAACAATAATCCAGGCGCCATTTGAAGCCTGGCAGCATCGATCGAACCCACCATAACCGACCAACCGGTCGATTTTTAGCCAACGTTTTTTTGATCATGGAAACAGTATCACCTGGCCCGGTTTGAGGTAGGCCATGTTTGTTTGAAGAAGCAAAAAAACCAAAGCACGGAAAAGGGACGAACGTTCGCCCGGGTGCCAGAACATCCTGAAAGTATCGAGTTTCCTTTCATCTCATCAAAAGCCCGGATCGGGTTGGATTTTGTTGAAGCTTCTGCTTAGTTGCTGGTGCTGCTGCTGCTGTTGTTGTTATTGTAGTGGGTGGTAGTGGGCTATTTTGCAAACTTTCGTTTCCGTTTTTCTCCACCCCTGGCTCGTACATCTTCATCGTGGTGGGCGTGCTGGACGTGCTGGTACCACCGAGCGAACCCGAGCGAAACGGAAAGGCAAATGAGATTCCGATCGCCCAAGGGCTTTTGGGAGGGAAGCGGTAGAAGCCCGGGAGGAAGCAACAGTTTGCCGGCTTCTACCCGAAAGGGGGCAAGCTAAATGCTGTATCGAAACCGGGTTGACCGTGGAATTAGTACGAATGTGTTGACGGAAAGGTGAACCGGCAACAAGTTTTACGTAACGTGCCAACACACAACGACGTAGAAAATAGTGGTACTAGTAGCGGTAACGGGAACACCTCGAGCAGCGGTGGCAGAAGACGAACGACACAAACAAAGCTAGCATACTTTTGACGTGTACGATAAAACAGGCACGTCAGGCCCTAATGGCCTGACACGATTTGTGGCGTCACTGCGACCGTCGGAATCCGGCACGAAGGACCAAATGACGCGGTCGCTTTTACGTAAGCGGCAGGGTTTAGTTTTGTTTTTGGCATCGAAACAGTGTCAGGCGTGACGTTTCAATTTTCGCAGGTGGGTTGTCTATTTTCTTGTATGGTGAGCAGGTTTGGAAGTTTTTATTAAGAAGAGGCCAGGAACTTCATCTGGAAGGCAGTAGAGCAGTTTTTATTATGGTTTGAGTGAAAGAATAAAGCCACCAACACATTTTAATTACTTTGAAAATATCTCTTTCAAAGGATTGGTTGGTTCTACCATATTTTGTAAAGCTTATACTTTCCAAACTTATCACCAGAAAGATTCTCCGGACGCTGCGGGCGGACAGTCTACGACCAGAACCGGGGTGAAGGTGAAAATTAAATTAACTGACAAATTTAAACTTCATGCTTGGGAGCGATTTTGTGGTCTGTGGCCCCGGAAGCAGAACGTGTGCTGCTCCGTCGCACATGTTTGCTGAAAGTTTGCTGCCATGCCATCCACGCAACGGCTCGCCAAAAGCCTGAGGCCAACATGTCACGATGTCCGGATGGTGTGTCCCTTGTCGTTTGCAGCTTATTTAATAATAAATGCAGTGGCGGTGTTCGGAACGTTCGGAAAGAAATGAATTTTTAGCAACACACCCTTTCCGGGACAGAAACTTACTGGCCTTTAGTTTGCGGGAGAAAGCCAGCTTAAGGTCCCACCTAGACGAACCTGACCGTATGAACGAACCTGACGTTCTAGTGCTTCGTTTCGGTCGATCGAAGTCGAAAATCCTATTACCACGTGCGGGCTCGTGTGACTATGTTTTTTTTTGTGCCGCATTTGTTGCTCTGCTAGTTTTTAGGGAAGAATTGAATGTCTTTCCTTCGACAACTCGGCGTGTAAATTATTCTGGCTTCCTTTCCCTCCCCGGTGTAGGTGGTGTAGGTGCAACATTCCTTGGCACGTTCCAGCCGCCGCGTGACTGGCGCAGTCCGTGAAAAGTCAGCAGCAAATGACAGCTGTGTGAAGCGCACTAGGTGTAAATTCAATCATACTTTGCCCGTCCCTCTGTCGCAAAGGGCTGTCGCAACGTCCGTAGCGGGCACGGTAACGAATGCTTTTAATGAAATTTATCAACATTCCCGAGCGTTTGTGCCGGGATGGGACGGCTGTAATGAGGGACATTTTCGCCGAGGAATGCTTACCGACGTTAGGCAACCGGGTTGCTTTGGGAGGAGTGTGTGTGTGATGCTGCTGCCGAGTGTGAAACAATAATTAGGCATTCCGTGCCGACAGCGGAAGCGCCGAAACGGTTTGACGGTTGACAGGAAAAGACTGTGGCCGGTAATTACGTTTTATTTAAGCATACTTGCCGAGCTGAAACAGGTTTTCAGATTTTAATTTCAGCGAGTTACAAATTTAGTCGCAGTTATTTTTGGGCGAGTTTTTATTGGCTCTTAAACAACAGATTCGTTAAATTTTAATTAAATGTTTTTAAATTTATAAAAGGAACGGTTTAAAGTGACGTGAGATTGAAATTTCAGTTGCTAAATTTTGATAAAAATCTATACAATACATACAAACATTGGTAATTTTAAAGGCAAAATCCGGAGGCAAAATTCGGCCAAGAATTTTGATCAAAGAATTTTGAACAAAAACAAAAATTGATATTTTTAAACAAAATTTTACAAATTAAAGTCGTGATGGGTTTGGTTCCATTGTTTTCTAGCAATTTTCGAAAGTTTTATTTTCCTAAATACTTCAAAACCTTTCCCTTCATGTTTTTTAAACAAAACTCTTAGACGGAGGCTAATTTGACCAAGTATTTCGATGAAAATCCTTAAAAAAACAAACATTGATAATTTTTTAAACAACATTTTACAAAAGAAAATCGTGTTTTGGATGGGTTTGGTAAGAAAGTAATCATTTTTGGAAATTTTAAATTTCTCCAATACCTCAAAACCTTTCCCTTCATATAAAACGGAACACCGGTGGCAAACTTTGGCCAAGATTTACCACCACGTTCAAAGGCGCACCGGTGCGGGTTCGCCCCCGTCGGCAAACTTCCCGGCCATAATTTAAAGTTCCCACCATCGCGAGGCAGCCGGCGCGTCGAGGCCGGGAAGCACCAAAAAACCCGAAAGCTCACATCCCCCGCGGGAAGGTAAAAACGGCAAAGTTTTATCCCGATCTGACATTGGCCATTCATCACGTCAACGCCTAAATTCGGCTCGAATGAGTAAAAAAAATCTTCCCGCACCTCAGGTCCTCTTTCCCCCGGGAGGAGGAAGGGCTTACCCGAGGAAGGCAAAAGAGCGGAGAAAACTGGTGTAGGAAAAAAAAGTTTCACCCAAAGAGAACCTTTCGTGGTTTGGCAAAGCGCAAAAACCATTATCACGCCGACGTGCACGGTGACTAGCACCTTCTGGACATCCGAGGTCGAGCTCGCTGCAGTCGTTTCAGTTCTAGCCCACAGAGAGGAGAGAAAAAAGTGAACTTTTTGCTGGTGCTGGTGTATTTTTGAGCAACGCAGCAAAATTGTTCCTAAAAACTCCGGCTCCTCCAAATTAATATTTGTCAGCTCGATAGCTCGAGCCACGATGAAAGTACAAAGGTAGGACAAAAACGATGGACGAACAGCTTCGTGAACATCATATACGAACAGGGGCGTTTTTCTTCCCAGAAATGTTGCTCTTCCCGAAATGGAGAAGCTTTATTGCAGAAGGTGCGATACGTTTTTTTTTGTATGTGTGGCCCTCCCTTTCTCTCTTCTATCTTTTTCTCTGTTTCCATACCACTAGACAGTACGCTTACGTTGTTATCAGCTAGCTGAGTTTCTTCTTATGGGACCGATTTTTGTTTTTCTTCCACTCCCTACCACCCAAGATCTCGGCCGAGCTGCTCCAGTTTGGCCAAAGGGTGATGAAGTTTTCGGAAAATAATAGTATAAAACCGATGGAAAGCTTCAGGCGCAGAGCACGATCCACTTTTCCTTCCCTCAGCCGAACGACGCGCTAGCGAGTGTTTGTATTGAGGTTTGCAAAACTTTTCCATCACCAACACCACCAGCAGGGAAACTTTGCGACGCACTCAGAGGCATCGCTGGGTGGAACACGTAAAGCCCCTCCGCGAACCCGGGGGATGGGTTTCATGGTACGACGAAAATGAGAAAAACTGGCACCGTGTGGTGCACTTGTAAACGGGGTAACGATTTTTTCCGGTTACCGGTTGGAGCAAAGATCTGGCCTGTATTTTTTTCTTGTGTGTGTGCGAGTCTTCTGGCGCACGCAACAAAAGAGCAACAGAAAAGACCGCAAAGGAAAGACCCGGTGGGAAATCTAACAGGTCGTTTTCTTGGGATGACTTTGCTGTGGCAGAAGCTTTTTAATGTATGCTATTTTAATAAATGGATACTGGCTGGTGAGATGTGTGCTCGGAGCGCTTTAAGCGTTTGGGTTTGAAGGTATTTTTACCTCTTTAAACATTCAATTTTGACCTCAACTTTTTTCGGTTTCTGTTGCGTTTGGTAATTTTTATACTTCCATATGAACTTTATATCGTATTTAAGCACTTGCACTGCACTTGTACTTTAAAATCTTATTTTTATTTATGCCAGCACCTTACTTTTACTCATGAACTCATCAAAATTAACCTGAAAAAGATATAAAAAAGAATGAAAAAAGCGAAGCATCAAAATGCATGTCATGGTGACATGATAAAATAAAAAAAAATAAAAAACTAAGCAACGAATTAACCAACGACACTAGCAGAGGTGAATTTTTAACTTTTATATTCTCTTTTTTTTTTTTTATTGCTCCATGTTTGATTTCTCTTTTCTATATTTTGCGAGTTTTTGCGAGTTGCGAGTTTAACAGATTATATTATGTGAAATTAGTAATAGAAATTACTTTTATTATTGATTATATCGTAAGATGTTTAAGTTGTCTTTTTAATTTTTTAAATTTTGGTAATGTTTTCTTGTTCTATTATCTGTTTTAATACAAATTTGCAATGATTTCACGGCTAATTTGCAAACATTGAATTTCATTATCTTTGTTTGTTTTTTTTCTCCTTCTTTCTGATAATACATTTTAATTTCATCTGTTTTAATTCATTTTAAGTTGAGTTTTATTTAATTTGCTAATTGTAATTAGCAAATTAATGAATTATAATTTAAATTTAAGTTATAATTTAAAATCATCTGGAAAGTATTGGATTAAATCTTAAATTAGATTTATTTAAATTTTATTTTTAATTTGGTTCCCTTTTCCATTCAGTGTTTCATTATGATTACAAAAATATAAAGGGTTTAAAAAAATCAGTTTTAGAATGGCTTAGTGTGCATGAAAAATAGTATGAAATGTAAATAATTTTCAATATTAAATTTCATTTTGCTCGCACGAACGTCAGCTTACGAACAAAATTTAATATCAACCCCGATATGCAAGAAATGAAGCTTCAAACAAATATATCCGCCCAGGGTTGGTCTACTGGCCCATAATGGTGGTCTTGGCTCTTCTGGCGTGTACATTATTTGTTCGTTATCATCCGTCACGTCTCACAATGAAATAAAGCTCTCCGGTTTGGCGGCGTCCGGTGGCTTATGGCAAGAGAAAAACCGATTTCGCTTTCGGGCATTTTTGGCCACAATCTGTTCCCGCGCCCGTAGACTGGATACAGGGAGATACTGTTGTGTTCTTGTCAGAGGCTACATCACCTTCCCTTCACCCAGCAGCGTAGTTACACTTTCCGACGACGGCTGCGGAAAACGGTGGCTTGCCAACCGCTTAACCGTCCAGGACAGGATTTCCCATGCGGTTGGCGGTGGTGGGCGAGGGGATAGATGGAAGTTTTCTGCTGCCCGTGGGTTATCGGTTTCACGCATTTCTGCTTCATTCGGGCGTGTTCCCTTCGTGAAAGGGAGAACGTGGCCAAAGAGAAGCGATGTTTGGAGCTAGAGCTAGCGACACAAACGGTGTTAGTAGCTTCCCGACGTCTTAAAGGGACGGGTGGGTGGGCGTGCGGGCGGGCTTGGTTCAATTTCATCCCCACCGAGCTAGCCCGTCATCGTGCGCTGACTTTTAGCGGGTGATTCTTTTTTTGATTTTTTTTTGGGAACCGATCCAAATTTTCTATCGCATGTCGTTCGCACGAGGGCAGCAGAGCGTATTTTTTCCCCGTTTGCTTTCGTTTGCTTTCCCTCCTTTTCCCGGCCTCCGCGGCCGGTTGCGGTTGATTTCCGCCGGCGTAATAGGATCGGCAACAAGGAGCTCTAGGTTGGCCGGTGATGGGAGGTGGGCGGGCGGTTTTCTTTGCCATTCTTTTCCGTTCGATCGACTTTGGCAACAGCAACAGCAGCAGCTGCTGCTTGATGGCCGCCGGGTTTGGCCAAATGTTTCGGCCTCAGCGTCGTTGGCCTTTCCCCGCGTTGGTTTGTTGGTTTGTTGGTGGTACGGTTTGTTGTCTTTTGGTTTTTTTTTTGTTTTTGCTCGGGCGAATTTTTGCTCCACCGTTCGCTTGGTGGTCGCGCTTTGTTCATACCGCTGTTGCTTTTCGCTTGCCTGGAAGCATGCGGTACGAAATGAGTTTTTTCATCCGACCGTTGGGCGGCCGTGGATTTAAGTGTTCGTTGTGGTAGGGCAAGTGCAATAATTGTCGTTTGTAGTGCAAGTTTGGCAGGTTGGTTTTTATAGTTTGCCTGAAAGAAATCGCGTTTGGTTTTGCTGCTGTTGCATCTGAATAGTTTGAAGCTTCGTATCAACGATAAACTAATTTTAATTAAACTGTTTTGTGTAAAAATTTTTCGTATATTTAATTAAGGCGTGTTGAATTATAGTCAATTTAATTAAAGTCTCTCACAATACTTTTGTGCTGACCATGAAAAAGTGTTTAAAAATGCTTTTATTTCAAGCATTTTACAAGCTGTTTTGCGAGAGAATTATTTGGAAAATTATGTAAAAATATTTCATTTGGTAGTGTGATTTTAAAGATACCCCAAAATATTGAACTAATTCTAACAATATTGAACAAATATTTTTACTAGAATATATTTGAAATTATAATCTATGTTTTATATTTTAAATTATATTTCGACAGATGAAATTGAAACCTTTTTGTTACGTTTGCATGCATATTTGAGTTTGAATAAATCGTGATATTTATATCAGAACAATTAATTCGAGCTTTAATTAGCCCTTACACTATAAATGGTGACTATTTTAAGGATTTGAAACATAAAAAAAAATTGCGTTACCAAAAATGAATAGAAGCTAGATTCTAATTTTTGATAGATTTACAATACAATATTAAATTGACAATAATAAATTGACAAGACAATACAACAGGTAGCAACTGAGCCTTCCAAATGGCTGTTTTTTGAGCTTTCTATATAAAATAAATAAACGAAAATCTTAAACAAAATGCAAATGTTGGCTTAATGACGGTGTCATGCCGAGGCCGTCGACGTTGAAGTTCATCAGAAATTCACCTCTTATCACCGCTATCGACCTCTCGAGGATACCATTAGGATCGGTCGTTGGGGAAGCCATTCTTCGGCATCGAATCGAAATGAAAAGTTAATCACCGAAAGGTCCGATCGTTTGAATAAGTAAGTAAGGGTAATGGCACAGCAGGGAAGCAGGGATGGGGGTGGGGAAAGATCTCAAGAGATAATTCAACCTCTCGGGTTCCCCGCGGGGGCTTACCGGAAGGACACACGATCCTTGAGCTTTACCGCTGAGAGTGAGTGAGTGTGAGCGAAAGGGACGGAGAGTTTAATTTACGTCGAGCTCGATATCCTTCGCAAATCGGTAAGCCATCCATCATCCCGGGCGTTTCGGCGTTTTCCAACGCGCTTTTCACGATCAGAGCGGCCGGCGCGTTTTTCGCACGAAGGGTTCGCCCGGAGGTTTCGCCCGCAGCTAATGGGTTTCGATGAGGACGATGATGGTGATGATGATGCCGACGGTGGCGACGGTGAACCGGCTTCAACGTAGAGGTGTAGAGGATGCGTGAGAATATTGCTGCCCGCTTCCTGCATGAACCCGGCCCCCGGCTGGATGGTTGGGATGAATTGTTAGGCAAAAGTGAAACCGAATAAATTACACGATTAAATATTCATTTCGAATTTCGATCCCGCGCCCAAACGCGCCGGCCGAAGCGAGCAATTTCAGTCCGCTGTCGTTAGGAATATTGATGTGCATGGCTTTTTTGCTCTGCAAGGAGTGTGGTGTGTGTGTGTGTGAGTGTGTGGGTGTGTGTAGGGTCAGGATGGAATTAGAGCACAAGTCAGGGGTGTTTGTGAGGCGCCTGTCTCCATTAATTTTCCCTTCTCCAACGTGTGAGTGTTTCTCGCTCGGGGCAAACGGTCGTCGCAATAAAAGCCGGTTGAACGAGGGTGGGAGAAAATCCCGCAGTGCCGAAGACTGCCAAAGTGTCGTCCTCGGCAAAGGGAGGAAATTATGCTTGTAAATTATTGAACGAAGCATACGGCTGCCTCGGAATCCGGCCGTCGGCAGGAAGTTCGAGAAGCTCAAGATGATCTCGCACCTGACAGAGCGTGTACCCGTCCGGTCCGTTCGGCATGATGAGTTCTGATGGGATGGAGCTTTTTGACGAAAATTCTTCGTCACACGGGGTACGCCGAAACCGGCATGTCCCCGGCAAGAAGCTCATTTAATTTTCACGCCTTCATAAACATGGAACCGCTCCCGGGCATCCACGAGTGGGTTGAAATTATGTGGAAGCTATTTTGATTTGCTTTAAAATTCAATCAAGTTGGACGGCTCCCGAAAGTCTCGGAATGGGCGCTAGCACACCTGCTTCCTCCCCAATCCCGAATGCACTAGGCAAAACGCCTTTGAAGTGTTTCGAAAGTTTAGTAGAATATTTGCATGACGCAAGACGTGCGCGTTTTGCGCGTGCGGGCGGGTTTGTTTATTCAAAATGTTTACCATAAAGGAGTTGATTTGAGAAACTGCAAATCAAGCTTTGAAACGATTAGGAGTCTTCGCGTATGTTAATGTCTTCGCATTTTGGGAATGAAACTTTGAAATTTTAGCATCAGCCAATTTTGAAATATGAATGTATGTCATAATTAGAATGTTTGATGCCAGCAAATATAGTAATCCTGAACGGGTTGGATTTAATATTTAAGTGTTTATAAGACTGTTATAATGGGCTTTTAACGTGTAGCTAAGTATTTTTCATACTTTATAATGACTTAAACACGTTTCACTTTGTATTGGGGCTATTTTTTACCCAAAAATACTTGGCTCAAACTCATCACCGTTCGTTAGTAGACCATCGCTGAGTTTTCTCGGTTTGGTTTAGTAGTAACTCATCATATACATATCCCGCTGATCCCACCAAATAGAAAATGACTGACTTTCTGATCATGAATATTTGGTGTTTGGCAATCAATAATTGAGCTGAAATTGCTATCCATGCTTGGCTTAAATAGAGTTGTGTAAGTTCCATTAAAACTGGTTTTTTATTTTGTTAATTCACTATTTTTTATTTTAACCTAAAAAATAATCAAAACAAAATCTTTTACAACATAACATTTATAAAACAATAATTTTATCTGTTCTCTGCGTAATAGCGATAACTACTGAACACAACTGTACGTCCACTAAATATTATGGAACAATTCCGAAAAAGGGTATAAAATTGGAGCTCATGAAAATCGCGTGAAAGCAGTTCGTTTTTTTTGTGTAGATGCAACAAGCGTTATGTGAGTGTAATTTTTCTTTCCTATAGTTTGCTCAGTAAGTACACACACACACAAATAGAAGAGCTACCGTCCGACAGTAGAAGAAAGCTCAAACTAAATCACATTTCCACCACTTTTCGGTTGCTCGGACGGTAAATCTCAACCCACACTCAACCCGCTCGGTACTTTTTTTTGTCGCATCCAGCTCAGTTTGTGGTTTTGTGTGGATCATTGTCCGCTTGTTTTTCGTGTGAACGATTCGCGGTGAACTATTACCGCCGCCTCGATGGTGGCACAGGAGAAGGAAAGAAAAAACAAACCCACACACAAGAAACCGCCGTCGGCAACAAGCAGACGAAAAATGCTCCCACAACCAAGCTCGGCAGTTTGGCAGTTTGTTTCGGGAAAATTTAATTATTATGACAAACGGCGCGTCACAAACACCACACGGCGCGCACGGTGGCACATAGGGTGGTTCCCACCCCGTTTGCCACCCCGTCTGCATAATATCACTCCATCATTTTTAGCCGCCGGCCGAATGCGGGACAGTGCAAACGGGTTGGTCGTGAATTTTGTTCCGTTTGCTTCTGACCGCACCGGTCGGCCTCTGTTGATGGTACGTTTCGGCGCACGCGAATGCCACCAGGGAATGGGCGTATTATTGGGGTGGCTCACGGATTCGCTACAGACCTGTAGCGTGGATGTATCAATTTGAGAGTTGTTGTTTGTATTTTCTACAAGATTAATAAAACCTGTAACAATACTGGAACTGTATTATCTAAACAAACAACTAGTTTCGGGAAGATGAACTGCAGTTAAATTTTCGATGAAAGATGAAGGCAGTAAAAGTGGTCCAAAACACAGACAAATCTTTCCATCAGCCAGTAGATTAGTTTATACTATTAGCAGTTAATTAATTATGTTTGCTTTTTCTCTTCTTCTCGTTTCATTTCATCGCGCTCTATCCACACAGGGGCTTTGGCAAGCAGGGATTCCAATGCCAAGGTAGGTGAATTTCTGGTTGAAAAATTACATGTTTTGTGTTTTTATTTGTTTGTTATGATTGCAATAAATAATATTTTATAATTTAAAGCCGGTTTTATCTTACTGTTTTATTAATTTTTTCTTGTTTTTTTTTGTTGTGAGACCATAACTAATTTGCATTGGTTTAAAAAAAAATAAAATTAATTATGAGATACTTGTTTATGATTTGATTTTTTTCATAACGTTTATTTGTTTCTATTTTATATTATGATTAGTTGTTAATGAGTTAGTATTCTTTTGATCTATGTATGTCGAGTTGATTTCAATTACTTGAATTACTTACTTTTTATATTTTCATTTCGTTATGTTTTAAAAGAGTTTTCTGTATGTGATTTAAATATTGCCTTTATAAGTATTTTTGATTTTTATTTTACGAGGAGTTTTTTTTAAATTTTATTTTACATAAATTTAACATATTTAACATCCAATAACTTAAATTGCTCTGTTTGCAGTTATATTTATATTTTTCCATTTAATGTGGGTTTCTAGCATTGTTTTTATTTTATTTCAAACATGTATTTGTAGCTTTTGTAACACCACTCTTCTTCTTTTTCTCTTCTAACGTGCAGTTTGTTCCTTCGTCGTTCACAAACGATGCCACGAGTACGTTACCTTCAAGTGTCCGGGTGCGGATAAGGGTGCGGATTCCGATGTAAGTACGAACTGTTCACAACGCCGCTCATATCAGCCCATCACTCGGAAGAAAAACTCGATTATTGCGTTTGTTTAGGTATTTTCACCCGTTTTGTTTCCTTTTCTGGGAATTTAGTATCAGTTTTGTAGATGCTTTTGTTTTTCGATACAATCATTACGTATTAATTTGAATAATCCGTGCACGTGGAGCCGTGCTTCGTTAGTTCATGCGTGGACTGCTTTATCCGAAACGAAGATAGCTTAGCCGAAACTGAAGGCAAGAGTTGAACGATGCACAAAAGCCGCCAGAAAAGCCGAATGTTCGTTCGTTTCACGCTTCACGGAGAGGTTCTACAATTTTCTCTCTTTATTTCTCGCTTTGTTTCGTTTGTTGACGTTCCATTTGACAGATTTTTCCGAAATAATTTCGCTCCGTTTGCTTAAAGAGTTCCTTTGAGCGCGGTTCCTTCGCGCAAACCCGCTTCCTCCCTTGCGCCATACCATGGAGTCCCTTCCTTCCCCTCAACCCCTCGGTTTCGGCACGAAAATAGCTTCATCCAAAACAGGTTGGGTCCGTTGTTTGCTCCAGCACCGGCCGGGGCGTGTGTTTTATTTTTTCCAACTTTCCACTGTTGCTGTTGCCGCCCCATCGCTTACTATTCTTTACACACTTTGAATTTGTTTTACGACCCGCTCGACCCGGCCGGTTTCGCGGAAAGCGTAATTTATGCTTTATTTTGGCTGCCACAGTGCGCATTAATTTAACAAATCATCTCCGGCCAGTGCATCCGTTGCGGCCCGTTTGCGTTTGCTAATTGAATGGAGCGCGGTTAAAACGGTGGTAAATTAAATTACATCACACCATGAAGTAGAGTAGCAGCGCGACCGGTTGGCTTGCGTTAACTGTAGTGCCAATTTATAGGAAGAAGCGCGAATGATTAATGGGCAGTTTTCGAGATTTTTTAGCGTGGCGCTACTCAATTAATTTCACTTGTTCATCGATGGCGGAGGAGGTAATTTTCTGATCATGGTAAATAACTTCTTTTTAAACAAGAAAACAAAAAAACAATCGCAACATGTCTTGTTGTTTCTGGAAAATAATCATGAAACTAAGGTTTAATGATGATGATATTTGTAAAACATTGTATAAAACCATATGATAATCGTAGAGAATTTTTCATCCAACATTGAAGAAAAATGTGAAGAACTTAACTCGAGATAACTTGAAAATAATATTGTTCTCCTAATAATTTTTTTTCGATTCTCCTGTTCAAAGAAGAGATCCTGATATGTACGCTGGAATCGGTTTTAAGAAATTAATTATTTTACTCAAGTTACATTTCTAATAGACTGGATCATTAAGCTTGTCATCTGGGTTGTCTTGTGCTCGAATAGAAAGTTGTTAAAAATTTAACATTTTCTTCTGCCGAACCCTTCCCACAAATCCTGATATATATCGCTCCATTTCCCTGTACCTTTCTCGCAACCAGTTGCCACACCACTTTGGTGAAATGTTTGATTTTATTTCTGCATCAGTAAAGCTTTTCAATGCGCGTTTAGACATCGCTAGGTTTAGCAGCTACGCAGCGTCAACTCAATCGTCTTGTACAATATTTTACCTTTCTCTCGTACTGTTCGGATGCGTGCTTGCATGAGTATAGCGTGAGGGAATGGTTTATCGTTCACGTTGGTTCTGTCTTTTCACCTACCGAGCAGAGCGCGTTTAGCGAGCGATAGAATAGAATGCGTCTTCGAACTGCAGTAGAATAGAGATCGTGTTGTGCTGGCTTGCGTTTTTTGTTCGATTGTTCGTTTCAACTTTCATCTGCTAGTGCTGCATACTGTACTAGAATCGGTTTCTCCTCTGGTACCAGTCATAACAATTCTAGGATTCGAAAAAAGAAAAAAAAAAAAACAACGCAACAACAAGCTGACAATCGACATTAGAGTAAATATTTATCACAATTTACAGTAGAGCAGGTTCCGGAGGACGGTGCGATTTGTTGCGTAAATGTATGTTTGTACTATTTTTGTTTGTTTTGTTTCACGAACATGGCCATAGAATAGCGAGCATAGAATAGAGTGCGCTGATTGCAGTTTGTTTTCCTACCTTACCGTATCAAGCTCAACGCACCGATCATAAATAATTCGCTTACGAAAAATAGAATTGGCTTGACTGCTTTGTTTCGATTCATTCGTTTGTTTTTTCTTCTATTTTTCTCGTTTCCGTTCGGCTCTCAGTGCCGAACTTTAATGTTTTATGTTGCCTTTTTAAACATCCGTTTGTTCGGTTATGGCTTTTCGCAAATGGCACAATAAGTTGCTCAAACTTTACTTTTCGTTTCATCTCGATAGTCTTATTTCAGGTTTAGTTTGATATTCCGTTGCACCATTACTAGCGATTCTAATGTTTCTCCTTTTTCTACGTCTTTTATGTTTTATTTCATGATTTTTGTGCCAAATAAACAAAAAAAAAACAACCGTGATTCCACCACCAACCACCTCATCATGACCACCACAAAACCAACGAAACATTCGAATGTAAACCAAACCACCATTCGGAACCCTTCAATTCCTTTCGATCACAAACAAAATCAATATAAAAAAAAAACAACAAAACAAAACTAAAAAATACATCAAAATTGCACACAAAATGAAAACCCAACCAACCGTGATGTAACGTGGAAACCTTACAAAAAAAAAAACAACAACAAACAACAAAAAACCTCCCACACCACCATAGGACACCCGTACCAAGCATGAGTTTAAAGTGTGGACCTATTCGAGTCCGACGTTTTGCGATCACTGTGGTTCGCTGTTGTACGGTTTGATCCACCAGGGGCTTAAGTGTACAGGTAAACATCATCACGGTTTTGACGTTTGTGTTTTTTTCTCGGTTTTTATTTTCCATTTCTCGCTGTACACATTCTTTTCCTGTCACTCTTTCTGTCCACTTTTCACTTTCTACAGAATAGGCACTACTGTAGCCGCTATCACTAGACGGTTTCTTACACTCTTTCACTCTATTGTTCAAGACGCGAATACTATTAACACTCACCGAAAAACACCCGCTCCACTTTTTTATATGACTATCTTTCTTGTTCTACCTTCGTTTGTGTCTTAGTGTGTGTGTGCGTGTTTTGGGAGAAAATACAATACAAAAATACTATGAGTACACAAGCTACCAAAAACACATCACCCGTTAAACGTTAAACAAAAACACCATTAGGTGGACATTTTATAGGTTTGGTTTCAAACAAAGACACACGAAGCGATACTAAATCACCATCACTCGATCATCACCGCATTTTGCACTATAGTTTAGCGAGTAGTGTCGTGTTGTTTTTTGGAGAAAATTAACAAAAAACCTCCGAAGAAACTGTATTTTTCATCTCTATTTTTCAGCTTTATCTGTCGTTTTCCGCTTTTGGATGATTTCGCTTCTCTTTGTCGCGCCTTTTTCATTCTTCTCTGAATCTCTTCTTCATATGTTGTAGCTTAAGATGTGTATGTGTGTGTGTGTTATCGTTTCGATTTTCGAAGTTTAATTAAAAGTCTTAAAAATATGTTTGATTATTGACTTGGCTGAATACATTTAGAACAGTTTACTAATCTTTTCTACTTTATAACTAGCTCTGTAGCATATTGTGTGGTAGTTAATTGTTTCCACTGATTTATGGGAAATGGAAGCGTGACTGAGAGAATAAATGAGTGAGACAATTAGGAATGAATGGAGTATTTTAATCATTTTTGAATTTTATGTTTTTTTGTTTTCTTCAAAACTTTTGTTTTTTTTTCAATATTTCAGTGAAACCCAAAGGATGTTTGATGATTTGATTTGTCGGAAATATTTTTTTTGTAACAAATTTTAAATGTATATTTTTAAAAATATAACTCAAAACAATCATACATTTGAGAACGATTAAAAAAAACTTCAGCATAAGAGACATTAGAAAATGTAAGAATAAAGCGAAATTCGCTAAACTGACCCGCGTCAATGGTGAAATTTTAGCCGAGATGATTCCATCACCGTCTGGCTCATATTTCTACTGCGATAGGTACATCTTAATCTTCCAAATCCATTTCCGGAAATGAACTCGAGACGCACTTCAAACCTTGCTCGCTACCGATCTCGATCGAAGCGTGCAGACGTTTGCGGTATTGTGTTGCATTCCGGCTCGAAGGACCAACTTATTTTTTTCATTTGATGCGATTTCTTTCATCGCACAAGATTGTGACGAAGGCCGCTCGGTTCCGATCGGGTGGGTTTAGCGATGGTGATAACATTTCCCGCAGAGGCGTTCCTCCATGCCACGGATCGCCGCTGTCCATTTCAACATACCAATCCATTTGCTCCAAATTCTAAAGATCTGTCTCGGTTCGTCGACGGCGTCGGACGTTTCATCTCGGGCGGCCATCTGACAGCAAAAAGGGTTCCTTCTGGTGCGATGTTTATCTTCACGGTCGATCATCCATTTCCGACTGTTGACAGCACGCGCGAAAAAGGCGGGAAGGGCCGGGAGCTGGCTAAGACGAACGGAGAACCCTCATCAACGACGATCGGTCTGCGTCCACGTCGCTTTCGCTCGCTTTGAACTGTTCCGGTGGGTGTAAGCTATCCGGTGTGACCATCTGTCACCGCGATGATGTTTCGCCTTGCGTTTGAGTATGTTTACGCATCACGGCATGCTCAGACATGAATCCCCAAAAAAAAAAAAAACAAAAAATCCGACCGCATTGAAGGCAAAATTCACACGGTGTCTCACATACCGGCGTGCTAAAAAGAAAAGAAAAAGGTATTTACACGTTCCGACGGACGTGAGCACATACTTCTGCTCCGTCATCTATTCTTGACATTCCTCTGTCATCGGACACCCCCTGCTTGAAGTGGGAAGGGCGAAGGAGGGAGAAAAAAAAACTGCCAATAGATTAAGATAGAGTACGCGATGTACCCACGCCGGGAACCACACGACAGGAAGGACTAGGAAGTGGGCCACTTTCAATTTACACCTATCCGTTTTTTCCGCATCTCCACCACACGCGTTTCAACTCACACACACTCACACGAGCCGTACGCGAGACACTACTTGTTCAAAACGCTGTTAAACAAAGTGTTTACGATGTTTACGATGCCTACCCCACCGTCTATCGAGGCGTTCCAATTTGTTTGGAACCCACCAGCCTCCCAACCGCCCAAGATGTCTCGCCGTGTAGATTGGACTCGCGCGCTAATTAATGTGTTCGGCCCCGGGACGGGGATGCAACCATGGCCATGCGCAACTCGTTCCACAGTCAGGGCACAAGTTGGAGACACCGAGGGCCGAGATGGGAATGTAAATCAGCTTCAGAGTTGATGAAATGAATGATGGCCCCGGGTGTAGCGTCCGAGGGGGTTTGGATCATTTGTCGCTCGATTAACAAGGCTGGAAAGTGAGTAATGAGTGGTTATGGTTTGGGATCAATTATTGCAAATTAGCTGATGCGTACGTACGATCCGGTAATTGCAGGGATTTTCAATATTGCAGTATAATTTGAATAATTTTCCACTAGGACGACGCAAGGGTTTGCTACACAGATAGAACTTTCTGGTATAGAAGAAACAAAAAATTGGGCAAGTTTCGCTTAAACTATTGTGGATTTATAATAAAAATAGTGTAAGTGAAATTGAAAGTTTTAAGGTTGTTTTACCAAGACTATTTGAACAATATACTCTAAATTAAGTATGAAAAAAAATATATATATAGTTATTAAATTCGATACTTGATTTATTGCTTCAAATAAAAAAACTAGGTAAGAAGTAATTTCTAAGAAGAAGAAGTAATAAGAAAGAATATTTTCATGTGTTTGAGTTTTACCTTAGGTTTTTATTTGAATAAAAAAAATATGTATTTATTCTGCTGTCAGTTGTAGATAGTAGCGCCCTCTACCGTCAAAAAATCAGTAGGTTGACGAGCGAGCCCAGATTTAATATTTGAATAAACTAATCTGGGAAAATTTCTTTGAAAATCGGATTAGAAGAAGTCTTTTCAAACTGGTTCTTATTTTTAACTTATTTTCATCTTTGCTAGCTTGCACATGGTAAACGGATTTCTTGCTGTATGTTACAACTCTACAAGTTATATCATAAGCAAAAAAATAGGATAACAAACCATGCGACTGTTATCAAAGCATACGTTTCAAAATACGTTGATATTCTTGGAAGAAAACAGAAATAAATAAACAACTACATTATACCCAATGTCGGCTTTTAGACCCCACGGACGTTCCAAAACTAGGGCAATAAATTCAATGTCAACAGTCACGATCTTATCGAAACCTTCCCGCGTTTGCCTCATTAGCGACGACGGCTGGTGACATCAGAGGAAGTAGATAAGCAGAACGGCTCTTCCGTCTTGCGATCAATGCTTACATTTGTATGCTTCACCACCTTTCGATTCCGGCGAACCGCTTTCCTTCCTCCCTTACCCGAGCCGGTCATCCGCAGCAACCGGATCGATAAGCAGTAACGTCAAAAAATAAGGCAAAAGAAAAGATGTACCGACACTTTCGACAAGCTCGTCGCCCGGTGCCGATGATGTTTGCCGAGCTCATTTTCGATCGTTTGCGTTCGCACGCGTTCCAGCTGTCGCCACGTACGTCACCGGCAGTAGTTGGGCGAAGTTTTCGGCACGTTTTGGCTGCCCGTTCCTACCGATGCGTGTAGTTTGGCTTGTAATCAGGTTGTCGTGATCGGCTACCGGGTCTTGAAGTGTGTCGGCGGAAGGGTGTGAAAGTGGAAGGAGGAAACCCTCCCTCGACCCCGCGCAAACACGCTAAACGATATCGATGGGTGCAAAAAGGCGTACTTCGTCACAGTGAAATAGATTCTCGTTAGGGAAGAACAAACAAACGTAGCTTGCCGAGGGAAAGGAACGGAGAGTCAGAGTTGGCCGATGGGCGGAGAAGAGAAAGACCAGGAAGTAAAATGTCACACATACACACGGTGTTACGCAAAAGCATCGACGACGCCACTTTCAAGCTGATTAGTTTCCGGACGTACCCATGGCGGGAGGACCAGGTCCAGGTTGCCTCGGAACGTCCGAGTCGATAACGAATCTGCCGGAACTAAGCCCGGGGTGACAGTTGGCGAGCGACCGTTTGTTGCGTAATTTTATGAGGTCAACTGTAGCAAGGTCGATATCTGTTACTTCTCACCGATTTCGGACCTAAATCCGGTGTGCCGGACATCAGCCGATTACGGAGCACGAAGAGTATCGGGTCATTGTTACGTAGGGTAGTTTTTTTCAAGCCGAAATGTTTGCGTTTAGTTCTGCAGGCTTGAGAATTCAATCAAGAGTAGGTTCTGAATAATGTACAATTCGTGACCGATACCATATTCGAAGACTTCAAACTCCTGTAGGTTTTGAGCACCATATTAAACTAGAACATTTTTTGTCTACTAAGTCAAGTTGCTCTTTAGAAAGATCTTAGCTCGTCACTCGTTATTTATCAGGTCAGCCTCTAGACTTTCTAAAACAAGACTCTGATACTTCAACTACGATGTTATCGAAGATACCACCAGCTTCTCATCTCTTTGAGCACTAAATCTGGCTTGAACGTTCTTCCGGATCCATTTTCTTCCTCTTCTTACCCACCCGTTCTAATGCATCTTCGTTCCTTAACTCTCGAACGTCCTCGCCAAGCGCTGGAACAAGCAACTTTCCAAAGGCAACACGTGAGCGGAACAAATCGCGGAAAACTTTAGTTTCCTACCTGCTCCTACCCAGATGCCTTTGCGGTTTGAGGCCAATCTTCCACCGTTGAGGTGCGTCCGCCGCGAGTGCGAGAGATGTCAACGCCGAGTGTCAACCGGCTGACAGGTGACAGAACAATCCGAACTGTCACACAGGTCGTTCGCGCGCACATTGCCCTTTTTCTCACGCCGCGAAAGTACTGAACGTACCTTTAAGCTACCGCCGACACACTACGGGGCGAGGTGGAAAGCTTTTATCGATACGGGGTGGGATTTTGTGTCGACTTTTTGTTTGTTTTTGGGTATCGTTCTTCGCATAAGGATTAGTTGCTTCCCTCCGTATGCGAGAAATCGGACTACGTGCGTGTGTAGGAAAGGATCAATTTGAAGTTCTGGTGATGCATATCGGTACCAGGGAGAGGATTTGTCTGCCGATGACGTCACCACCAACACTTTATGGCATGTGTTTGCGTTCGATTTCAGTTTAGTTTTCTTATCAGCTTTCGTTTATTTGCTTTCGGTAAATTTCGTGCTGTTGACATAAATTTTATTTTTAATTCGAGAGTGTATGAGCGGTTTGTGTGTGAATGTGAAAGTGTAAGCGTTAAACGTGTGTTAAATATGTCGGATGGAACAGTTAAATATTCTTATACAACAAGCTTCAAAGCTTGACTTCGTACTCTCAGGAGTGTTAAATAAATGAATCGTTAAGCATCGAAGATTTCTGTTACTCTTTTGATTTCTTTAATATTCAATAATTTATGTTAAAATATTATGGAAAAAATATTTAAAATTTATTTTTTCCCCCTTTTTAAATCTCTTTGGCTATTTTTACCATCAATAACAACGATAAAAGCGTTCTAGGGAACGCATCTTATGTTTACCGGCCCTCGACAAAGCTTCGTTGACCTTCGCTCATTGGGACAATATTGTTCACTGTAAACACAATTAGTCCATCCGGCCGAAAATGCGCTGGCCGACGGCTAAAGGAGAAAAGCAAGCCTGCAGCACCAGCTTCCCCTTTATATTTCTCTTACAAACACACTTTATTTCGTTCTCTTTCCATTGCTCTATTTCTACACTACTCACAAACACCTCCTCGCTGCTCCATCCATCTTTCTTCCGTTCCATTTTTTGCCTCTCTCTCTCTCTTTCTCTCTATGCTCTTCTTCTCTACTCTCTAGGCACAAAATCCGCACAAATGGCAAGGATACACTTTCATAACACCAACCTTTTGCGATCACTGCGGTTCGATGCTGCACGGGATTGCGCATCAGGGTTTAAAGTGTCAAGGTACTGGCGCGTGACGTGACCCGTGGGTTCTTCGTGGGTCACTCGCCTTCCGTTTTCTCTTTGTCTCTCAATTTTTCGTTCTTTTTTCCCTTTTGATTGGTTTTGTCTGGTAGCGTATCTAGAATAGCGTAGCGCCGTTTATCAACAGAAACAGAACACAGACACAGATTGGTGTACGATTTTTATTTTCGGCCCATGGCAACCGACGAACACGGAGAGAGTATGGAAATGATATTGTTTTGTTTGGTTTTTTTCGGCATCCATCACTTATTGGGGAAGATATTTAGGGAATTTTATGATCTTTTTAACTTCTTCATCGGGATAACAACTCACACGCATTTCCCGGGACACTCATCAAATAACAGGATCGCGTAGGTTATGGGTTTAAATAAGATTTTTTGTTAAATTTTCGTCACATATTTACTGGAAAGGGACGATTGCTTGATTACTAACCGATAGATATGCTAAAAATGGCTGAAATCAGCATACGAATCGCAGATACCTGATCAGACCACTTTTTATCCTCATCACCCACCTGCGAGACACGTTTGTCGACCCTTCACAACACCTAACGACACCTTCACGAATTCTCTGCACCACGGAATGCTTCTCTTCGTACTCTATACTACGTGATGTTGATTGTTTGTATGCGAATTGCGTGTATTTCTGCTCTGGAATAGGTTCTTGATACGAAAAATAATCTTCTAATCAGATTAAATTGAGGAACCTCACCCGACTCATATTGTTGTTCATTTTCCACCACATCGTTTCACTGCACTCACGCATCGTGACTTTAGAATAGACAACGAATGCAAGCGAATCGCATGGAAGCACCGTAGACCGTGGCACTGTTTGGTGTTAGTACAGTCGTTAGAGTAGCTGGAAAATTGAGCGGGGTTTGCTGAGATGCGATTTCATCTCGACTTGATCGCTGTGATGTTTTCAGAAACGCCCTTCTTGGCCTTTTATCGCAACCGAAAAAGCGTCCCACATGCCAAGCGTTCAATTTTGACATTTTCAGCTTAACCTTTAGCGGCGCTGTGGGGTGGTTGAAAAATGATATTTATTTATTTTGGTTGTTGTTCGATTCGAGTAAGCTCCGAAAGTAACCATGACAAACCTGTTATCCCTGGGCAAGGGGAAATATCAAACATCAAACGTTAGTTTAAACGATTTGAAAAACAGAACAGAATTCAGTTCTTAACCTTATGTTAACCTTGAAGGCAAAATTATTATTTATCATTTCTGTTCTGTCCTTTGGTTGTTTTATTTCAGAAAGTAATATTAAAGAAGAAAATTAAACCAAATAAAATGTTAGAATAAAAAGAAGAGTACGTTAAATCACAACTACACAAAGTAGTATCTCTATGGCTAATGATTTTAGTGTATATGAGTTTTAAATTAAAAAAAAAAAATTAGTAGAAATATTTCATTTTTCACTAGGCAAACAAATAATTTAAAATTTTACGTGTAAAAGCTCATGTTTCAGATGTAATTAAATTAGTTGGACAAATTGCTACTAGTGTCTCTAAGATTGTTTCAGGATATTAAATTAATTAGATAATTTATGTGTCATCTCAAACACACCGAACAATTCAACAAAAAAATATTGAAGTAAATAATAACCTAATTTTCCCAATTTAATACCCATCGCGCCTTACCGGTTGACATTTGGGTGCGGACGCCCACACGTTCTACGCACGCGGAAAGGTTCATGAACCGTGCCGAATTATTATGCATATTAGCCACCGCTTGGTTCGGTTCGCCGGTTCGTGGGTAATTTATTCGATTCGGGCCGATCCCACCCATCACCGACCCGGGTGTCATCGACGGGGTCTTGAAGACGGCTTAAAGTTTCCCCCGGTGAGGTTGGTTTTATTTTCCCATCGCCTTTAAAGTGGGAATCGTACTCATGTGTGGAGATTCGGTTGCTTTTCTCCTTCCTGCTCCTTCGGCGGGGTGGGATGTGAAATATGTTGCCAATTTTACGTTCTGTGCAACACGACACGCGGCTCCGCGTTCGGTTGACTTCGGACGGTTTGGGCCACCATGCGTCTCCACCGAGTCGGCCGGTCGGAATTGGCTGCACGTTTACCGGATGCGCATGCGAACGTTCATAAATCACCGCGTGTATTAACCCCATACGATGAGCTTCCGTGCTCAATCGAGTCGCTCGAACCGACTCCGCCCCGAGACGTTCGCTGAAGGTTTCGGATCCTCAGAAGCGTGTTATTTTTTTCACTCTCTCTCTCGCTCTCTTTCTCGCAGTAGACACTGTCTTACACACGGCTCGGGGGGAGTCGGAGGTGGGGCTCGAAACAGTGGTACAGCATGGTTGACAAATTTGCTTCCTGTTTCGGCATGGCTCCGACTCCACCGTTTCGACGCCTGCAACACGTGACACGCTCGTTTTCGTTCGTGGCTGCGATCCGGAGAAGGATGTGTATATTTTCCCACGGTCTGTCACATGATCGATGGTACCGGCGTGTGACGACACGCCGGGCGAGCCGTTATGTTATCATGTAACGGTGCGTGCCGGTGAGAACGGATCGCGCACGGGACCATGGGAAATGGATTACAGAAATGACACGAAATAATTTTTCCCGTCGTGGGGCTTTTGTGGTGCTTCTGCCACAGCGCAACCGGAGATCTCCCATTTCTGGTGTAGTAATTTCTTATATTATCTTTGGTGGAAGGAGCCGCTTTTCTTGGTTTCCCGTTCCTGTGCTCGGTGCTGAATTTGGCGATTCCGCCGAACATTTCCTGCCAACATGGAGGCGCATGGTGGCGCGTGATTTTCACCCGAACGTGGTAGAAGAAATGCGCCGTGCGTCTTGCGGGCTTATGATTTATGAACGTGGCACCGTCGGTCGCTATTGTTTCAGGTGTTGTACGTCCTTTTTTGCTCCATCGCCTGACGGAAATGGTGGTCGGGTCAGCAGTTGTGTTAAATGTTCTCACCTTTATCAAACGGTGATCCCTTCTTCGGGGACAAACGGAGTGTATGAACTCGACGCGAGCTTAAGGGGCAATTCTTATCTGTTTATTTGTGGGTTTTTAAAAACCGATGGAAAATTTTGCGCTTGTTTACGTATCGGAGTGAAAATAAACGAATGTGGTTTTAAATTTTGTTGAATTTTGGTTGATTATAGTTATCAATTATTTGATTGCTATTTTAGCGGTAGTGTTTTATCATGACACGTTAAGTTAATCATATTAACATGCCGATTTGTACTCCAAATATTTATGAAAAAATCTTTTCGTAAATGCTAATTATTTTCATTAACATCGCACAACATTCATGTTGGAAAAATGTTGTGTTTTAATGTAAAATTACCTTAATACGTGAGAAATACCAATCTAAGTCAACAGAATAAAATCAATTGAAACTTTATTTAGTTATTTTCCATGGTGAATTTTCAATTGAATGTCATTAAGCGTAAGAAATTTCTTTATTTCATTTGTATGTTAAAAACCAAACATGCTTATGCATAGGAATAATCAGTGTTGGGTTCGATGGTCTCTGGTAGTTTCCAATTTTTTCTAGGAAATGTAAATTTATACGCGAAATCATTTGTTGATGTAGCTTATCACTGAAAAAACCCATAATTTTCAAGGTTTGCAGTACAAATTGCATACATTCAGGATGAAATTCTTCATTTCTAGTGAATGTTTCCATTGTTCACTTCAAAGCAGCTGTAAAATCGTGATGTACCGTAGCGTTGGTTTCTTTCTCTTGCAACTATAATACAAGTAAGGTTCGTTGGAAATATTAGTTGCTGGCAAGAAAATAGATGCCATCATCCGTCTGATTATGACAACGGCCACCAGCAGAAGAAACCCGTCCTAGTCTGTAACAAAAACCGATGGTAACGGATGGGAAGATAATGTTTCAATCATTGGCCCGAAGGCCTCCTAACGCACGAGAACACAAAGCAAGCACGCGTTCGCTTCCTTGAACTAAAATTTAGAAAGTATGCCCAAAAAAGGGGCCACCAGGTTGGGAGAGGCACGTTCGGGATGAGATTGTTTGTGTTTTGTTTGAAACGTTCTGTGAGCCGAAGCCCTTACGTGCGGGCCCATTTTTATGGACAACAAAGCCTAGGCAAACGCACGCATGGGAATAAATCTACTAACGATGGTCAAACAGTGGCGGAAAGCGAGCAGAAGATCAACCAATGAAGCGTTCTAGAAGACGCTCGGACGTGGATTTTGCGCCTGGGAAGGGTGGGATGCGTATTACGTGCCTATGAAGACTGTGCCACTTAATATTCCAACGGTGGTGCTCCAGTTTGGGCTAAAGAAGCCTTACTGTGGTGGTGGTTTTTTTTTATGGATCGGTCGTTACATCCAGCTGCCAAATCCGTTCCATGCTGGAAAGGAGGATTAGGAACGTCGAGTCTTTCGAGAGACCGTTGCCAAAGAGAAGACGAGTGAACCGCACCGGAGAGCGCTCTGAGAAGCGTGTAGCTCGTTCGGGAGTAAGAACCCGGCTTGATTGAAATTGATCAGTTTAATTTAAACAATTTCCGAGCCGAGGCGCTTGCCGGTGGCGCTCGGTCGGTACGCTGCAACCGACAGGTCGCTCCATAGGACCTGGAATCGTGTGCTTGTGTGAGCGTGTTTTGCGTGCGTTCGTCAAATTGGGACGCTTATTGACTATGATCAATAAAGGCGTAACCGCAGCGTCCTTCGCTCCGTTTGAATGGAGGCACTGGAGCGTGAAATTGTGCGCGCGGTTCGTTCGCGTCCGAGGGCAGCTGGTTCGGTTTGGCACCGGTTTTGACAGCTCCCGGCATGAAACAATTCCACGAGTTACCACTTTCCTTACCCTCACCCGCTCAGGCTTCACTAGAAGACATTAGACGCACGTCGTTTCCATTAGCTGCCTCGAATGCGGCGAACGATTAGCGTTAGCTCGCTGTCGGCTAAATGTGTAGCAAGGCGCTTTTATTTATCGACAAACAACTGTCATCAATGCCAATGCTACGAGTGGATGGGTTTTGTGCGTAGTTGCGGTGTGGTTTCTCAAGATGTACACCCAGACACACACACACGCAAACACTCCTCAGCACGACAAATATTGCGCCTGGCGCAAACATCTGCCAACGAATGGGGCTCTCGTTAGTATGGGCGTGAGGTGTGAGATGCTCGTGTTTTGTGCCCTGTTCTAGCGATCGTTTAGCACATTTGCGGAGCTGGCTGAATTTTGCACAGGAACAAGTTCATTAGAAGCTTTTAAAATGGGGGTTTATCTCGCCTGGTATTCAGATGAAGCTATCTTCAACTCGGCTCCTACCGCGCTACTGTCTGCGAAAGTAAATTTAGACAAACGGTTAGTGAGAGTTTTTAAATTAATAACCTGCTCGATCTTATTGAATACAATATTTGACTATGATTTTAACAGCCTTTTTGTTCACAGACACTAGGGAGGTGATGAAAAAAATGGAGATTTTTATGGCAACAGCTCGGTTGAATAAAAATCGGTTAGGTTGATGCAGAGCAATTTTACGCAGAATTTGTTTGCTCGTATAAAGTTTTCACACGCAAACGCTACTAGTATGGGCCGTGTTTTGCGTATCGTTCGGGTTTTGCTTTGTCCCATATTTTTGCAGCATTTAAGTACTAAATAAATAATCTTTAAAGTTTAAATTTTTTAAACTTACAATTTTAAATGTAAATTTTCAATATTCTTTTTCTAAGTTATCTACTTAGCGTCGAAAGCGCCTAAAGTTAGGCACTTCAGAGGATAGTTATTAATTTAATCTTGTTTTCTTGGCCTTAGTCCTCGTTAGGTTGGGAAATATTAGTAATATTTAAATCATTGTTGTTACATTATAGTATGAACACCAACACAAAAATCAAACGTATAAAAACAAACAAAGGAATAATTCCTCGAGCTAAGATTAAACTTTGGACTTGGAACTTGGAATTTATTTAACAATGTACCAGTTGTTCATGCTCCATGCGTTTGATTGTTTTGATGTTTGATTGCTGGATTATTTTTTTTGTTAAAATGAAAACCACATTGCTTACTACTTAGGATTCGAAACATATCTTGTATTTCCGATTTAAATAAAACATAGAGCCGATCCTTACACACGCTCCTGAATGCTAAGCATCACAAACAGCGACATGAAAAAGAAAACACTCATAATGGTTTCGCGTACCATAAATATGTTAAAAACCCATTACGAAGCGGTTGCGGCTGGGCAGAGGCGGTGCGCAATTTGTTTTGCACCGAAAACTTCAATAAAAAGTAATGCGATTATCCTTTCCATCGGACCAGGAGGGGTTTATTTTAAATTCAGCAGCTGTATACGGTGCGGGAAAACCAGTTCCCAGCAACACGCAAACTGCGCGTCCTCCATGCGTCCAGGAAGTGCAAACAAAAGCAATCGGTAAATAATCCGCACCGGAAAGGGATCCGCGCTTTTCTGCTTTCCCGCAGCTGGTGGAGTTTATTTAAATGCGTTCAAGTGGCGCACCGAATGTTTTCGCCTTTCTTTTTTTTTGCTTCTGTGGTACCGCTTTTGTCGTTTAGGTTTTTTTGTGCCCATGAACTGAACAGAAAGTTACTTGCGGCTAGGTTAAAGAGACTAGAGCATTGCGGATCAGCATGTCCAATAGCAAATGGCAGCATCACCCGAGTATAACAAAACCATGCAAGAAATTCCACTTTACCGACCCTAATGTGGTCGCCTTCTAGGACGGTTTGGCATTACGAATATCAGAAGGACGTGTAAAGTTTAGGCAAATTGCTAGTCCGTGCATCGGATTCCCCAATTGGCACATGAAACTGTGTATTGGCTGTTTACGTGTGCGCTGCACATGTCACGTCGTTGTTCGAAGTGTATCATGGACAGTGTTGGATAGAAGATTGGATGCTAGAGACAGCTTTCGGTGTAAAACTTTAAATCATAATTATTTAGTAACTTGCCAAATCTGATATTGTTTCTCCTGAAAGCATAAATATTTTTTAATTTTTTACAATAAAATATGCTTTGTATGAGCTAAGTTATATATAAAATTCAACTAGCATTTATTTGTTTGATGAGTTTTAACGCTGAAATATTTATATAAAAAAATAAAATGTTTGGAGATATGTTTTGTGGCACCAATAAAAATGACACAGGATGATATCATTTCTTCAAGATTTCTTCTTTGTAAGATTACTATATTAAGTTTTATTTTGACGTCATTATAGAAATTTTCAAGACATAAATCTTTCTGTGAAGTTTACATGCTTTAAGCTTAGTCGATTTTTTTTAATTTACAAACCGGCCTTACAAAAGGGTAATGCTTGTAATTTACACTGTGATAATATTTAGATGAATTTTAAGACTATTTTTTTGAGATTAGAATCTCATTTAGACAAAAGTAGATCACACATAAAATTCCAAAATTAATTTGTACAAAATTTCGTCCCTTATCCGCTGATGAAACTTACAATATAATAACATTGAAATAAAAAAAACTATCAAGGCTTTATTTTTCAAAGAAATTTAAGAAATCTTTTGAAAAAACATTAATAAGTAAGCAGCATAAAAATTGTACTCTTTCATTGAGAGACCGAAGTTGTTTTACATGCATCAGTACGTCGGTAAATAGAGGAAAAATTAAGATTTAATTAAAAAAAAATCATTTACATTTAAAAAAACATTAAACATATAAAATATATATTGTAAAAAATGTTGTATTTTAATAACCCCTTTTACCTTAGCTTATATAACTACATTAAGAAAATATCTTTCGCACCACACTGTTAACCGGTGACCGAAAATACCGAAAAATTGGCTAGAGTATTGCCGTCTCGTGTAAATAGTCATACTGTATGCGCTTACGTGCTGCCAACTGTATTGAGTCACCATCCTGTCTCGGACCCAATTTCGCACCAGCATAGCGCTGACAAACGACAAAGAAAATCGCGACAGGACAAGTGTACGTCCCGAGCCCCGAGCGGGCAAACATAACCAACTTCGGGGCAATTTCCACGGATAATCGGTTCGTCCATAACTTTCGCGCGGCTAACGATGGTAATAATCGGACGTGGCTTTTGGGAAATTTCATTCCGGGGTTTTTATTTCCCTTCGGTCCGGGAGGGTTTCGCCTGCTCCACTTCGTTGTTGGCGAAGCGAAGAACATTCTTCCGGTTGGGACGAAATAACTTCCGCCGGGTGTTCGCACAAGGGAAGGCGAATCCCGCTGAGAGTGTTGATCCACCGTTCGGATTCGTTGCTGCGGCGGGTTCCGTGCGGGAAATTTTTCTGCTCTCCGGCTTTCTTATCATCTCCTGCGCCCCGGCACTGTTACAACATTGTAATCAGTGTGATTACATTTCATTGTAATTCGTCGCCCAAGGACACCAGCTTCTCCTCCTTCGGCTGGCGTAGCTTTTAATGTGAAAAATAAAGCCAAATCCCAGCGAGTGAATCGTTAGAGTAACGAACGATAACAGACACAGCGTGTCGCACGCACGTGGATGCATTTCGAGCGAGCGAGTCGCTGCGAGGGTTTCGATCTACACCTGCAGTAGTTCGCGTCCGGGAAGCGGTTGTTTTCGCTATCGCAAAGCACGAAACGGGAGAAATAAAGTCGCGAAACGAGAAAACTTGCACGCGGAACACCGCGGCACCGGATGTTCTGGATGAACCGGTGAAGCAAGGGAAGCGGCCGTCGGCATAAAGTTCGAACCGAATCGAAGTCATTAGTGCTGGAATGGCCAAGAATGGCAAGCTGGAGCCACCGTTGGATCGCCTGGGACGAACATAAATAACGTCGCGCGGTGTCTATTTCTTGCGTCGCTTTACTTCCGAGTGTCGAAGCTCTTCGAATCGAAAGCGACGACCTGGCGAAGGAACGTTGCTTCGAGCGTAAGATGAAGCTGATGGTTTCTTGCTCCCGGTTTCCCAGGGTTTTTGGATAATGAGATGATAATATTGCTCTTGTGCTTGTTCGTTTCGGTGCCGTTTCCGCCGCGGCATGATGGCGGAGATGGAGCCCAAGGAACGAGAAGTTGGAACTCTACGTTTCTTGTTGTTTTCTTTCACTGCATGACTGCTTAACGATCGTCTATAGTGCTGCGTATTTTTTCAAATGATGGTTTGTTTAATACCACCGAAAAAACATCGCTAGTTTTCATCTGAATAAATAGTAAAAACCATGCACATGGAGCACTTTTTGGATGTAGATGAGCATTTACGCCTGAAAGTATGCCAATCTCAAAAAAAGAAGATTTTTTCGATGCACTATTAGCAAAGGAAATGTTTCTAAATTGATGATAACTCAAACTGATCGAAAATGTAAAAGCCTTTTTCGATAACTCCCCAAAGCTTATAAGTATCTTTCAACCACAGTTGATTGCTTATAGTTCGTTCCAATAAAGTGAAAATCTAAATTTCTATAGCCCATTTTTTATGGCTTGTATGTGGATATTATTCTTGATAGAAAATAATACTTTTTAAAATTAAAAAAGCTCGTCGTATTAAACTCCCTTTTGACAAGTGAAGCTTGTAAAATGTACTGTAAAATAGTACATTTTACAATCACAAAAATTGAACAGCTGCTCCCTGATCAATTTGCCACTAAAATTGTGCACAAACCAAAGGGTTAGTAAAACGCACTTGAAATCTGTTAGCTCCATCTACCGGAATCACGTTGAACTTTTTGTAATCCTGTCAACATTTCTTTCTCAAAAGAATACCACGTCGTAAAGTTTTTTGTTCAACTTAAACTCAAATTTTAAACGAAAATTTTCGATTAAATTTATTCATACTGCAAAAGCCTGAAAAAGTCCAAAATGCAAATGCGTGTAAGAACACTAGCATTTTCGACGTGATGTCTGAGTGTGCCATCTACCATCTTGATCCTGAAACCATAAGTACTTCCCTGTGAATACGGAGAAATGTCAAACAGACGGTGGCGATATTGCAACTGTTACCGTTGGAATCGTGTTGGAAAGATATTTTTAACTTCAGGACAACTACAACCTGAACTTTCGCCCCTTGTTTCTGCCCGCTGGCCTTTCAAGACCATCGTTCATTGTGTCCGTCAGGTTCGTGGAAGTTTTTCGGGCTGAGGAAACTACTTCAAACACTCGCACACCGAGCAAAACCCTCTCGGTTTAGAGCACTCTCTTAGCCGCTGGTTCGTTCATCACCTTCATCGTTCGGCCGTGACAGTTTTCCGAAGAAAGGCACACTCCAACGGCCGACGGTCGGAGTTTCGTTACTTTGAAGAGTGTGACACTAATGCTACCGTCACCTGAAAGCAGGCTTGTACCGACGAAATGAACACTTTGGGCGAGGCTTGGAGGGAACGTAAATGGGCCTCGGAACGTGGGTTACGGGGTCGCATTTTTTCTCATCTCATTTGGTTGCTGGTGAATTCTTTGACAGGCGCACGATAAGACAACCGGCACGGGCGTGGGAATCGTGGCAGGTGGCAGTGTGAGATAATTAAATTTTGTCAGTAATGGTTCAGCCACTTTGGGGTTCCTGTATCCTGCACAGAGCGAGATGCTGATTTTCACCGGCGAAGTGCAAGGTGGAGTGAAATTGAAACTCAAACGCCTGGGTAAAAGTGTGGCGTAGTGGCTTTTTTTTCCTCGACGACGTGTCACTAAACGTCCATTTAGAAGGGAGCTCTTGCAGATCTCAGGATACAGACGACTGGCGCACCTTCGAGTGCGCGATTTATCCTCCTTTTTGCTTCAATCTGTGTGCCCATTCTTCCCAAATTATCATCCTATTTCGCGTTCCCAGCAACTGGAACACCTTCGGTGCGCTGGCACGAGAAGAGTTGATTAAAGCAGAGCAAAAAAACCCTTACCTCGGAAATGGACCAACTCTCGGTGAACTGTTTGAGTAATAAAAAGGCATAACTTTAAACCGATAAGCCAAAGCACACGAAGCGCTGGAACCTAGCAGCGCAACGATCGTTTCTCGTTCTCGGTTGGCTGTAGTGGGCGTAAAAGCTCTCGGCGTTTGTATGCCCGGCCGAGTTGCATTCGTTTTAATAGCGCACACAGTCTCTGTTTTATTAGCCTTCCCGTTGAGGCATTTCCACTGCCTGGATTTTTATTCGATTTAATGTAGCAGAAGTGGAAGAAGGAGTTGTGGTAGAAAACACAGCCAATCTCTAGGATCACTGCCTAGACTGATGCATTAAGGCTTTGATGCGAGTTAAACACCACTTTATTGCTCGCAGGAGTGAGCGTTTTTAAAGGATAATGGATTCTAGCAACTCCCATCAGATGATCACAGACGTAACTGTGGAAAAGTGATAATAAAAACAATTATTTCCTGAAATGAGTAGTAAAGGAAACATTCGCTCACTTCTTGGGGATGTAATATTGATAAAAATGAGGGAAAAATCAAACGTGTATTGTATTGTCAGCTAAAAAACTGGACTGTAGCTTAGAAGTATTTTCCCTTTTTAAGGTGTAATTAAATGTCTTGTAATCTTCAAGATTAATCATCTAAACTTGTATTAAATATTGGCTCATATATGCTTTTTCAACAACGAAGACTAATTATATGACCATAAAAATAAAAAAAAACTGTATTATAATAATTTTACCGAACTTGATAAAATTATAAAAAGAAATGGAATGCTATATATAAATTTGTTGAATATCTAAGTTTTCAGCTAATACGATAATCTGCGCCTAAAAGTATGCAATGCGTGCCTTTAAATGATTGCCAAAAAAAAACCATCGTAATTAAAAAGGTGAAAACTTTCTACGGAATTTGTGATACTACACAAAATAAACGCACACGGAATTGCATGAATCTGAAACATAAAAGAAACTAGTCTCTAAGTATGTGCTCGTATAGTCGTTGGTGTCTTTCACATGCCTTCACTTCTGTCTCTATTTGCTGTCTCCTCACGAACTCCTATCGAACTAGATGCCTTCTCAGCCTGTAACATCCTCCTGTGTGATAGTTGATTGATGGTAAAAAGTATTTCTACCAACTAACGAACTTTTCTTAACACTCCCGGCACGTATCGGTGTTCTCGGCTAACTCTATGCTACTATCGAAATGGCAAACGCTGCTCTCTTCACTTCTCCCAGCCATATTTCCCTGTGTGTGCACGTGTGGTTGTAGCTGTATTGTATTTCAACACCCTCTCTCTCTCTACACTCTTCCTCCCCTAAATGCACTTATCCTCCTGATAGAAGGCTTCTATAACACTCTTTCAATGTCTAATCAACTAAAATCTACACTAAACGCAAACGATACTTAAAACTTCCGCAAGTGTAGTTGACAAAGGTGGATGATATGAAAAATTTAAAAAAATCATACAGCTACAGGTGTAAAATACTACGAGCCACCTAAAATCTTGATTAAATAAAAATAAAAATCTAACAAGAAGTTTTGTTTTCTTATCTGTTTATCGTTTGAAAGCTAACACAACCCATCACTGCACATTAGTAACAATCTCATGCTTCACACTACATAAAAAAGGATACATTTCGTAGGTTCGCTACTGCTGTGAATCGTTCCATTTCATACCAAACATTATTATTTTATTGCAAGCGAAAATCAAGTGTTCCGACGTGAAATCTTTCTTCAACCACTGCTCTTACTTCTCTTCATAATCTGTTATCTGCTACTTTCTCTGTGTTTCTTCCTATCTACATCGCTCTGTCTTTGAACTGTTTCATGTTTCACAGAATAAAAACAGAAAACAAAATTCAATCTCACAACACTCAAACTAACATTCGATCTAGTCAAATGCAAAACAAATTAAATGATAATATGAACACTCACTCAAACACGAACGTAAGACGTAGTTTGGTTATTGATTGAAACGAAAACCGTTCGAAGATCACATTGCTAATTGTTTGTGTTCGGTTTTCCTTCCTCAACCGCTGCGACGGCACACACGCTCAACGTCACGGGTGCATCGCGGTTGAAACACCCATCGTCGGCGCAGCATGTGATATGAACGTACACAAACGGTGCGAGGAGAGCGTACCGAACCTCTGCGGATGTGATCATACCGAGCGCCGAGGGCGCATCCAGCTGACGATCACCCATTCGGCCGGCAAGTTGGCGATTGAAGGTAAGGATCTCATTTTTCTGATTTTTTTAAAATTTAACTCTTTTGATGGGATGGCTACCGATGAGTATATTCATATTATCGATGGTGTTTTGAAGTTTTATTCTATGTTAAAAAAAAATAGTTGAGGATGAAAAGTGATTGTATGTGTTTTTCTCTTTGCCAAACACTTGAAAATTATTTATGCTTATGAATTCTTTAAAAAATATTGTTAGATATCAGATTAAAACAATTCACAAAAAAATATTCTACTTTTATAGAAATATTCATGCTTAAAAATGTTAAATGAATTGGAAAAACCTCATTTATTATTAACCTATTTTTGTGTGGAATTAATAATTTGAAAACTTTTCTAAACAACAAACAATGTTGGTAAAAATTAAATCGATGAAAATGATTATACATTTTATCGAGATATGCAATGAAAAAAATTGAAAATATTTTCTGATTAAAGGAAACTCTGATGATCAAGAAATGTTTTCTTTTAATTCAATCCTATTAAACTTTGTTTTAAAAAATTAACGCTATCAAAATATCAAAGGATAATATTCAATTAAAAACAGGAATTTTCAGAATTTGGTCCACAGTTTTCGGGAAGAAAAAAATTAAACGATAAAGAAACTTTTTTGATAAACTTTAAAATTCTCCCCGATACTTTTACAATCAAACTTGGTTCGAAATATGTTTCAATATTTTTTAACCATTTCCACTCGCTTCCAAGAAACGTCACCACTTCAAAGTTCTCGACAGCACCGAAATAATGGCGTTTCTGCTTGGCGAACCTCGTAACCCGAGCCAGCGTCAGTATCGGTAACGCAAGAGTTTATGATCTGCCTTCCGGCAGCCGCACGCAAATGAAACAAAAATGCCATCCGACACAAAAGAAAACCCCCGCAAATGCTCCGTTTTGAGTGGGAGGAGATGGTGTGGAGAAAGGATAAAAATGCTGTTAACATATTACCTGACTGATGAGAGGGCCATCCCTTAGCGTGGCGGAAATATCATCCTTCCCATCTCGCATTACGCTGCAGGGATAGAGTCACGTTAAAATAAAGGAATAAAAATCACAAAAAAACATTTTCCATCATTCGCAACAGCAGATATCTCGGTGCCGGTTCTGACAGCCGGATAGCAGCAGGTTAAAGCGATCGTACATTTATTATACCCAAATTTACGTACAACAGGCCGTGGTTTTGTTTTGCCCTTCGTTGTGCTTCGTGCGCGGCGTTTTTCCAAAGCGAAAGCGACTCCACTCGGTGAAGGTTTGCGAGCTCATGCGTGGAAAATCAAACCCCCTCACCCCCGCCAGTCCCACACTTCGGGGTTGCGAGGAACAAAGGGTCGTTGCGATGCACAAACAAATATAAAACGGATGGATAATAGCGTTGAAAATGAAGAAAATGATGATGACGGCGATGATGTCGGTGATGGAAACGATGGTGGTTTTTCTTTCTCCACAAACCGCCGACGACTACGGTGGATGTCGGGGGATGGGGAGCAGGGGGTTGAAGTGAGGTGAAGCAATTGAAGTGTTTTCGCTACGCAGCAATCGTCCCGATGTTCGGTGTATTTGAAAATGGATTAAGCTTTTTCGGCGAATGTGCGGCTGCATGTTTATTGCAAGCGATGTAAAGAACCGCTGGAAAAGAGGAGCACCAAAAAAAAAAGGCTCCCAACGCTGACGGTGGATTCATCTCAACGCGGGTGGGATCAATTTCATGCGAAGAAAACCTCCGCGCATTACCATTCGTTCCCCTTTCTCTTTCACTCCGGTCATGCTCACTTCGGAATCGCCTGTTTTGCCTTGTATTGACGAACGGATTAATTCGATTTACGTCAACGAGTGGCGCTCGCTGGGCTCGAAGGCTCACCAGGATCCATTTCCCCCTACCTCCTCTCATGCGGTTCCTCTCTTGCGTGCCACACCCAGGGCCCCGGTGTGATTGATAGCGCAGAAAATGCAACGCGATAATTTAATGCCAAGTGAGTGTGTATGTCGGTGCCGGGTTTAGTGTGTTTGTGTTTGACATAAAAAAGGGTCAGGGTTTTCCAGTACAAATCGCCCTCCCCCGGATCGGGGAAATTGAAACAAACTCATTTATCAGCGACGACGAGACAAAGAGCGATCGGCCACAAATTTACCCTTGATTTGATACCCGAAGCTTAACAGCGAATTCAGAAGGGTTTTGCCAAACTAATGAACCGTTTTCGGTGGAGATTTTAGTTCGAGTTCGAGTTTTACAAGAAAATAAAACTCTTAAGATATTTCGAGTAACCTAAACTAATTTTAACTTCAGTTTATCTTTTGATGTTTTGCTGGTTTTATCACTTTTTTAATCAATTGTCAACCTCGTGTAAAATTCGATTTAAAACAAACATGATAAATTCGATTCCCTTTTCTTATAATATGCCTGTAAGATATTATATTAGAGGCAAACGCGTTGGTGACGATTATTGAATTGGAATGCTTCTTTGGAATTGAATTTGGAATTGAATTTGGAATTGAAGGACTTTT
Organism: Anopheles farauti; assembly: GCA_000473445.2. Lineage (NCBI taxonomy): Eukaryota > Metazoa > Arthropoda > Insecta > Diptera > Culicidae > Anopheles > Anopheles farauti. The sequence continues at coordinate 2,799,294 of KI915052.1, forward strand.
ATTCTAATAGGGATAGTAACTATTAATGCCTACTTTATTTTTTACTATTGAAAGGAAGTTTTATCGCTGCTTTTTTAAGACAATTTTTTTACTTTTTTATATTTTTATCTTAGTTTATCATTTGCTTAGTTTATTAGTTTCTAGAAGATGGATAATGTTTGTAATATCAAACTATAAAACAATTGCTATGCTATGCCAAGGAAAATAGAAGTTTTCTCACTTTAAATAATGGCACAACAACAAAAAAATCCTCAAAAACTAGCATGAAGCAAAGGAGTATAACATGTGTTTTTGGAACATCTAGTTGCGAAGCACTCGTTGGATACGAGCGTAACTTTTCTCACAAAACACCCCGTAGTCTGAATGTGTTTGGTTAGGATGCCAAGATCCGTCAAGATAAATTCGTGCAATCCTTTGCTCAGATCAAAATTCAACTCAACTTGGATCGAAAACCGCAGCAGTTTCAAGCGCAATAGAAGCAAACCTTCCTCTCAGCAGACACATTTATTTCTATGACCGTTCACGCCTCAGCACCTACTTTTGCTGTGCGCCCGTACGGAAAAGACGCACAATACGAGGGGGAGAGCAAAAGAGTTTTTACGGTCGCATGAAACGAAGATACAGAAAAAGGACAAAAAAAAACAAATAAACACTAAAGAGACACAGCAACATAATGCTGGTAGCAGGCGGCAGACGCTTCAACACCTTGAGCGCCCTAAATTACACCCGCAGTACAAATCATCACGCGATAAGAACGCGACCGAACCGAACCGCCCCACAAAGGATGGCACTTGGAAGCACACGGTGAAATAAAACAACAAACACACTAACGTCTCGAGTGGTAAAAAGGATCACCGAGGAGTCCGAGCACCTGGTGCGCGATACCGTGCCGTCTTTCACCGTAGTTTTGCGGTTGAAAAAGTGCTTATCTGCTGATGGGGCCGCTGGGAGAAGCGGGAACCAGAAGTTTCCCCCACGAGCAGCGATAGAATGATTGGATCGGGCAAGAATGCTCCTTCCACATTTGGATGTTTCTTGGCCGTATTTTAGGTTGCTTTGCTATTGGGGAATTGTTCTTGGATGGTTGAACGGTGGCATTGTTCGTTGGAACCGTTTTGCATCATCAACTCCACTCGAATCGAGTCGACAATAAAGATGGACGGGAACATGGGAAGGATATCCTTTTTTAAGAAGCAACACCACATTCAGCTTTCGCTCATTTGGGGAGAGTGTTTGCTCTCGCTCGGAATGGAGCAGTTTTGAATGTTTCAAATTGTTTTCCTCTCTTGTTTGCTCGCTTTGTAAAACTAAAATTAAAAATACCTCACAAAATATATATTTATTTTATTTTCTACTAAGATTAATTGAAAGCATTTTGTTCATAAAATAATATTTAAGATAACCTAAATTAACTTGTTCGAGGTGGACAATCTTGTTTGCTCTACCTGCTGAAGGACGCTTAAAAGTTTGATCCAAAATCAGTAAGAGATGCTAGATAGGTTCTATTTGTAAAACACCGCCATATACGTGAATAAACTGCTTTCAGGAGAGGCTGGAGAATATTGGAAAATATAATAATAGAGATTAGATGTACAGGGTGTTCCGATTAATTATTTATGTTTTTTGAGAAGCTTTTATTTTTTTCGCAATTAATTATCAAAATAAGACACTTTTTCAAGAAGTTTTGGATGTAAGCGTGTTTATCGTGTATGTTTGTATGCGTCTCACAATATAAACTCCAATCATAATAAATTCTATCCTCGTCGTCAAATTCGTCTGGTTGTAATGGAGACGCCTGGTGTTTTGTACATTTTTCTGCTCTTACATTGAAATATTGCCGTTTTTTTTACAACATTTTAAAATAAAGAAATTTCAATTCTACATCTCCAAGCCCTTCTTGTAATCGGGCTGTAGTATCAGAAAGGTTTTTGAAAGCTTTTCCAAACTAATACCCCGCAGCCGTATCATCTGTTGATTGTGACGCTCTCGTACGGTTATGGGAATGTTCTATATATCTACTTGATGTACCGTATGATACCGAAGAGAGAGAGATAGAGTGAGAGAGAGAGAGAGAAAGAGATAGAGGTAGAGCGCTCGAGTAAGAGGCAAGCAGTAAAAACGGCACAGTTCCTAGAGCACATGTAACACCAGAAAGCTCTTGCTCGTCATTTTCAATTACTGCTACAGTGGCACCGGCGGCAGAAGAGGCCTGGACCGGTGGAAGGAGAGGAAACAAAGCAACCGGCACCGGCGGTAAGCACCGGGAACATAATGTGCCAACAAAGCACTGCCGTGACAATGGTGGCTTTCGGATTTTGTGACGGCCCCAAGAGACAGACGAATGGTGCAGATGGATGGATGGGTGGGTGGGCATGGATTATGAAACGTATGAAATGGCTGATTGTTATGGCAATGGCCGCACGTTCGCTTGCATGCAGAAGGAATTGAAAAACTAGAACGACAAAAACACACACACGCAACCTGCTAACCACGCCAGAGGGTCGGGCCCTTACTTGCGGTGCGCATATCTGCCGGGTTTTGTGTGAGTGTTTGTTAAAAAATCGAAATATTTATAACTACCACAAAATGGGACACTTTTTTGTTGTTGTGGTTGCTGTTGTTGTTGCTGTACTCCTACAATTGTGAGTATAAATGAGTGGATGAGTACGCCGGCAGCGTAATGTTGCATCATTAGAACATCGTTTTTTATGTGAGTGTGATTTTTTTTTCTTCAAACGACACACGAAGCGAACGAGTCGCTTCGTTCAGCTTCAACTCCCGGTTCAATTTTCCCCTGGGAAAGGAGGCAGACGGTGTGTGAGTGTGTGTTTGAATGTAGGACGATCAGTTAGCTTTAATCTTGGCCCACAATGTGCGAAAGATGAAACGCGTTGAGCCATCGCCGTGAAAGAGACTAATGAATAGTCCGAACACAATGACGGTTGTGGAGTTTTTTTGGAAAGCTGTGTGCTTTCTGTGCACAAACAAACACCAAGGACGTGTCATGTGTATGTGTATTATGAGCTTACGCAACAGGTTAGCTATGCATGATAAGAAAGTTTAGCAATCTATACGTGCAACAATAGCAGATTTATGTTAATAAAACGTGCAACAATAGCAGATTTCAATCAATAAAGACTGAATATTCACTAAAAATAATCAATAAAGAAAGGACAAATAAGATGAATTTTCGTACAGTGACCGCAATAACACTTCACAATCGATTAGTTTCTACTGCGAAATGTGCATAAAGGGCACTATTCTTCTTAAAATAACAAAACCCAAAAATAATGTGTCATGCTGGTTGCATACTTTACGGCGTAAGAAAGATTGATTTCTATTAATTAATCGATTTTATTTTCCTCTTAATATGAATAAAATATCTGGCTATGGTTTTCGAAATCGTATAGCAAGGAATGAAACTGCAGAAATCGGGTCTGATTCAGTAAAAAAATTGAATGAATAATGGGGAAATAAAAAAAAATTCAAACCAACTAAGCCAACCTTCTTCACTATATTTTTTATAGAATTATTTTGCAGTGATCGTCCTTTTTCTGCTTTTTTACATATAGCATCGGGAATGATTTCATAAATATATCTTCTTTTCTCCAGTCAAACAGGGTCGCAACCTCATCCCGATGGATCCGAACGGTTCGAGCGATCCGTACGTCAAGATCAAGCTGATCCCGGACGCGGACAACGTGAAGAAGAAAACGAAAACCATTCGCGCCTCGCTGAACCCGGTCTGGAACGAGACGCTGACGTTGTGAGTGTACCAAAAATGCGTGTGTTAGATGTTGTTCGAGAGTTTTACTAACATCCAACCCGCTTTAATGTGTCCTTCATTTGCAGCGATCTCAAGGCGGAGGACAAAGACCGCCGGCTGCTGATCGAGGTGTGGGACTGGGATCGTACCTCACGCAACGATTTCATGGGCTCACTGTCGTTCGGCATCTCGGAGATCCTGAAGAATCCGGTCGACGGGTGGTTCAAGCTGCTCACGCAAGAAGAGGGCGAGTACTACAACGTGCCGGTCCCGGAGGAAGGCGCCGATCTCGTGCAGCTCAAGAGCCAAATGAGGGTAAGCGACACGAACGAGAACGCCAGTAAAGGTAATGTAATGCACAACGCCTCTTTCACGCACAGAAAACTTCCATCACGAAGAAACTGCCGATGATGGGCGACAAGGACGTGCCGCATAACATGACGAAGAAGGACGTGATCCGGGCGACCGACTTCAACTTCCTGATGGTACTGGGCAAGGGTTCGTTCGGCAAGGTGATGCTGGCGGAGCGCAAGGGCACGGACGAGCTGTACGCGATCAAGATCCTGAAGAAGGACATCATCATCCAGGACGACGACGTGGAGTGCACGATGGTGGAGAAGCGCGTCCTGGCGCTGTCGAGCAAGCCACCCTTCCTGGTGCAACTGCATTCCTGCTTCCAGACGATGGTGAGATGGGATTGATTGTTTACGAATTTTTACAGTAAAATTTAAAAAAAATACTGAAAAGCAGCATTGCCATAATACCTTCTGGGGCATCTTTGTTTGACTTTTTTTCCTTTTGATTTGACAAAAGGATAGTACTAACAAAAATAAACAAAATATTGCATTTAGGGACTAAAACTTAGAAGAAATATTTTAATAAATTTAAAAAGACTGTTCGTCTCGATAGCTTATGGATATAAGTATGATTAAGATCCCATATTTTTACTACATAGAGAGTAATTTTGACCACAGTTAGGAAATATGAACATCGTTGATTATTTTAGTTTGAAATCATGTTTCTTTTAATCAAATAAGTTTTAAATTTATGAAAAGCTCCATAAAACTTGGATTTTTTTCTGTGCTACATTAAATTAAATGGCCTATCAGGTTTTTTCCGTAAATATAATCGTTAGAATTTGTAGATATTAATACAATGTTAACAACGACTTTTTGCTGCAGAATATCTATTTATCGCTTCCTAACACACTCTATAATTAATGTAAAGGAATGAACCTTTTTTTCTTCTAAACTTACTCCAAGAGAGTGATCTTATAGACAATTTTTAAAAAAGAAATGAATTTCAGAAACAAAAACATGTTATTTAGTATTATCAGAAAAATATCGACTTCTTGTTGACAGCAAACCCTATAGAAAAAGAAAGATTCTTCAAGATACCAAAAACCCAACATCGACTCAAGGATATAGCCTACTTTTCCTTACCGAAACGTTTCCTTCCCTCTTTCCAGGATCGCTTGTACTTCGTCATGGAATACGTCAACGGTGGTGATCTCATGTTCCAGATACAGCAGTGCGGCAAGTTCAAGGAACCGGTCGCCGTGTAAGTATACCGAAGGTGTATCGTGCGTGAAGGCTATTATTATGGCTATTAGCGTACGCCGGGCTGATGCAAAGAAGAACGGACGAATAAGACACGTCCCGAGTCCTGTCGTGTGGCCCAGGGAAACGTCCATTTCGGTAGCGACTAATTATCGTTTCGGTAATTCAGTTATCGCGCATATACCGGGAGCGACAAACGTCAAACCACAAAAGACCGCCACCGGAAGTCCGCACCGGTCCGATCGATTAGCCCGCGTGGAGCCTTAATTGAATGAGTCCGGAAACGCACGGGATGTTATTTATGGTATTTCTCGAACGAAAAAAAAAACAACAAATCTCATTCCTTTCTTTCCTTCTCCTTTAATGGACCCAACTCTCGGCGGTTCAGGTTCTACGCGTCGGAGATTGCCATCGGGCTGTTCTATTTGCACGCGCGCGGCATCGTGTATCGCGATCTGAAGCTGGACAACGTGCTGCTGGACATGGACGGGCACATCAAGATTGCCGATTTCGGCATGTGCAAGGAGGGCATCATGGGCGACAAGACGACGAAAACGTTCTGCGGTACGCCGGACTACATCGCGCCCGAGGTACGCTCCCGCCCTAATGATTCGCGTAATTATTCTCCCTGCCGCACCTTCACACACGTCTCTTCTCTCGCGCCCGGCACCCTTTTTTTTTGTAGATCATCCTTTACCAACCGTACGGGAAGTCGGTTGATTGGTGGGCGTACGGTGTGCTGCTGTACGAGATGCTCGTCGGTCAGCCACCGTTCGATGGGGAAGATGAGGAGGAACTGTTCGCGGCCATCACCGACCACAACGTGTCGTACCCGAAGAGCTTGAGCAAGGAAGCCAAAGATGTGTGCAAGGGGGTGAGTATTCTGGCTTTAGTAAATTTACTTAAGCCCCGTAAATTATTTATTAATTTATATTCATAAATTGTTTATTAAAATGAGAATGATTAGCGACACACAGATAATCAACTTGAAATGACCTACAATTGTAAAAAATAGGAAAAACTGATGGAATTAAATAGAAATTAGAATTAGATAATTTGTTAAACCATGCTGTTTTATGAAAATGATTAAGGAAATTAATAAATATGAAAAAAATAACAATTATACAATCAGAACAATAATAGTAAAGTATGATAAAATCAATTTTATTAGATAAATAATCTGTTTTTATGTTTGTATGTAACAATCAGAAAATAATAGATTACTTTATGTAATTCTTAATCATAGACAAAATTTTGCATTTATCATAAAAATCAAATAAAAACATAATTAATAACTTTAAAATAAGTTTTTTAATTTACAAAAGTCGAAGTGGAAAACAAAATATCAAAGAAATGGTAAAAATAATAAAAATGTACTAATGAGAAAAGTAATAATGTGTATAAAACAGACATTATTTCAACTAAATTAAGTTGTTGAATGATATTTAATTAAAATTTAAAACAAAAACTATGTAACAAAATGATTAAGAAAACATTCGAGATTTAACATTGGATTTACAAACAAGCTCTATAAAACGAATTATTAAAATAGATAAAAATGAAGAAATATAAATAAGAAAAATAAAACTCATACGAAAATGATTCAAAAAGCTAAGCTGTACGAATAAAATACATTAAAAAATAAAACTATAATACTTATTAATATGTGTGATACACTTGATTAATCCGCTTTATTTTACCACCCTTTTATCCAGCTGCTGACAAAGAACCCCCAGAAGCGTCTCGGTTGTGGAGCGCGCGGCGAGGAGGACGTCCGGGCGCACGCTTTCTTCCGCCGCATCGACTGGGAGAAGATCGAGAACCGCGAGGTGCAGCCACCGTTCAAGCCAAAGATTGTAAGTTTGCACACACAAACACACTGGTGTAAGCATCACGTTGTTAATGTCCAATTTTCCCACCCCAAATCAGAAACATCGCAAGGACGTGTCCAACTTCGACCGGCAGTTCACGTCGGAGAAGACGGACCTCACGCCGACCGACAAGCTGTTCATGATGAATCTCGACCAGACGGAGTTCAACGGCTTCTCGTACCTTAATCCCGAGTTCGTGCAGTACGTCTAGAGCGGCAGCACGTTTCGAGTGTATGAGTTTGTTGTTATTTTTTTTTTATTTGTTCTCTTTTCCCTTCTTGTTTTCGCGTTCATTGTTACGGTTGTATTTAAGTTTTGGCCTCCATTCTCCACCGTTAGTGTTTAGTGCGGCCAAAACCCGGCACCAGTGCTCGCATCCCAAAGAGATTCTAACTTCTAAGTAGTCAATCGTGAATCGGCAGGATCGGAGTTCAATTATTTTTGTTTTGTTTAAAAGCATGCTGAGTATGCTTTTTTTTTAAATTTCGTAGTGTTTGATTTCAATTCCAAAAGCGTTACTGTTTCCTGCTGTTTACGAACCTTGCCATACGCTTCTCCAGCGCTGTCTATTGCCTATCGTCTTCCCGATTCACACGTGTGATAGGTTCGTTATTTCGTTCGTAAGCGGTGGCACTCTAAGTCAGGCGTCTCTAATCAGTCGTTTTTTTAAAGAGCGTTTAAAAGTTTTATGTACGTTTTCAATTCGATTGTCTAAATAAGAGCATGATTTTCATTAAAGCAAGTATTGCAATCTCGTCACACCGCCGAACCGGCTCCCGTCGGTTCCGTGCGGACGTTGTGTGGTAGCTAGCGAAGTAAGGAAGGCACCGATGATTTGTCCGCTCCGCTCCTGTGCGTGTGTGTGTGTGTGGCCCCCTGTACGCGGCCTTTTGCAAAGCAAAACTAGCAACAAAGCGAAAAACAAAACGAAAAGCCTGGGGAGAAAAGGAATCTAAATGCCAAAATCGAACGCTTAACCTATAAAGCAACCACTCTTTTATCTACTCAAGTACCACTTTTACACTCATTACACCTGTGGCCACAGCTACTGTCCGCGCCCTTCAGCGGAAGGGCACCGGTCGGGCGGCGGCGGCGCACACTTTAAATAAAACATCTTGCACCTTGTTAAAATCTACACACTTTTATACTACGTAAGCAAATAATGTGTACGCATGCAATGCGCGTGCTAGAACGGTCGGGTTCATCAAGCGAGGCGAAACACAACGCTCCTTTTTTCGGTTTTGCTCCAAAACCCGTGTGAAGTATTTACGCCACTTTGCTAGACAAGGAAAACGAGAGAAAGGGTGATTTTGGTTTTAAAAATTTCATATCCATTCGTTTGCGCCACACTTTCGCCAATACTAGAGGTGATTTTACGCTCCAAGACCGTTAAAATACGATTTTTCCTTGGTTTTCTCGCTTTCTCTGCAAGCAAACGCAGCATTTAAGGCGAACATGAAAACACACCCCAAACACACACACACACAGCAAACATAAATCTAGAAGCAAAATGATATAAACAACATAACAAAAAAAAAAACAAAACCAAAACCAGTAAAATGCTCCATTTGGCTGTGTGCACTGATCACTGTTTTAATTCGACGGCGATCGTTGTTGGGACGATCGTACGCGTTCATACAACACAAGGAGCCGTCGACGCCGCGGCGACGCCCTTATTTACTCAGCCTAGCATACTCGTACGCAAACGCAAAAATGCGTTTCCAAAAAACAAAATAAAAAAGATACACATTATCCCCGCCGGGGGCAAAACAAATGAAAAAAGGAACCCTCAAATCAACAAGTAGCGAGCGGCGATTGGGGTTCATTTTTCGGCGCTGAAAGAATTGATCCAAGAGCTGGATCGCGGTGGAAGAGTGGGGCGGGGGGTGAGGAGGAATGAACGTAGTATACAATGTAATCTATTTAACGCAAGCAACAACAACAAACCAACACAAAAAAAAGACACGCAAGACAGAAGCGAACCCCGCGTTGGTGTCGTGTGTACTAAGAAAACACCACTTTTTCACTATTAAGAGAGCGTTTATGAAGGGTGATCGAAGAGAGAGAGAGAGGGGGGTTGGGCGGAGGAAGCTGAAGAACCACCACCGATAGTGGTGGGATGCAGCAGGAGGAGAAGGAAGAGAAGGAGAAGTAGGAGTACAGGCACACATTCAGTCACATTGTATATCACACGAACAATGACACTCACACGCAGAAAAAGGAAGCATCATGGGAGAAGTGAATGTTCCGATTGCTGTTAGACTAGCTTCCCAAATTAAGGGTTGGGTTGTAGACGTGACAGAGCAAGCAGGCCATGCCATTGTTCGAACACACTGTTCCGATAGTATTTTAAAGGAAATGTTGCGATAGGTACTCGAACGCTTTTTCTTAACGTTGCATACCTTTCGGCGCAAGTCGGCGCCTGGAAGGTATGTGGTCTCCCGTTACAACAAGTTTACTAAGTAGTATGTTTCCATTTAGCTGTCATCTTCTCTAATGGAACCTTTTTTTAAAGGAAATATCTGCACTAGGTCCTTGCTAATACTATTGGAATGGAAGTTGTCGGTAACAATGGCTGATACGAATGGAAAAGGATCACTTAGGAGGATTTCTGAAGCTAAAACAAGCGTTGCATATTTTGGCGCTAATTTTAGCAAAATTCGCTCGCTCGCTCTACAGCAACGCTTTGAGAAACGCTCTTCATTTGTCAGCTTTTGAAGAGGATATTTAGCAACGATCCTAACGAAGTTGAATGCGATTAGGGAAGAGCCAATGCAGCTCAAACTCAACGAGTGGATGCATCCTGATTTCGGTAGCAATAATAGCAATGTATCGTGTAGTAAATCATGACCAGGAAATCGAATTCGAGCTGAAACATTCGTATGATGGATCTTGTGAAGGCAACAGAATAAACACACACTCATACACTTACGTTTTAAGCGATGTAAATCTTCTTCCCTCACTCACACATACACTCACAGTCGATAGTGATAAAAAACACCCAAACACACTCTTGCATTCTCGCTCGCTCTCTCCATCTCTCTTTCTCTCTCACTCCCTCACACGACCTGTCGATGAACAACCAAAAGGAGCTTTAATCTTGCACTTTACTAGTATATTTATACATATAGATAAATATGTATATGGTATAAACAAGCAGTAGGGGAAGAAAGATGAACGCAAAATGAAGTGAGGTAAAATAAAGGGAGAAACACTAGCGCTAGTAGTGGAAGAATAAAAGCGGGGTAGAAGAGAGAACAGCAATCGCATTATATATATATACTACGATAAAATAACTTAAACGACATAATATCATTGGTAGAGTACACAATCTATTTGGCAAAGTTCCGCTCCCCTGAACTTTAGGGTCCGGCGTTCAGGTTTAGCGAAACTGGGATTTAATGTTCGAAATAATCGTAACAATCAATCTAGAAAACAAGGCAAAACGCTCACTCTCCGACAGGCGCAGCCAAGTGCTTAGCAAAACCGGAGGCTAGTATTGGAGGAAAACTATCTGCACCAAATCTGCACCAAACGGGCGTGGGGCGGCGTTGCAATCTTTCACCGAGAGATCTATTTATTGTGCATTGTCGGAGGAAAACAATTTATTCACAATTCATATATACATATAGCGAGCGATGGGGAGAAGGTAAGGGAGAAACTTACAGTATATTTAAACACTCAACTAAAGTCACCAAACAACACACAGACACACTCTCAGATAACACAAAATATTACATGTGGAAATGAAATACGGTGTGAAATATTTCATGAAATATTTTTCCACACGCGGGACCCTGAGCGGTCGTCGTTCTAGCAGGCGTTGAACAAAGCAATCTGGCGTAGGGAAGGAGAAACGGCTGGCACTAGCAAACGATGTGACGAACCTGCCGGATCATATCAGTTGTCTGTGGGAAAAGGGCAAGATGTAGGCGTTTAGCGCTCGCAAGAATACCCGATGGAACCGGAAGTGTGTCACCCGGAAGACGGTGAGAGTGGAACGATCTGATTGGGTTGGGCTAGGATCGAAAATGGAAACGAAAATGACAATCTACTATAGAAAAACCCTAATGCTAACCTAAAGGTACCGTGCGAGGTAGCGTGTAGAACAGGTAGGATTAAATGTGCACCCAAGCAAACCGCGATAAGGAATAGTATACTAGAGGTAAGAAGAAGGGACGGATTGGAACGTGTGTGACGCAACACCACGTTAGGCGAAATAGTGTGCGAAACATTCCGGAGCCGCTCATTCCGGAGATAAAGAGAGGCTCCCCTCCAACGCTGTACTTTCACTGGCGTAATGGCCAGTTCATTTCGTAGCTAGCTCGCGTATTCGTATATTCTCTACTGTGAATCGTTTCGTTGCGCGTATCTGAACGTGAGGCCTGTTGCGGGAACGAAAAACGAACGCACCAAGCAGTCTCACTCGCCAACTATTCCTACCAAAATTCGTTCGATTAGTTTGTACGTACCACCGGTGGCGGTTAGACCGAAAAACCCCGGTATAATTTTAACATCCCAAATAGCGAATAGCGTGTGTTTGTGAGCGTGTGAGCCGTGAGCAATGTGAGCAAGCATTCATTTAGCCTACGATTTAGTATCGTTTTTTCTTCATGATTCAGTCAGAACATATTTACAAGAATTTATTTTCTAACAAAATGGGAAACCTTTTTCAAGCGATAGTTCGTTTGAGTTATTATTAACGTCGAGAACATCAGTTACCAAGGTAATATACTTATACTAAATTCCATCTCGTTTGCTGATAAAACAGTAATAAAATATTTTACAGCAATTATATACTAATACGTTTTAGTGCACTATCAGCCCGAAAGTATGCATAATGTGTTTCGAAACGCTTTGAAAGCGTTTTGCGAACTGTTTATTTCATATACCTTTCCAGAGATATTTCTTTTTCTGCAACACACAGGCAAAATAAAAGCGGTAGGAAATTTTTATATTACTTTAACATTGGATAAATTTTATTCCTATTACAATAATGAATATGGACATTGCGGTGTCAAATGGATTTTTATTACTGCTCCACAATTTGCTTCCAATTTTATTTCAACCTAGAGTACCGAATTAAACGGATGAATATGTATTGCCATGATAAGCTTAAAAAGCACGAACAGAAGAAAAGGGGTTCGTTTAGTGGAGGATGAAATCTTTAATTGGCGTTTTTTAATTATGCGCCTAAAGATATGCATTGAGTTCGACATTATTTACACGTGTTTTATTTACGACATTATTTATGATTTTTTTGTTCACCAACTAAAAATCGCCTTTACACTGTTAAAGAATGCCTCACACATGTCAAACAAGATTTATTTCCGGAAAAAATAATAAAGAATAGGATGAAGCATATGGTATAAAGCGTTTCACAGTTACGCCAAAACGGATAAGCTAATGGTAAAATAAAAGAAGAGAAACATTTAAAAAGTCAACCCTAAAATATAAAGAAATAAATAAAACATAAATTAAACAGAGAGCAAGGAAAGCCGAGGAAACAATCATCATCACAAACGGGAAAAACACGCGGTTTGACAAAGCGAACATGAAGAGCTACTATAGAACTAATATACACCTATATACAAGAGCTACCTAGACATACATACACACACACAAACTTTTCTTCTATAGGACCCACCGGTGTAGGGTTTATTGTTGCCTCATCCAAAGCCCCTTAGCTACGTCCTATGGTACGATCCAGATCCCTTAAACCGAACCTTACAATTCTCCCATGAGGTCTTTAGCCAGGTTTCTCTGAACCGCTCAGAACCGAGCTTGCTTCGATTTATGCTGCTTCTACTTGTTAGCTAGTTAGAAAGTGTGACAGAAAGAGAGAGATGGATAGAGCGAGAGAGAAAGATATGTAGATATCGATCACCATAGCTATGCGAACGAAAGCGAACTATATATGACAAGCAATGGAGATATTTTAAATTTAGATGAAAAACCCTACCCACCCGACCCTTCTTCCCACCATGAGTCCACCATGATTGCTCCCCACCTGACGTTTACTATCAGGGGAAGGCGCGTCGAAAAGCGGCGGCGAACATAACCATCGGACGCACGATCGCAGTGCGAGCGTAAAAGAAACAAACAACATTAACAACGTGACAAATAACAAGCAAACGAAACACATCTGAAGCAACCGATCGAAACAGAGAAAGATAGAAACAAAGCACGAAACAAAAACAGGAAAGGACGATCACCTTGCGGATTGAGCAACAAAGAAAAAAGAACACTTGAACAGAACAGAGAACAAAACAGTAGCAAACAGACATGATAAAAACTCAAACGTAAAACTCAAACACTAAACCGAGAGTTGATACCGACGGAAAGCAGTCGAAGAATGAAAAATAATAAAACAAGAAAACAATGGTAAATGCAGGATACAATTTCTATTTCACCACTGCCTTAATTTTTAACAAATCTATAGCAAATGGAATCGTTGTCCGCGCGCGCGTGTGTGTGTGTATGCGTGTGAAAACAGCAATGATGAAAAGTCAGACGGTATCGGCTAATGGAAAGCATGGATTGAATATTGAACGAAATAACAAAGGAAAGCGCTCGAAAAGACGATGGCTCTCTTTAAAGAACAAAAAAACCCCAGTGAGAACAGACTTTACAATTGATGTGAACTAAAGGACAACAACAACAAAAACAAACAAGGATGAGAATAAATGAAAGAAAAGCATTAAAAAGAAACAAAAACAAAACACCTTCTAGCGTAGGCATGTGACTATTAAACGTAAGTGAGAGAGTAGCGGAAGCAAACAGAACAGAGGAACGAAGGCAAGTAAATAAGGGCAAGTATAAAATTAATTATATATACACATTAAAATAAAAGAAAAGTAAAACAAACAAACTAAAAGTGAGATGAACCATACATTGTCAAACGTGGCGTAGCGAAATCGTAACAGTGACAAAGTAAGTAAGCAAACGTGTATAAGCCATAAGCAAAGGGAAAGCTAACCATAACGGTGAACCGAAGGAGAAATGAGAAGAAAACAAATTAAAAAACAACCACACACAGAGACACAGATGCAGCAGAAAGGCGAAACAACACACGGAAAAGATAGGACGAGAGAAAGAGAGACGGACAGAAAAGGGGATAAGAAAAAAAGAACGTATATTTCATCCATTGTTGTACTCTTTCGAAACGTCGTCTTCGATTCTTCCTGCCCTTTACGCTCCTACACTAGGCTCTATTTTCTCTTATTAAGTGAATCACTCGGATGTACTACTGTTTAAATATATACATAATAAACAAGACACACACGATCAAGCAAAGCGGGCATCGTGGAGAGGAAAAAAAAACGAACGGTGAAACGGAGAAGCAAAACGAGCGAACGATGCAAACCAAATCACACTTTGAACCATCTGGATGTTGAGAGTACTACTAACTACCTACTACTAGTGTAAGACAAATTTTAAGACATCTCGAACACACCGAAACCACCAAGGTATAAGGATAAAGAGTCTCACACTGAAGGATAGCTCGAGCAAATTTGAGCGATTTTTTGTTTTCGTTTCTTTCCGCGTGTACCACGGAATGTTTGCAATAAGGGCAGGGTACGTCGTACAAGGGAAAGTGGTTGTGCCGTGCGCAGGGAAGCCTGCCCGAAAGGAAGCGAAGCGAAAAGATGATTTGACTATGGCACCCGCACGATCATTATAAACAGTTCAGTGTTTCCGTTTAAATTTCTTACAATTAAAAAAAAGGAAAAAGAACACATCTACACGTACAAACACACTCACACACACTCTTCTCATTGTTGTGATTCGATTTTGAAGCTAATATAGAGTGCTACATCAAGCTGTATCAAGAAGTATCTAAAGAGAGTATAAAACAGAGCGAATGAAAAGTCACCATCAAAATATACCAAAAAAAAAAAAACTACAGAAAAATTCGATTGTTTTTTTTCAGTTCTGAATTTGCTTTGCTTTAAAACTTGTTCAAACTGAGTCCATGATGACCGGGAGGGGGATGACTTTAAACAACGAAATGTAATTGAAAAACCGAAATTGAATTCATTTTTGTAGTCATTTTCCGGTTGCAAAAAACCGGAGTAGTCATTTTGCATTCATTTTCATTCGTAAGTTTAAATTTTCGTTTATTGGTGCCGCTCGAATACTTAGTATGAAATCCTATGAATTATTTAAAATAGAGATTGAGATTTTGAGGCTTAAACTGCTTAAAATAAGGAATGTTTCGTTAATGTACATGTAAAATCAAGTTAAAAAATTCCATTAAGTTCGTCAATTATTTTATGAGATTTTTTTCAATGTTACCAAAGTCTTTGGACTTTTTCACTCACATTATGAATTTAATTTAGATCGAAACTACTTGAAGATTCCATTTCTTGTTCCTTTTGTATTTTTTTAGTTTTTATCCTAGCTGAAGAGATGATTTCAATCTGTTAATTTGCTATAATATAATACTAACTCGAGCTTAACTAAGTTTACTATAAAAAAATTATCAATAATAGCATATTTCATTACTTTGGATGAATAGTTTTGAGTAAAGCAACGAACGGTTCGTCCAACCGAGTGGGAATGAAAACGTCCGCCCGTCCACTACCATCCACCTTCACCAACGTTCCACTGCACCTCCCAGCTGCATCCACCGTATCGTTCGCTCCACTGATCAGATCACAGTACGAACCAGGCGGCAGGCACGTGTACAGCGTCGCTTTGAGTGCGAGCGAAATTTCCGCATTAAACGCGACAAATCCAACCCGATCGCGGCAGAACGCGATCTGATTTTGCCCATTGTCGACCCAAGCATGCAACCCGGTTCCATTGGTGGCGTGACGGAAGCGTACCATCCGTTCCACTACCGGCCACCGATGCTCGCAGATCCACGGTCGCCGACAGTGACCTGTTGGATCGAATTGAACCGGAGCGATCCGACCCTGACCATCGGTCGGTGGACCTTCGTTGACGTTGGTGAACTCGTATGAGCTCATAATGCGTGGTGTGCCGTACCGGTGGGCGAGCATGAAGGCGAGTGCAATCTGGTAGGCTCGTCGATGGCGCATCGACACCACGCGATCGTCTCCGTCCGCATCCAGCAGTCGCACGAGCAGTGGACTAATGACGTACACTAGCGCCCTCTCGCGTGGAACGTACCCAAGCCGGGTGCCTAAGTGCACGAAGTAGTGGAATGGTTTCCGCTTCAACAGCACATCACCGATATCGTACGCGAAACGATCCATCGCCACTAGGCCGAGCTCGACGTAGTCCGTCCATCGTGTCTGCTGGGAAGTTACCGCTCCGTGGTACGTCAGATCGAGCAGTATAAACGGACGACTGCCGGGTGGGAAGTCCCAGGCTCTAGCCGTGCTAAGGTTGTGCAGCTTGCCGTATATCGCCCGCAAATCGTGTGGCCACATGTACAGCGCGGAGTCGATGTAGAATCCAGCCACGCCCAGTGCAAGAAGCCTGTTGAGGAAGTCTACGATACGCTGACGGACGCGTGACAGGCTCAAGTTTAGGTCCGGTCTATCCTCCTTCCAGCAGTGGCGAAGCTCGTGTGGATCATCCACGTCGGTGACACGACACGGTTCGTTGAAATCAGCCGCAGTGTACGGTGCGTCCGGATAGTCTAAGAGACCCGGTCGCACACTGGATCCAGCCGTACCCTGTATCGAACCACCGGACGAACCATTACCGGCTCGGGCCATATGATTCAGCACAACCTCCACCACGACCCGAACACCCGCCTCGTTGCATGCTTCAATGGCGGACCGGAGCGATGATTCGTTGCCCGAGCGGCTCGTCAGTTTGTAGGAGACGGGTTCGTAGCGTTCGGTCCAGGAACTTCCAACCCGTACCTCGTTCACCGGTGACAGCTGGATCGCTCCGAAGCGATTGGGACCGAGGTATGTTCGACACTCGTGCGCGATGTCTTCGTATCGCCACTCGAACAACTGCACGATCGTGTGGTGACCGGGTTTGAAGTGTGGATTAAACTGTGCCCAAGCGGTGCGAGAGATGCAGATCACGAGCAGCGCCAGTAACATCATGGCGTGTGAAGGTGTCAGTTGCAGACTGAAACAGTACCGCGTGTGTTGCTAGCGGTGAGGTATGTGTTACGTGTCAGAAGTGATTCAGAGCGATTTTATCGAGTGTCACATTGGCTCTGAGGTAATTAAAAGGGAGGATTGTGAGTGATAGTGTAGAGGGCAAGGTCGCAGATGGGTGAAACCTTGATCACCTGTGCTGATTACTTAATCATAATCTAGCGTGTAGTATTACTGGAGAAAGTGGTAGTGTAGGCTAAGGACGGGTTGAATATTATACCTGTAAATTGATAAACATTTCACAAACTGTCTTAAATAGTTCAGTAAAATAGCTTTAAAAGTGTTAAATCATATTTGTCTAGATAGCAAAATAATGCTCTGATACGACATTCGAAGCATTTGCAATGAGATTTTAGAGGAGTGAGGCGATCAAACCTTATTTCATATATATTTTGTTTATTTTAATTTAAATTCAGAAAAATTACATTTTAAAAATAAAAAAAAATTAGCAAAAAATTAGCATTTTTGTTGCAAATAATTATAAAGCTTCTAAATCGAATGAAAACATACAAAATTTTTCAAAAAATCATTTACATTTTTATTTGAAAGCATGGTTGGGATGTTAAGATTTTTTTGTTTTATAAACTATCAAACGTTAATATGGTAGCGAAAAAATGTGATAATGAATTAAAAATTCAAATTATGACGATAGAAATAGTTTTCCGTATGTCCCATTGAGAATTATTTCGGATTATCCGTGCATCAGCTATTGAGCGCCTGCTAGTATGCAACCCGCATAGCACTCATTTCTTTTCTTAGACAATTTTGCTACATTTTCGAACGTTTGAATGTTTCAAGTAAGCTTTCTATATTGTTCTATTTTATAATACTAATATCTTACATCCACTAATTATACCTAAAAATTGAAACATCCAGCTTCACAAACTCAACTAGCCATTGTTGTCGGTGATCGAAAGAATCACAGCGGGTGGCGATTATTTCTGCTGCATTATCCTCACTCACCGCAAGACATTTACGAGTCCTTTCACTGACAATCTGCCGACTGCCTAACACGTAATTCCACCGTTGGCTTCGCGTTTCCTCGTTGCGATGGCAGCGTTTTACGATCACGCTTTTCCCTCGCCCCGAATGGCTCGATGCAGTTGGAGTAGTTGTTAAGCTCCCGATAAAAGTTGTGTGTCCAGAATTGGTTCCTCTGCTGACCATCACAGTTCGCCATCGATAGCGAATGATTATGCGGTTGGTGTGTGAGACACAGCTCGGCAGAAAGGGCAGCGTTACGCATCTCACCACGGAAAGCTCCTGGTACCAGTGGATTCATCATCTCCGGAAAGGCGTTCAACACGTAGTCTCGAAAGCTACCACAGCCAGCAGCCGCCCGAAGCGCTTTCCGATCCTCGACCGATCCGAAGTACTGCTCGAAGTAACGAGGCACACCGTACACGTCGAACAGTACCTGTTTGTACTCGTCCATCCAAACTTCCGCCAACCGCAGAGAGTTCTTCATGATGACGTCCTTGCCCGCGTGGTTCAGGTACGGATGGGATCGTTTGCGAATGTGAGCGACCCGAGAGCAGGGAACGATCACCATCTTGCCCCCGCACATCCAGCTCTTCATCGACAGCTCGATGTTCTCGATGCCGTACATCTCGAAGCCTTCGTCGTACCAACCGAGCCGCTCGAAGAATGCCCTTTTGATCGTGAAAAGCCCGCCGGCCATTGCCGGTGTGTCGAAGGGGACGTATGGGTTAGGATACGTCTTTTTCATAGCAGTTCGTCCCCACCAGCCGAAGTTGAGATCCCATCGGTAAGCACCGACGAGACGTGGTGCGAAATCAGCTTCCAGCTGCATCGTGTAGCCATCGATCTGATCGATCGTGGGAATCGCAATGGTAGTGGAGTTGTTCGCGACCTCACCGAGTAGTGGCTCGAGCCATCCTGAGGGAAAGTAGATCTTGTTTGGAACACGCGAGTCACATATAGGGCCTACAAAAACCTCCTTACCCACTGTACATTCGACGTGTGCGTCCAGAAACGTGATCACACTGGCCGTGGACGCTCTTGCTCCGGTAATCTTCGCCACAATCAATCCAAGTCGCCTGGGTGCCCGGATAATGCGCACCTTGGGGTACCGAGCGAAATAGTCATCCAAGCGAGTTTTTAAGTACGCTGGAAACGAAAGAGTAGATTACATGAAAAAATATTCGCGTTGCTGACGATTTGAAACACGCATCGCATACTTGCTGTGGAGCAGTCGTCGACAAGTAGAATCTCGTGTATAAGATGGTCCGGAGAGCGATCGAGCACGGAGTGCACGGTTCGCAGTAACACCGACCACGCTTCGTTGTAGAACACAATCACGACCGATGTCGCTGGTAAGTTAGTTACGGTTCGTTCTGGCATCCGACACCACGCGGCTCGCACGTCCGGAAGTCTTCTCCGAACGGACATCAAGTCAGACGCGTACGCGTTGTAGCCGAACGTGTCCATTCCTTCCTGGATCAACTGGCGTGTTTCATTGTTGCTCAAATCCAGCGGTACCGGACGTCCAAGATCTCCTGGTGGTGTGTCTTGAATCTCACCCTTTACAGGACCTCCACCGCTGGACCATCGTTTATCCACGGGAATCCGTTCGCTTCGCCCATCCAACAGCCAAAGTTTGTAGAGAAAGCACGACGCACAGAAAACCGACAAGTACAGACACACCGCAACCAACCGGCGCAAACTCCGTCTCCTAAACATCTGTTTTTATCTTTCACTTCACCACTCTGTTTTTGCACCTGTCCCGTCAGCTACGGAACTTCTCGGTAAGACGACGCACTGTGTTATGCTAGCCAGTAGCTGCTCACTTCGTGACTAATACCTAACAAACCACTCTTTAACTACAAAGCGACACCATTATTGCTGTGAGCTCATGCTCTCGTGCGTCCGGTTGGTAGCAGGGAACGCGCTACCTTGGTTTTGTTTGCATTATTGCGTTCGCACATCTGTGTGCATGTTAAAAGAAAAGGTGGTACGGTTTGAATGAATCGGAAGCCCTTTTTTGCCTGGGTGACAGCTGCCATTTCGATTTGACGTGGGCACAAATGTTTTCTCTTCTAAAGACAAAAACTTTCTAAATACAAGAGGCGGAACTGTTGATGATGTAAGGGTTTGAGCCCTGGGGTGTGATGTAAAATCTGACTCACTGAAGATTAAAAAGCATTCAACGTCGCTAGATTTATCATCAGATTGCTTCTCTAGCACTGAGATGAAACCACTCCATTATATCCACACCCGATGTATGATGTTAAACAAAGATGCTTTTTATAAATCTTTAGATTCTCCGGAAAAGAGGAGATTACTTCATAATAGATTATATTGCCGAAGTTTGCGACCGTCGGTCAACTTTCCAAGGCTCTTTGGACATCCATCAATGATTTTGGAGTTGAAAACTTCCAGGATCATCTTACAAAATCCATATCAAGTCGTTTGATACACTACTACCTGGCCGGTGTCTATCAAACGATCAAAAAACATTTGATTTTATGGATAAAAACTTAAATTTAAAGAACTATCGCTGATGTCCAAATTTCAAGAAGTCCACTTAGTTTAAAGCAACAGAATACTAAGTGTTTAGAGAACTTCAATAATCCTACAATTTCAGGAGTCAGGACTCTTTGGAAAATCATAAATGAAGATCATCAGGCTCATCAGGCTGGAAACTCCTTAAGATCATTTTCCAAAACCCTAAGCAGTTGTCTACCAAATGATCAAAACCAGTATAGAGGGTAATTGGTTTTGATAGAGGTTGAATTTTAATAGAGGTAAACTTTAATTTGTTAAAAAACAAGGATATAAACTGACGCGAATTTCAAGAAGTCCACTGAGCTGGTTGCAACAGAATACTAAGCGTTTAGATATTTTCAATGATCCAACAATTTCTGGAGTCAGGACTGGACTGCAGTCACAGAAGCGCTCAGTAAAGATACAGTTTAAGCCATTTGGGTGAGATCGGTAGCAAATTGTTTGTTTACTTTTTTATTAAAAAATCATACTTCACACTTCTTACCAACCACCGTTGATGTTCCCGTGTGGCGTCACACTCTTCCATCACCAGCGACGCGTTTAGTTTCAAGTTCACCGCCAAACAGCGTCGATGGGCAATGTTGACAAGCTGTCCCGTCTCGGGAACGTACATCCACCCCTGATTGCCTCGCATTCGATGGCAAACGGCGGTGATCAGTGCCGAGCCCGTAAACGCCAGGCAAGCTTTGGACGAGTTTATGTCCTGGTAGTAGCTGTACGTCCAGTACTGCATCCGCTCCAACCCATCGCACGGAGCCATACGAGGGGTGGCTCCGGGGTTCTCCACCGTCAGACATGCGTCACTACCGAGCGCAACGTTCTTCACCTCGCCCCGAAACTGTCCCTTCACCGCAGGGCTAGACAGCTCTGGAAAGGCTTCGCGGAGATAAAATTGAAATGGCGCACAGTTGGCACGCTCGCGAACACGCTTCCGGTCCCGAACGGAACCGAATCGCTCCTCGGAGTACCCCGGCACACCGTTCACATCGAACACGACCTGCTTGTACTCGTCCATCCAGACTTCGGCAAGTCGAACGGAGTTGTGGAACGCCACGTCCACGCCCACGTTGAACAGATACGGGTGCGAATGCTTCTGGATGTGGGCGACACGGGAACAGGGCACGGTGAGTAGTTTGCCACCGCACGTCCACGACTTGATCGACAGCTCGATGTTCTCCATGCCGTAGATGATGTAACCCTCGTCGTACCACCCGATCCGCTCGAAGAACGTCCGATTGATCGTGAACAGCCCACCGGCCATGGCGGGCGTAGCGAACGGTTCGTACGGATGCGAGTGTCTCGGGTGAAGTTTCTTCCTTTCGCACCAGCCGAAATTAAGATCCCACTCGAAGGCGCCAGCTTGCAGCAGCGATAGGTTCGTCTGCAGACCTAGATCTCGCTCGTTAATGCGGTCGATCGTTGGAATGGCTACGTGCGTCGAGTTGCGAGCCACCACGTCCAGAAGCGGCTCCAACCAACCTGCAGTGTAAAGTCGGTTAGTTGAGATGTCTTGCCAATGACCCGCCCGTCCTATCTTCCAAACACCTTCGGTACACTCGACGTGCGCGTCCAGAAACGTGACGATATCCGATTTGGCCGCCTTTGCGCCCACGATTCGGGCACGGATCAGCCCAAGCCGCTCTTTCGCCCGAATGAATTTCACGCTGCTGGACGCCTCAAAGTACTCCTCGAGCTGTGTCTTCAGGAAGGCTGTGCAGAAGTTGTTCGAACGCTTCAGCTATCGGTGGCGCACTGTTCCAAAGCTCCAATCGAACTACTTACGATAGCTAGAGTAATCGTCGACGAGAATGATCTCCTGGAGCAGGTGAGGAGGTGTCCGGTCGAGCACGGAGTGTACCGTGCGTACCAACACGGACCAAATTTCGTTGTAAAACACGATCACGACCGATGTGGCGGGAAGGTTCGGAGCGAAGCTCGTCTGACGGCACCATCCACTGCGAAGATCCGGCAAGCGTCGTCGTACCGAGACCAGGTCCGACGCGTACTCGTTAAGTCCCCGATCGATCAGGGCGCGTTTGATCTTCTGCGTGATCGTGCGATCGGATTCGTTGAACCACACCGGAACGCCCATATCTCCCGGGGAAGTCACACTTTGACGGGATCGTTCCAACAAGCCCGAAGAAATCCTCTTTGCCGGATTCGTTGACTCATCGCGATGGAGATAGAGGCCAACGTTGAGCAACGAAACAAGCAGCAAGCAGACCCCAAACCGGACACGATGTGATACGATCACTCGGTTGCACATTCTTTTGCGCACTAAAGTTGCCCTTGTTTTGTTTTGCAAACGGATTGGGTACCTTCAAAGGAACACAGGTGCTTTCGAGGCTACCCGAGCGAGTGAAAGCGATACAAAAGCGATTCTTTGTTTGAAGCGTTTATGTCCCTAGATCCGATTGTATTGGTGCGGCTTTCCAGAACTTGTACTCCACCGGTGTCACACTCCATCGCTGCGTCACTTTACGCTCATCGCAGCGTTCAAGCGTCACCGCTAGCGTCACGTCAACCGCGAGACATACTTTGTGAGCGAGACTTTTCAGCTGGCGACTCCGCGCCTCGTAGCTCCAGGCCTGAGCGCCCCGCATTCGATGGCACGGTGCGAGATGAAGTTGCTTCCCTTCCGGTCCGGCGTCGATGCAGCGTTTGTAGCTGTTGAGTTCGCGGTAGAAGTTGTGCGTCCAGTACTGCGTAAGGTTGCGCTTGTCACATGGTGTCATGTGAAGAACTCGCGAAGGAGATTCTCCCACGGTCAAACAGTTTGCAACGTCTAAGGCATCATTCTTGACTTCGCCACGAAACTGTCCCGGAACGATGGGTGATGGCATCTCCGGATAAGCACGCTCCAGGTAGTACTGGAACGACTTGCATCCTGCTCCAACACGGATCGCTTTCCGGTCTCTAACCGAGCCGTAAAGCTGCTCCGAGTAGCCCGGGATTCCGTTGACATCGAACACGACCTGCCGATGCTCGTCCATCCATACCTCCGCCAGTCGGATCGAGTTGACAAACGTCACATTCAGGTGCCCGTCATCGATAAAAGGATGGGAGCGCTTCCGGATGTGCGCGACATGTGAACAGGGCACGGCAAGGATTCGACCCCCACACATCCACCCCTTCACCGACAGCTCCACGTTCTCCATACCGTACACCCGGAACTGCTCGTCGTACCAGCCGAGCCGGGCGAAGAAATGGCGCGAGATCGCAAACAAACCACCGGCCATGGCGGGCGTTTCGAACGGTGTAGCCACGTGTGTCGAAGCTTGTCGCTGTGGAAACATCGACCGATGCCACCAGCCGAAGTTGAGATCCCACTCGAACGCACCGAACAGATCGGTGGAAACGTTCGGGACGAGATGAAGGTCGGTGTCGTCGAGCCGATCGATGAGCGGAACGGGGATGGTTTGATCATCGAGGGCGATCTGCTCCAGCAGGGGCTCCAACCATCCTGAAAGCGATCAAGCAAAACCCGGAAGATTAGTTGGCAATCCCCACTTGTGAAGGCTTAACTACTGTGGTTATTACAATATGGAAAATACTGTCAGATGCATTGAGTGGAGCGGTAGTTTTGTATCATTCAACGCTTTCTGTTTTGAATAATTTCGTCGCCGAGAAGAGTATAACATTTTCTTAAACGAAAGTTTACCGAGAGTACTTGTATTTGGTGGAAATATTTACATCCATATAACAGATAGATATTTACGATTAGCGATGAGACTTGCTGCAGAAGTCAGCAGTATGATCCATACGGGCATAATTCAAACAACCACCAGTCGGTTCATCCTTAGCTCCTCCATCAGTGGTGTGTAGAAGAGAAGATTACGTTGTTGGTAAAAAATTCTTGGACCATTTTGTACGAGATTTTCTTTAAATTTTCTTTTCAACCGGGAATTATACTTCCAGAGTCCTAATTCCAAGAGCAATTTTTGTAAAGTTAATAATATTTTTAAAAGGCAAAAATTGTAGGTGAATGCAAAACCACACGTTGATTGTCGTGTGGTTATAAACCGAAATTTTAGGCAACATTCACTTTGACAGAAAATAACCGGTCTGAAGACATCAGAACCGAGCATATCCAATTCTGATTTTCGGTCTGGATATTTTCTGTCAAACGCGATTAGGCCGAAAATTTCCAAAACCATCTGATAGTATTTTCCATCGTGTCATAACCGCATACGAAACACACACCTTTCGTACACTCGACGTGCGCATCGAGGAAGGTAATGACCGGTGAGGTCGTATTCTTGCTCCCGAAAACTCGCGCCCGAATAAGTCCCAAACGCTCCACCGCACGCAAGATGCGCACACTTTCGTACCCCTTGAAGTACTCCTCCAGTTGGGCGCCCAGAAATGCTTTACGAAAAAGAAGCCTTCTAAGTGCACGTAATGCTCTAACGATCCACCTGCGCCATCATACTTACGCAACGAGGAGCAATCGTCCACGAGCAGCACCTCGTCGAGAAGATGGGCTGGTGTGTGAATTAAAACCGAGTGGACGGTTCGCAACAGCACGGCCCACGGTTCGTTGTAGAACACGATCACGACGGATGTTTTCGGAAGGGTTATGTTCCGCCAGGGCGTGAAACAATCGCCATGGCGCTGATCCGGTAGCGAACGCTTGAGCGGTATGAGAGCCGCTGCGTACGCATTGAAACCATACTGCTTTATGGATTCCTTCACCAGCGATGCAACCTCCTCGTCCGATTCATTCCACACAACCGGCTTGCCAAGGTGTCCCGGTGCAGGAGTCCCTTCGACTTGCACCTTTTTTTCGACCACCCTACGGACGCTTGAAGTGGCAGACTTCGATGGATCATCATCATATTGGTAGAAGATGAGATTGACAGCGCACATCAACACTAACACGACCACCACCGCAACCGGGCGCCATCTGGCGGCTGATGGCGTAATCATTTGCTCGGCTAACCGTCGCCAACTAGACGACGGGAAGATGGCGAACACTGGAGTAAACAGACGGTGTCACAACTTTGTGCGGTGGAAGACAAATGTCGCGGCTGTTTCACGGTGAAAGAACCGAACTGAAATTCGGAACCATCCATCGCACAATGCGACCGATTGTGTTTCTTTCAAAAGCACTCTTTCTTGGAATTGAAGAGCATGCTAGAGTACAAACTGACACCATTTTCAAATACTCTTACAATACTCGATTCGAGGTTGATTTGCTTATGGCCCTTGCATGTGCTGTACTTCCAGCAGCATCGACACGTCCAGCACGGTGTAGTTGACGATCCACTTCTGGTTCGCCTTCGTCACGTCGCACTCCTCCAGCAGCAGCGTTTTGTTGGTTTTCGCGTCCAGCGCCAGGCAGACCTCGTGCGGGACGGACTTGATCTGCTGGCTGTCGAGGAGGAAACGCCACGCTTGGTTGCCCCGCGACCGATGGCAAGGGTACACCTCCACCACCCTGCCCACCGCATCGATGCACTGCTTGTAGCTGTTCAGCTCCTGGTAGTAGTTGTGCGCCCAGAACTGATCCTTCTCGAGATGATCGCACGGTTCCATGCCGAGAAAGTGGCCCTCCTTGCGGAACGTCAGGCAGCTCCCATTGCCCAGCACGGCGCTGTGCACCTCGCCCCGGAACGAACCCGGCACCATCGGGTTGTGCATCTCCGGGAACGCGTTCTCCAGGTAGTACCGGAACGGTTGGCACTCGGCGCTCTCCCGTATCGCTTTCCGCGTCGCCACCGAACCGAACTCCTCCTCGGAGTACCGCGGGATGCCGTAGATGTCAAAGATGATGCCTTTGTAGTCGTCCATCCAGACCTCCGCCAGCCGGATCGAGTTCGCCCGCACCACGTCCTTCCGTTCGTGGTTGAGATACGGATGGCCCGCCTTCTGGATGTGGCCGACACGGGCGCACGGCACGGTCACCATCTTGCCCCCGCACATCCAGCTCTTCATCGACAGCTCGATGTTCTCGATGCCGTAGATGTCAAACCCGTCATCATACCAACCAAGCCGCTCGAAGAACTTCCTGCTGATCGTGTACAACCCACCGGCCATGGCCGGCGTATCGAACGGTTCCATCTTGTTCTCGTACTTCTTCTTCTGCGACCAGCGGCCCCACCAGCCGAAGTTGAGATCCCAGTCGTACGCACCGACGAAGATCGGTGCCTTGTCGTCCTTGTACTGCATGTTGTTCTCGTCCACCCAATCGATCGTGGGGATGGTGATCGTGGTCCAGTTGTCCGCCACCGGTTGAATCAGTGCTTCCAGCCATCCTGAGGATCAAGTCAGAACCAAGAACACGTTAGTTCCAACAAAACATCTTCACATCCAAAACCAGGACCAGCACCTGGACCAATACTCACCAACGGTAACTTCAACGTGAGCATCGAGGAAGGTGATGAGCTCCGTTTTCGTGCTCTTGCCACCGAGCATACGTGCTCGGATCAATCCTAATCGTTTCGGTGCCCGGACGATGCGAACCTTCGGGAAGCTGGCGAAGTAATCCTCCAGTTGTGTCTTCAGATGAGCTGTAAACATCACCAGAACCGTCATCGATCGCTAGCACTCATTGACACCGATCTCGTCACACTTACGCATGTAGCTAAAATCGTCCACCAGGACAATCTCCTTGATGAGCTGGGCCGGTGAGCGGTCCAACACCGAGTGGACGGTGCGGACCAGCACCGACCAAGCCTCGTTGTAGAACACGATCACGATCGACGTCGGTGGCAGGTGGTCCGAGTAGCGTCCCGGTTCCCGGCACCACCCGTCCCGTATCTCCGGCAGGCGTCTCCGTACGGACATCAGATCCGACGCGTACTGGTTCAGGCCCTGCTCGAGCATGCCCCGCTGGACGAGCATTGCCACGTCGGTGTCGTTCAGGTTGGCCTCCACCGAAGTCCCATTGTCGCCCGGTGGTACCGGATACCTTGCGTCCAACCCGAGCGTCGTGTACACGAACTTGAACAGGGTGGTTTGGATGGCACCGGGCGTCGTGCTGGCAATGGCGGCATCTTCTCCGGTGTCGTTGCTGTTGCCCGGCCGAAGCGCCATACGCTTTAACCACACGTTGTCGAACCGTCCACGGCCACCATCGTAGAAGAACGTCAGAAACACGTACACCACCAGTAGAACCAGGCTGACGGTCAGCACGAAACTCTTCTTGTTGTTCCGCATCGTGGGCCGTGCAACTCCGTCGCGAGACTGCCACTCCACACAATCGTGTACTGACGCGGCGGACCCTGGATCAGTTCTACATCGATTCTGGAGCCGTATGGTTTACGATAGCGTGTGCGCATATCACGTACACGTAGCAACGGTTTCCAAGACTTGCACGGTGGTATTGGAAGCGGTATGGGAGCATGGGCCAAATTATCACTGGAAAGTATTGAAATGCACATGGGAGCGTTTCATTCGCTCTCCCATACAATGGCCGCGTGTATGAGTGTTTTTTGTGTGGCTTTATCCGAAGAGCTCTTTATCGAATGTTATTTTTTCAGCTTTGTTGTTACACCCTCTCTACATATTGTGAGTAATGCATGAGGCGATTAAAACTTAACATCCCACACAATTGAGTCGCTCCCTGTCGTTGCATGTAGTAGTGTAGCCAGAAAATAAACAAACATATAACGCCACTCGTTCCAAGCGTACTTGGAACCACTCAGCTAGCTGATAAAGGATGAACCGTGGATTTAATTTCTGTCTTATGGAATCAATTTCTGTCTTATGGATCTGCATAAGCGGAGCCATACAAACCCTTCAAAGCACTATTTCATGCACAGTGTGTACGATGCTTCGAGTGACACCATTATGGCCAGAAGTTTCCAATACAATCTGAGGTGCTTATGAAAGCCAGATATGTAAACAAGTGCGCCGTAAGCAAGCCAAGAGAAATAGTTCAGCTCTCGATGACATTCCCCGCTCGGTGCTCGTTAGAACTGAAGTCTATTCTTAATGCAAACAACTGCTCCGGGTGGATTTGTGTGTCGTCCAATTAATCGAGAAGGTGGACGCTTTCTTGACGCCAAGTCCAAGGTTGCTCTGTGTTGGATCTTCTGTGGAACATTTTTTAAATATGCGCTTGATCAAACTCGTCATGACGAGGTTTTTGTTCCGGGAGCTTTCCTCGTAGCTGAGAGCTTTTAGTCGCACTTTACGTTCGAACGTGAACTTGTCTAAGCAATGAAGAGTAGACTATATTTTGCATGAGCTATATGGAATCGTTTTCAAACAGTAGCAACGTGTTCAAACATCCCAAGGTACATGCGGTACGAAGAAAAAACGTGGTAGTAGAAATAAATAGAGGACTCTGATCGAGCCACTTTAGCATCTACAAACAAGTGGATCATCTGAACAAGCAGCTTGGATGGTATTTAGTACAAAGTTTACATGCGGACAGGGAGTTGAGTTGACTTAGGCAATGGAAGCTTTGTTTTGCACTACAAATCTTCAATAGTTACCAATATCATGAACCATTTTGAACATAAAGTGTTGTATTTTTTTATTAATTTAAAAACAAACTGATCTGCCTTAGGTAACACACTTGGAAAAACTAAAAAGGTCGATTTTTGTACGACAGAAGAAAAGATCATGATGATGGAAACATAAAAAGTGAAATTTAGGTTTACTGATTTTCGGTAAAAAGAAATTAGAGTTTTTGAAAGCAAATAATTAGCTCTCTGGAAGATAAAAGCGAACATGGCCAGAACACAGAATAAGACATGTTTTTCACATGCTGTACGATTAATATCTACACTAAATCTTCACTGAGGAGACCTTTTACTCAAATACGTGCTCTGTAAACAAATCATTGGTTAGCTCCAACACATTTCAAGTTAGTTCTTTCAAAAGTCACCTCTACCTGCTACCAGTGCCAATAGAACTACAAGCCGGTTGAAAAATTAATCAAGCTTACGAGCATGTCGGCGCTGTTAACACGACACCGTAGCACAGAACACCTGCTACGTGCCGCTCCGAAGGCGCTTGACATGCTTATCAATTGTCGGGGAATCAGATAGCTCTGACAGCGTGACAGCCGTCAGATGAATATTATTTTTCCCTTTTTTTTTTTGGTTGGGAGTGAGGGCGAGAGGTTGTAGAGGTTTCTTTTTATTCTATATGTTGAATAACGTAGTGATTAGCCATCTGAATCGCATCGATTAGTCGTCCACTTATCTTCCACACGCCATTTGCCGATAACGTGCATGATAGCAATGGAATTCTGGTTTGGCGAGCGAGCAATGCACTTTCATTTAGACGATCAGTGCTTTTATTAAGTATATTTTTTTCGAAGTTTTTTTTATCCATCGCAAAAGAAGAAATTCTACATGGCAATTAGTAGCTCCCTGACGTCCTCGAAACGCTGTTTAGAAACAGCTGGAAAGGTTTTAGGAAAGGTGCCCTTTTAATGGAAAGCACTCAGCGTGCTTTACTTTTATTAGTAAAAAAGACACACGCTTATCACACGCGCCTTAACGATCTATTTTCATGAGCCGAGTGGTCCTCGTCGAT
The DNA here is from genome assembly GCA_000473445.2 of Anopheles farauti. NCBI lineage: Eukaryota > Metazoa > Arthropoda > Insecta > Diptera > Culicidae > Anopheles > Anopheles farauti. The sequence continues at coordinate 2,829,604 of KI915052.1, forward strand.
AATTGGGCGTTATTTCACTCAAACAAGGCAGACGTCACCTTTAAGTCACCTCTTAATAACGTCGTTCAGAGTGAACATGGCACGCCGCCTCTCTCTCTTATCACAGCAATCGCGCGATAAGCTATCGATTACGGGTGGTTTTATCTCGCATTAACCCTTCGCGAACGGTGATACATCCAGCTCGATAAAGCTTACGGACCACCTTTGGGCGACGCTCTCCGAATCGCACTCTTTCATGGCCAGCGTGCGGTTCGTGGACGTGTCCACCGTGAGGCATCGATCGTGTTTCACACTCTGGAGTTGGCCCGTTTGCGTCTGCACACGCCACGCTTGGTTGCCCCGTGATCGGTGGCATCCGTACACGCCCAGACTCGTGCCGGTGTAGTCCAAACAGTGGCGATAGCTGTTGAGCTCCTGGTAGTAGTTGTGAGCCCAGTACTGCGTCCGCTGCTTTCCATCGCACTCGCTCATCCCGAGAAAGCCGTCATCGGGCCGGAACTCGAGACAGAAGGCGCTGCCCAGCAGTACGCTGTGCACCTCGCCCCGAAACTCACCCGCTATGTACGGGTTGCGCATTTCCGGAAACGCGTGCTCGACGTAGTAGCGAAAGTTCTGACACCCGGCACGCTCCCGTACCGCTTTCCGCTCCGCGATCGGACCGAACTCTTCCTCCAGGTAGTGCGGAATGCCGTGTATGTCGAAGATCACCTGCTTGTACTCGTCGAGCCAAACCTCCGCCAGTCGGATCGAGTTCGCCCGAACGACGTCTTTCTTTTCGTCGCGAAGATACGGATGGCCCACCTTCTGGATGTGTGCGACGCGGGAGCAGGGAACGGTCACCATCTTGCCTCCGCACATCCAGCTTTTTATCGACAGTTCGATGTTTTCGATGCCGTAGATGTCGAACCCATCGTCGTACCAGCCGAGTCGCTCGAAGAACTTCCTGCTGATCGTGAAAAGCCCACCAGCCATGGCCGGCGTGTCGAACGGTTCCAGCAGGTTCTTGTACTTCTTCTTCATCGACGACCGGCTCCACCAGCCGAAGTTGAGATCCCAGTCGTAGGCCCCAACGAACTGGGGCGATTTGTTCGCTACCAGCGCCATGTTTTTCTCGTCGATCCAATCGATCGCGGGAAGAGCGATCGTGGTGGAGTTCCGAGCAACCACATCCAGTAGTGCCTCCAACCAACCTACAAACACAAACGACACGATGCTAGAAGAAGACTTTTCTAGAGATTTATCAAACGCGACACATACCCACGGTACACTCGACGTGCGCGTCCAGGAACGTGATCACCTCGGACGTCGTATTCTTCGCCCCGAACATCCGCGCCCGGATCAAACCCAATCGCGAGGGCGCCCGAATAACTCGCACCTTTGCATACGGCCGGAAGTACTCGTCGAGTTCGGTTTTCAGATTCGCTGGAGGAAGATATATGGGATAAGACAACGAACGGGTACTCGCTACAAACGCGTCCCAACACGTACCGAGCGTGGAGCAATCGTCCACGAGGACGATCTCGCGCACGAGATGTGCCGGGGATCGATCCAGCACCGAATGTACCGTCCGCAGTACGACCGACCAGGCTTCGTTGTAGAACACGATCACGATTGATGTTGCGGGCAGGTTGGCCTCAAACCGGCCCGGGACGGCACACCATGGATCTCGGATCTCTGGGAGTCTTCTCCGCACGGACATCAGATCGGAGAAGTACTGATTGAAGCCCTGCGTCCTAATTCCATCCTGCACCAGCGTGTCCAACTGTTCGTTGGTGAGATTCATCTCCACCGGCTGGCCCATGTCACCGGGCGGTGTACCGAACCGTGGATCCAGCGCGAGCGTTGTGTACACGAATTGGATCCCACTCGCGCCATTTGCCGCCGACATCGTCATACCAACGGTAGCGGATTCACCTTCCCCGAGCGCGCTTGAGTACTGCGGCACGTTACGTTTCGGCGTTAGCGTCAGGCTAACGTCGTACACGAGATAGACAACCGTCAGGGCAAGGGTGACGGTCACGGCTAGCAGCAGCACGAGACTGTAGCGCCGCTGCACCGCACCGGCATAAACGCGACCAAATGTCACCGCATTCCGCATGCTGTCAGTGGCGCACGTAAACTGAACGACCATTCGGTCGCCCCATTCGCCCCGACGGCGCGGCGGTAAATGGCGGCCCCGATAAAGGCGGTTGTATACTTAGATAAAGCCGGTTGTAACACTACAAACGAGGGCGATACCGCACAGAAAGCGATAGCGAATGCGTTTGCCCATACCGGCTGATAAGATTCACAATCAGTCAGTTGACACTCAGCGGAATGCCCTGCGCGGGAGAGATAAAGGGAACCGGGGTGAGATAAGCTCCTCTCCCCGGGAGAGACCGTCTTCGGTTGTGCTGAGCGGTTCCAGTCGTTATTGATCCAATGTCGTTTAGTTACGGTGGTCATTGCCTGTCATGTACGACGTGCTACCTGCTGACGTCAGCATTGCCCACAGTGCAGCTGTTTCAACAACTTGTTTGTTGTCTATATTGAGTTGCTGAGCATCCGCAGGGGCTAGTTTTATGCAAGCTGCAGTCTAAGGTAAATTAAAAAAAGTAAACATCAACAGTGTGCTTGCTTCCATGCATCTAAACAATTTTCTTTCCAATTACTCTGACGATAAGCCTTTAAAGCGGACAATTTAGATGGCAAGATTTTAAAACTCTCTTTTCCTCTCTATCGAGCAAAATCATGCTCATCATTTTACATGCTTACTAGGCTGATTTTACCACCTTTACCCGCTAGGGGTCGGTCCGAATGGGATCATGGAATCGGTCCTGTTTGGGTGGAAGAAAAACGACACTGCTTCCACGATGATAAATGAGAATAACTACGGAGATGTACGAGAAAACCCAACGAGCAGATTCAAAAATTTGAAGAACAGTTTTATAAATCACTTCATTTCAATTTGAAGGCAGAAACAGCAGTGTTCCATAAAATAGTGAGCACATAAAATAGTGAGCTTATTTGTTAGTGCTTTTGATTTTTAACTCAACATACACACATTTACTAAAACATTAGACTAATCTTATTGCTATTTCTACACTGTGATTAACTTTACTGCTGCTTCAACTGCTTCTTGAAATGTTGCGACCATTTCAGCTCCCAGAATTTCCCGAAAGGAGCCATCGGATAGATTCGCCTTTCTTTACGTTTATTCCCAACCAAGTGCATTGAAGCATTGAGCGTTGGTACCACCGGCCCGATCACCTTTACTCCTTGAACTCCACGATCGGGTAGTGCCACTTTTGAGATTGCTTACTCTCATCGCACTGCGCGATGCTAGCCTTCTTTGAGGTCGGTTCCACCGCCAAACACTTGCCCTTGTGCTTCGCGTGCTCGAACTGGTGCGTGGTGGCGTTGTACGCCCACTGCTGGTTCCCGCGCGCCTTGTGACAGTGGAACACCAGCAGCATGTTGGCGTCGTAATCAAGACAGTGGTTGTCCGTGCTGATCTCCCCGTACAGGCTGAAGATCCACTGCTGTTTCGGGTCGCCCTGCTCGCAGGGTCGCATGTTGACCGCGTTGCTCGGGGCGTCATACGTGAGGCAGCCGGAAAACTCGTCATTCCGGAAGGGACCGTGCCCGGGGTGCTTGGAGAGTTCGGCCGCCAGCTCCGGGAACACGTTCGCAAGGTACCAGTGGAAGTCCTTGCAATGCAGCTCCCGGCGGAGTTGCTTCCGTGCGGACACATCGCCGTAATTGCCGCCGAACTGCAGCCCACCAAACATCCCGTACAGCACCTGGGCGTACTCGTCCAGCCATACTTCAGCCACGCGGACGGAGTTTATCCGCACCACGTCCGTTTTCACTTCCTGTTTTAGGGGAAAGGGAGCATTTTAGCGCTTGTGTCACGTTGTCACCACCGCATGTACCTACGTTGAGATACGGATGGCCCGCCTTCTGGATGTGAGCGACCCGAGAGCAGGGCACGGTCACGATCCGTCCACCGCACATCCACGCCTTCACCGACAGCTCGATGTTCTCACCGCCGTAAACGTCCATCCCCTCGTCGTACCAGCCGAGCCACTCGAAGAACTTCCGATGGATCGTGAACAGCCCACCGGCCATGATGGGTGTATCGAACGGTTCCATCTTGTTGGGCGGCTTGTGCACCCGATCCCACCGGCCACGCCACTGGAAATCCAGTCCCCAGCCCATCGCCCCGTAAAACCCGGGCGCCCGGTCACCGGCGAGCTTCAGGTTGTTCTCGTCGATCCAGTCGATTGTGGGCAGCGCGATCGTGTGCGGATTACGCACGACCGGATCGAGCTGGCCCTCGAGCCACCCGTTCATGCACTCGCAGTGTGCGTCGAGGAAGGTGAGAAAGTCGGACGTGGCGTTGCGCGCCCCGTACATACGGGCGCGTATCAAACCGAGCCGCTTCGGGACGCGCAGAATGCGCACGAGCGGAAACGTGCTGAAGTACTCGTCGAGCTGCGTGCGGAGATGTGCTGCGCTAAGCGAGAAGAGTGAGTTGGGTTAGTTGCACCGGACAAACGTGGGAGCCACTCGTCCCCCGTTTCCCTTACCTAGATTGGAGTAGTCATCCACCAGGATGATCTCGCGGATGAGCTGCTTCGGGGTGCGATCGAGGATGGAGTGCACCGTGCGGACCAGCACCGACCACGCCTCGTTGTAGAACACGATCACGATCGACGCCTGGGGCAGGGCGGTCAGCAACCGTGGCTGCGCCGTACACCACGGATCCCGCAGATCGGGCAACCGACGCCGCACCGGTATCAGATCGCTCACGTACTGATTAAGGCCCTGCTTTTGGAACGCTTGCTTCACGAGCTGCCGCACGTCGTCGGTGATGTTGTCCGGCAGGATGACCGGTGCGCCCATATCGCCCGGTTGCTTCTCGATCCACCCGTCATCCGGCACCGGGGTGTAGTGCGCGTCGTACTCGAACGTGCGATACTCCGGCACGACCAAACCCGCGTCACGCTGCACGATCCGCTCCTGTTCCTGCTGGTGCGTGCGCTTAAACTCCTCCAGCGTCTCGAGCCTATCGGACAGCTGGTTGTGGTAGAGGTAGAGGGCCAACACGCAGCAGAACACTACCAGCGCCCAGAACACGTCCCGCTTCGTGGAGAAATACTTCTGCAAAAATGTGGCGAAGCAAGTGTTCATTGTTTAGCGGCAGTAGCGAAAACAAAATGCGCCCTAACCTCACTTACCCCGTACATCGTTGCTGGCCGGCCACACAACGCTCAGGTCCGTCGTCCCGTACGGGATCACTTCCACACGAGCACTACCACTAAAATGGTGCCGAAGCGCAGCACATTCACTGCGTGACTTCGCTCGCTTATCAATCCACACTCCATTTATCAGGCCGTATCGAACGACGGCTGGCACTTGTTACAAAAGCGTCGATACATCAATCCCGTCTTTTGCATGTGGTGGTGGTGGTGGTGTAGGTGATTTTATCTTTTTTGTCTGGCCCCGATGAGCAATCAACAACACCTGTACGAACTGTCAAACTTCCCTCTCGTGCCCGGTTGTCGCAATCGTAGTAGGCGAAGAGTGGTCGAAACACCGCCGCCATTGTTCGTGTGTGTGCGGTAACGAAGGCGGGTGAGCAAACAATAAGAAGTCTGTTTCGCAGAGCGTGTTCGATACGAAACTCATTACGTTCCAAGCAGTTTCATCACGGTAGCGAGCGACATTACGTGTCGATTTCCTGTCCAATCGTTCTCGTTTGGGTTCGTTCTTTATCTCTCGGTTTTGGAAACAACTTTGATACAAATCTTGCTTCTTCTTCCGTCCCGTATATTTCAGCTACTTCTTTGCCGCTGGAATAGAACCGCCGACACACTCAAGCACACTCATCACAGATTGTTGGGTTGGTAGTTTTGCATGTACCACCGTTGGTTCGGTAAGTTCGGATCGCACAGTTCGAGCGTAAATTTAACACCGCCCGTCCACTGCAGGCACCGATCGAGTTTGCTCTTCTTGAGCTGCTTGCTGCTCGCGTCCCAACTCCACTGCTGATTGCCGCCCATCCCATGACAGCGGAACATGGTCACCTCGCTGCCATCGTAGTCGAGACAGTGGTCTTCGCGCGTCACCTCACCCCGTCGCGTTAGGTACCAGAGCTGATGGCCGCCCGCACCGTGACACGGCGCCACAACGAGCTTCTGGGGCCAATCGAGACAGCTGGTACGGTCACCCCCGTACCGGATTTCCCCCCGGGCGACCGTCCGGCTCGGATCAAACTGCTCCGGGAACACGTGCTCCAGGTACCACCGAAACGGCCGACAGTTGAGCCGATTGCGCAGTGCTTTCCGTGCGCTCACGTCACCGAAGCTGCCACGGTTGGCGCGGCCACCGAACGACTCGTAGTAATAGTCGGCATACTCGTCCATCCACACCTCGGCCACGCGGACCGAGTTACGCTTGACGAGCAGGTAGCCATCGTGGATCTGGCGCAGGTACGGATGTCCCCGCTTCTGGATGTGGGCGACCCGGGAACAGGCGACGATCTGCAGTTTGCCACCACACATCCACGCCTTGAACGAGAGCTCCATGTTTTCGCCACCGTAGATCTCCAAACCGTCGTCGTACCAACCGAGCCGCTCGAAGAACGCCCGATGGATGGTGAACAGACCGCCGGCCATGGTCGGTGTGTCGTACGGGGCGGCTGGGTGGACGGGTTCGGAGCCGTTCCCCGTGGCCGCCGCCAGCCTGCTGTCCCGGCTGCGCCACTGGAAGTTAAGCGACCAATCGAACGAACCGTAGTATCGCACCGAGTTCTGCGCGTTCAACGCGAGCGTGTTCTCGTGGATCCAATCGATGGCCGGTATGGCGATCATCGTTTCGTCCTGCGCGACGTGTGCGATCAGTGCCTCCAGCCAGCCTGGAGGACGCGAACGTGGGTTAATTAAAGGGTTGCTGCGACTTCGGACACACACGCGCGCGCGCTACTCACCTTCAATCACTTCGCAGTGCGCATCGAGGAAGGTGATAATCCTACCGGTGGTGGATGTGGCTCCTAGCAGTCGCGCCTTGATAAGCCCCAAACGTTTCGCCGAGCGCACCAAGCGCACCTTCTCCAGCGGCTCGATGTACTCGTCCAGTTGGGTCTTCAGATGAGCCATCGAGGAGCAATCATCCACGAGCACGATCTCCTCGATCAGTTCGAACGGGGTCCTGTCCAGCACGGAGTGCACGGTACGCAACAGAACCGACCACGCTTCGTTATAGAACACGATCACGATCGACGAACGTGGCAGTGTGCTGTTTTGCTCACGTCTCGCTTGCTCCTGGCTCCGGCACCAGCCATCCCGCACGTCCGGAAGTCTCCTCCGTAGCGGTATCTGGTCCGAAACGAACTGATTCAAACCCTGCTCCAGCCAGCCCTTCTTCACGAGTGCCTGGACCTCGGGTGATAAATTATCTGGCAGGAACACGGGCAACCCCATATCGCCGGGTGATCCATCCCCGCTCGGGCCCGTTGGGAGCAAGTTTAGCACCTCGTCCAAAGCGTCCGATGGATCGCGTTCTACCGTCACTATCCAGTAGGTGAGTCCGACGAGCGAGCACACCAGCACAAAGAACATATGCTTCGCGGTTAGCAGTGGAACCATAGTTTCTGCGCGCAAAACTCCGGCCCAACTCGGTTTAGTTTCGTTCAGTGTACCGCGTTGCGTACGTTCGCATAGCTTCGGCTAGACTGGCGGTCTGCTCTAGTAGCACACAAACGATAAGCATTTAGCACGGCACGTTTAGGGGTAGGCTGATTGATCCCAACCGGAACGGGTTCGTGTTGAAGGTGTTTCAGTACAACGCTCTCGATATCACCGTATCTTCCACCGGTGATACATCTCGAACTGCGTGCGAGGAACAGAACTTCACGAGGTAGTTGGTGAATGTGTGTCGTTTGTTGCGGTTCACCTGCGCTGATAACAGCAACAGACCGTCACACGGCGCTAGGTGAGAGTGTTGGGGAGAGTGCAACTGATAAAACTGATATCTACCGGTGGTAAATGTCTCGTCGAGACGCGTATTGTGTACAACGACGTGCAAGAAAGTACCTCGGGTTAAAATTCTACTACACTTACATGTGCACCTTAACCTAAATGAGTTGACTGTACACTGAAATAAAGCGGTGCGACTAATGTTAGAGTTTAACGCAATATGAAGGTAGTGTTGGAATCAACAACCATAGCACAATCTAAACTACACCACAAATTCTAACATTTCAACGTTGGTGTATAGGGGTGCTCCGTGTATTCGGTGTTTACATGCTCATCGTTTACAAATACCACCAACGTGGCCTCAGCCACGTTATCGTATGTGATTAAACCTATGTAGTAGATACACATAATTATCGGAGCAAACTCCGGCGGTGGTAAACACAGTCATCCGTTGCAAGATTCTACGGGAAGCAACACGCTTCAAGTGGCAAGTTCAGTCCTTCCAACATATCTGGACGCCTCGCTCCGGAACCTTGTTTTCAAAATAACAATTTTGCTCTGAAGCCATCAATCATGCAACGTAAGGTGCTATGAAACATACAACATACAACATAAAAGCGTTCACAGTGCTCTGAGTGAGTTAGTCTTATCATTTGGACTACGAGCGCACGAAAACGCGAGTGAAGAAGATGCAGCCAGATAACGCGCACAATAGGAATTTGTTCTGAAGAATATTTGCGAGAAGCACAATGGTGTAGTTGATTCGCTAAGGCCACAGTGTCAAGAATTGAGTGTTTGTTGGACAAACAGCAAATATGTGTGACGTTTTCTCTTTTGAGCCAGAATTTCTGGGTTAGGTTCTTGTGTGCTCTATATTTTTGAGTTTTATAAAGCAACACAAGGACCTTTTGATATTCTATTTGTTGAAATGGTTCTGCTGCATAAGGTCCTGATTATATCATCTTCTGTACATCCTCTGGTACTATAACTTCTCGTGAGTCATTCGTTTATGTTAATGTCTGACTATTGATATGCACTGGAGAAGTCCAACGAATGATATTCTTGTATCGTAATTGTGCGATTATTTTAGATTTTTCTTCTTTTAAGTAGTAAACGAAACGTCGACCTACCCGGTGCAGAAAAAGTTTCTCATTAGTCCATCACAAAAAAAAAACTTCAGATTTGGTACGTTTTTCATCAATATGTCAATATATATATATTTTACTTTTTTGCCGTTTTTTCAATCAACATACACCGATTAAATGAGATGTAGACAAATGGGTTTTTTTCTTATTTTGGGCGCTTAGTTTTGCCTTTGATTGTGTCGCGTTCAGCTGGTGGCTGGCGGGTGGGTGGGTGGAATGTGTTTGTGTGGTTTTGTCCTTTCTTCTCAGTCGTTTGGAAGCTTCAAATCCGGATGTGATAGTTTGCTAAGCTTTAGGTTTGCTTGTGTTGTGTGTTCTTTTATGGTTGCAGGTAGGTCGCTTGCATCGTCTGAAGATGTCTGATCTGCCAAATGTGACGTTGGGAACGGACCAAGCTTGCCCGGGGGAAGTTGTAGAATGCTGGTGTGATTCGGACTCAGGAAACGGGCAAACAGATAGGTCACAAAAACACAAACATATAGACGGTAGACTTTACTTGAAACAATTCTACGATAGTCATACTTGAGAGTGACTAAACGCAAGAAAGGGCAATCATTGGTTCTCGTGGGAAATGCGACCGGCATCACCTTGCCGCCATAGGGTCTATTCGGGGGTAAGCGGTCTGGATGAAACTCTATAGACAGCAGACATTCAAGAATCAACACCAAAATACATTGAATAAATATTTCCTGTTCCGCGCCATCTTGTCTTCTGCTCGCCACTTGGCGGCTTCGGCGCTGCATTCGAGGTGAACATTGAATTCAAGCGGTAAACACAGGGCAGAGAAGAAACATTGCAGCGTGCAAAAAGGGAGAGGGCACGCGCTGTTTGTTTTAGCGTGTACAGATGGCTCCCTCCCTCTCTCTCTCTCACAGAGCGTCTCAGCTGGTTTGTGTCCGAGTGTGTAGTTGTTTTCCTATTGTTTCAGTTGGTAGTCACCGATCTTAATGTCTTTAGTGTGCTGAGCACTGATCGAGTATCAAGTTTGTGAGTCCACTGCGTCCGAGTGTTAGTTAATGTGTGGTGGTTTTTATTTTTGCTTCAAGTTTCGTGTACGTCGACGTACCGTCCTCTCGAATATCCCCAATAGCTACCTGTAGTATAGAGCACCTACCAAGAAACCTGTGTCGCCGAACTTCTAGAGTCCGTGTAGGTAAGAGTAGGTTTTGTTGATCCCGGAAAGTCTTGTCTGGATTCTCTTACGACTCCTCCTTGAGAACGGGTACGGGCCAGCGATCCGATCCGATCCGATTTACAATCGAGGTTTCGTCGCTAAACCAGCACCAGTTCCTTTTTTGCGTCTACTAATGATGTGATTCTATTTTATCCTCTTTTGCTTTTAGCCACTCCGCACCACGCCCGGTACTGCTTGCGATGTCCAAATGTGTGCTCCAATTCGGTTTGTGTGAACAACGGTTGAACTCTCCAGCGCGCACGCTTTCAAAAATGGGGTAACATTTGATAAATCTTACGAATGAGTGGAAAAAATGTAACACGTTTCTACTACGTCTCATGTATATATTCGGCTTCCTTTACCCTAACCGCGCTTGGAGCAGCAGGCTTTGATTTTTGCAACAAGGTTCTTCAGTCGAGTGAGAAGGGAAAAGGGACGACGCACGTGCGCGATTTAGACAGATTGAGCTGAGCTCATTCCGGTTTTGTGGAACGGGTAAGACGAGCAGGACGAACATCCTTTTAAAGTTGTCTTTAAAGAGACTGATTGCGTTAAGTTGCCTTCCACGCTATAACAATGCTTGTGAGTGATTCCGGCTTCCGTGGCCGGGCTGTGCTACACGATTATCGATTACACCTGAGGAGGAACGAGGGTAAACGTTACAGCTTAGTTATTCGTACTCAGTTCATTCGGTAAGGTTTACGCTTTGTTAATATTATTTGAACACGTTTCGTTTCACGGTCAGGAAGTCGCGTACTGGTGTGTGTATGGATCTCAATATGATGTATGGATACTACACACACATACACTCATAGACAAATTAGTAAAAAATAGTGCACAATCGGTCGCTCACACAAGCGACTTTCGTCCATCTTTTTTTTTCGTGGTTTGCTTGATGGAGGCAAATATTTTAAAATACCAACGAACCCCAAACGCCATTGGGAGGGTACGAAATTTGCGCGTTTCCAAGTAGTAACGATGCAAGAAGACATTCAAAAAACCGACAACTAGAGTGTATGAAATGCTCGTGTTTTTCGTGGCGAGCTACCAAAAAAAAAAAAAAAAAAAAATCCCGCGTCTACTGACACTCGCCTCCACTTAGAAGCTCTTGCCGATTTCGAGCAGCTTCTTGCGCCGGCTGTCACGCCGCTTGTGCCGGGTTTCGGCTTTGTCGCGCAGTTGGCGCCGTTCGGCCGACGGGCAGATCGCGTCCGGCGAGCTGTCCACCTTCTTCAGCACGATCCGGAAGGTGAAGGTGTGCTTGGGTGAGGCACTGGCGGCACGGCGCGGCGATGGCGGCTCGAACTCGCTACCGCTGGACGTGTCCAGGTAGCAGGAGGAGAGCCGGGCGGGTGCCCCACCGCTGGACGACGCCCCACCGACACCGCCCGACGTTGGGCGCGGCTCGAAGATGGCCGCGCACCGTTTGTCCGTGCAGAGGAAGCGGGGCGACTCGGTGGAGGATTTGCGCGGTGGCAGCGGGAAGTGTTGCTTCGGGTCGGTGGTGGTCGTCGCCGCCCCACCGTACGGGCCCTTTTGCGTGTGGTAGTGCGGGGGTGGCATGCCCTCGAAGATCGAATCGTAGCTGTCGCGGGAGCTGAAGTTGGATGACGTTTGGTTCGAGAGCGGGGATTTGGCGCGATGTGGTGCGGAGTAGTGTGACTTCATCCCTGGAGTGATGGTGGAGATGGTCGCGTTGATGGTCGCACTGGATGGGCCACCTTGGACGCGGGTTGGTTGCGCATCCCGGCAGCGACCCGGTTCGGAGATTTGCTTGCGCGTCGGAGCCCGCGAGCTGGAAATGACGGAGAAGGCGGAACGCGGACTGGCCGAACGTTGCTGGAGATGGTGCGACTGGTGCTGGTAGCTGTCGGCGAGATCGAAGTGTGTTTCGAGCGAAGATTTGCGACCCTCCGGGTAGCCCGACCGCTGGAACGTTTCCGCATCGACCAGCTCGATCGAGGACTTGCGGATGTCGAACGGCGAGAGTGCCTTATCGCCGCGCTGGGAGCTATCCAGCTCCACCAGCTCGAAGCTCGAGTTCTGGTCCTCGTAGCTGGTGGATTGGTAGCGCGAGATGTCGAAGCTGGTGTCCATGGACGAGTGTCGATCGCCGGACACACTCGAGCCCGGCATCCGGTCGGTCGTGTCGATCATCTCGAAGCTATCGCCACCCGAATCCAGCCGGCTGTGATGCGTCCCCTCGTGGTCCGTGTCGCTCAGACTGCGCAAGTTCTCCAGGAACGGCGAGCGTGGCGGATCGAACGATGCCCGCCTCGACGGTGGTTCGATCTCGAACGTCGGACACTGGATCGCGTCCGGCTCCCGGCTTCCGGCTCCCATCTCGCCCGCCTCATCGATCGGTTCCTGGCGCGTAAACAGTGCCTCCAGCGATTTCTTGATCTCACTGACAGCTGTCACCCGCAGCCGTCCGCCATCCCGGTCGGCACCGTCGTCATCACTGCCGCCCGCACTGTCCTGCGAACCGCGCGGACTTTCCTCCTCCCGGATCTGGTCGTGCTTGATGTACGCTTCGCCCACCTTCTCGAAGTGAACGCTCTCGAGGAGCACCTCGAAAACGGGCTCACTGTTGGCCGCTCCCGACGTTGCCGCCGCTGCACCGTCGCTGCTCTCGACGTCGCTCACCTCGTCCCCACTGGATCGCTTGTCCCGCGAACGACCGTCCGACGACACGCTCATGCCCTGCGACAGCTTCTTCAGCGACTTGAGCGACATCTTCGAGCCGACGTTCTTCCACTTGAGCGACGACATGATCGGCTCGAACGCGATCTCCGACATCTGCTTGGTGATCGCGTTCCGGCCCGCACAGCTAGACGACGCCTGGATGCTGGAGAACGTACTCTGCCGCAGTAGCGGCGCACCGGTCGTCGATTCGGTGCGCGAAAACGCCGCCGCAAACTTGCTCGTCCGCGTCGTCACCTTCTTCGACGGTTTGCGCACGAACGCCAGGATCTCTTTCATGACGCTCGTTTTCTCTTTCTTTTCAGGTGCACCCGTCCCGGCCGCCATCGAGTCACCGACGGCGTCCGGTTTCATCGGGCTTTTCGGACTCTTCGGACTCTTGGGACTGCGCTGGTTCGTTTCGATCGACTTCTGCACGATCTCGTACGTCTCCGATGGGTTGGAGATGGTGATGGGTGGAATGGTGCCGAGGGTGGTCGGGCTGGTGCGGGTGGAGCGTGTTTCCGCCGCCCCGTACAGGCTGCCGCCGTGAAGGCGAGACCCGAACCCGACCGGGCTGCGACTACGCTCGGGAGGTAGATGGATGGTCGGGCTGGTCCGCTGACCCGTCGCCGACTGGTGACTGCTGAGCGAGTTCGGACTAAACCGCTCCTGCTGGCTCTGGAGCAGATCCGCGTACTCCGACTGGAGGTTGAAGCCGAGCGGGCTGCGACGCCCGGACGGCGATCGTAACCCACCACCCGACGGTGACCGCAGCCCGGACGGGCTGCGACGACCCGAAAACGACATGGCCGTCGGTGACCGGCGATCGAAGCTGGACGCGTACGCCTGGTCGGTGATGAGGAGGTTCGGACTTTTCGGCCGCCCGGATGGACTCCGGTCGTTCAGCATGCTGCTCGGGCTGCGCCGGCCCTGGCTGAGGTTGAGCGACGCCCCGAGGCTGCTCTTGCGGCGATGCGACGAACGCAGCGTACCCTGGCGCGACAGACACGGGCTCTTGGCCGAACCGATCGAGCTGCGATGCTGCTCGAGGTGGGTCATACTGCCGATGGGTGACTTCGGTCCGGGTGGCTGCGGTGCCGGGGACGTACTGCCGGCTCCGGTGCTCAGCTGCGCGCTGAAGTTCCACGGCGAGATGTGCCCGCTCTTGGAGCTCCGCTCCGACGGGCTGCGCCGCGTTCGGAAGCTCTGCGACTTCGCCTTCCGTATCTTGGGCAGCGAGCGGGAACTACCGCCCGGTTGGTGCAGGTGTTGGCTGTGGTGGTGGTGGAGGTGCTGCTGCTGCTGGTGGTGGCCGTGGTGGCTGTGATGGTGGTGGTGCTGCTGGCCCTGCTGGTGATGGGAGGACGATGACGAACGGCCATGGTGGGAGTTGGACGACTCTGGAGTTGGAGAGGAGGGACCGTTGAGCCGCTGTTAGTTGCTGTGAGGTGGTCCACTAGCTGGATCACTGCTGCCACTGGAGCTAAGCGTCGTGTTCGAGCCGTACGGATCGAGCGAGCTCTGCACGGACATCGAGCGCCCGTGCGACTGCCGCGCCCGCCTTACTCGGCTGGAGTTGGGGGAGAGCTTTCCGGGGTCCACACTTGCTGGGTCTGCCTGAAAGGTACGGTTAGGGTAGGGAGTTAGCACGGACGGGGTTTTTAGGCAAGCACCCACCCGACCCCACTGGCTCACCTGGTACGCGAGCGCGTTCATGATGATCGAGTACGGCACCAGCCCGAGCGGGTGGACCTCCCGCATCAGCACGTTCGCCGGGATCTTGTGGAACTGGATGTACTCGAGAAAGTTCCCGATCACCTCCTTCAGCGGCGTGTTCTGGTTCGAGTCGCAGTACTTCTTGCTCCACATCAGCGCCGCCTGGAACTTGGTGAACTCGTCCGCCCGGAGCTCCTCCCGCGCCAGTATCAACCGCACCACGTGCTGGGGCAGCAACGTGAAGCTGCCCAGGTTCAGCACCTCGTTACCGTGCTCGTCCACAAACTCGAGCACCTTCTGCACCAGGCTCTTCGTGCACTTGTACTGGATGTAGCGTTCGGCGGACGCGAGCAGCGCGCAAACCGTGTCCACGTTGATGCAGCACTGGACGAACCCACCGCACGCACGGCGCAACTCCTCCAGACCGTAGTAGTCGGCGGCGTTCATCACGCCGAGCAGTGTGCGAGGCTGGAGTGTCACGCATCCGGTGTGTATGTACTCGATCAGCTGCCGGAACACGTCCGGTTCGAACTCCTCTATGATCAGCGTCTGATGCTGCTGTCCAGCCGGCTAGCATGTGAGGACAGAGAGGAAGAGAGAGAGAGAGAGAGAGAGAGCGAGAAAGGGGAAAACAAATCAGTTCACTAAGACGAACAGCCGAACCGACCAGTGGAAAGAACAGCGAACGGATGCGGTGCGTCCATTCAACTAGAGACAGACAGGCAACGAGCACGTTCAGAAAGGATTGCAACTGGAAAAGAAACGAAAACACACACACACACACCAAATCGTACGGACAGAGAGGCTCTTGCTGTGCGTGGGGATTGGATTAAGTGTGCGCCAATAGTAGTGCCAATAGGCGATTCAGAGTGCGTCGAAACAGAATTTGAAACCGGATGTTTGGTGGAGGTGTTGCGAGAACGTTGGGGCTAGCCTGTACGTTTTGGGCGTAGATGAAGAATGCACGATCGAGTGTGGGATGACTGTGTGATAAAGCAAGCGGAAGCAACTATGCTCTAACATGGGTACTTTGGAAGTCGAACGTGGAACTAAATAGCTAAAGCACATACCATGCCGTACGGTTCGCGTATACATCAAGCAGTGTTGAGATCTTGTGTAAGAGTTAGGTCTGAACAGCCGATTCTAGAACCTACGTGAAGAAAGACTATATTCTGAAGAAACTGGGATTGGGATATGACAGAACTCCGCCGGTCAAGACTGTTCAATTCCCTTTCAAAGTCAAAGTCTAAATTTTTCAATGGATTGTCTATGCGAGGTTTCTACTTGTTCTGTGATTATGTTCATTTAAAAACTAGCTTGAAATCAATCGTCCTATCGCATATCTAAACTAGTTTCTGTGTTATAGTTGATCCAAGTGCATTCCAACTATTAGACCTTCTATAGGTAATTCGAGCTTTGATGGTTTTATGCGACTTACTTCAGCAAGCGTTCTCTACCTTAATTCATTCCAAAATCATTTAAACGTTATTCTGAAAGGTTTTATACAATCTTCGTTATTTAGATGTTCATTTTAGAAGTGCATTTAGATATTAATTTTAGAAGTTCAACATCATAATAATCAGGACGTACTGTTCGTGTGCAAGCCCTCAGGTAAGTAAAATGATTCTAAACCACCTCCATTTTTGCCATCAACCTGACAGCCCGATGTTTAATAAACACAGATAAAGTGAGACATTCTTTGTGCAACTTTCAGCGATGAACATAACGAATTAAAAATTCAGACTAATATATAGTGCGCTACCGAAATCACGTCAAAACAATTCGTTTTCTTTTCATTCCGAAACCTATAGAAGCTAGATAAGACTGCTTTTGCTTAAAAAGCGTAAAAATAAGTTTAATTACAGGATGTGTTTCAGGAAATGACATCCTGTAATTAAACACCATCCTCATCTGTCATAAAACATAGTGCTGCGTTTGGAGCAATAGTCCTGGGTTCTTGCTTTTTTTTAAATATGTCTATTCAATTTTGTGCAGTGTTCCTTTAAACTGTGTTCACTCTATAGCTTAGACAAATATTTAAATATTATTCAAACATTCACCCAGAATTTCACTGCGCTTGCCTCAGAAGATACAGACCCTGAAACAAAGTTGCATCCAGGATGATGAGCTGTAACTATTGGAACAACGAAACGGTGCAAGATACGCATATGCAATTTCGACAACCGATGTCAAAAACAGAATCCTAAAGGCCATGCAAGACATGAAGCAAGCGACGAGCGATAGGAAGAAGCGGAAGCGTGTGTAAGTGGTATTGGTGGTGTGAGATAGAAAGCGAATGTACTAGAAAGCTAACAGAATCACTAGTTGATGCGCGAGATATGCGACTAATCGCTTGCATTCGGATTGTCAGTACAGAGAGAGAGAGAGTTAGAGAGTAAGAGAGAGAGAGAGAGAGAGAGATGTTTTGCAAACTAATGTAGTTTACCTCCGCAATAGGCGCTAGTTGCTGATTGAAGCCGCTTCTCTATATGGTTTTTTTTTTGGTTTTGATATTTTGTTTGTATTTGGCAGTTGTTGGCGGTGATGGCAGAAGAGGATGAGGTTGATTCAGATTGTCCGGGGAGTTGGGGAGTTTGGTGGTGGTGGTGGTGGAGGGCGAGCTCCGAGATTTGGCACCCGGGTTGTGTTGGGAGGGAGGCGCAACAGTGGGCCAGGGCAGAAGCGTTTTGTTGGTTGTTTTATGTTTGTTTGTTTTTTTTTTGTTTCAAAGCGGGACGCAGTTGTACGGAACGCGACGGCACATACACGCACACAGACACACGCAGACGCATTTTACAGTGTGAATTGGTTTTTTCGTTTTATTGTAGTTGTTTGATGAAGGTTTTTTTTGGTCATTTTTATAAAATTGCACACGCATTTGGACACGAAGAGATGGGCGGGAGAGACAAAATAAACAAATACGATATTGGTATTGGTTCTGTTTTTTAATGTAAAAATTGTAATTTATGTACATTATATTAAAATTAGGATTTAAAAATAATGAGGAAGAAGCTTCCGAAGGAGGGGTACTTAACAGAAATTGGGATTAAAAATAAGGCGCCATGAGAAGGGATTACTTTGAGCCTGTATGTACAACTGTAAACAGCAGGACTTAGGAGGAGAGTAAAAAATAAAATTTATTTTCAATTTAAAAAAAAGAACGAATAAATTCAACAAAAACTAGCTACCTTACTTGCACCTTTCACTCCGGTTGGGGGGAGGTCGATGGCTCCACGCACGTTCTTACCTGTTGCGCGGCGTTCTGCAGATTCAGCAGCGGTTCGGACGAGCGTTTTAGGAACAGGCGCAATTTGTTCTCGCGCGGTGGCGGCTCCTTCTTGCGCTGCGGTGACGGAGCCTGGTAGAGCATCTTCTGGAAGACGCGCGACCGGGCGGCCAGTACCGCCTTCACCGCGCACACCGGTTCGCGCGTTTCGCCCACCAGGAACGTCACGTCGCACAGCTCCGGCATCGAGGCGAGGAACTTCATGTCCTCCGCCAGGCCGGACTTGTTCTCGAACGTCGAGAGGTCCGGCTCGGCGTCAGCCATGCCAGAAAGTGGTAACACTTCAGGCATAGCTGTGATTTCTATTGCTGTTGGTTTGAGGCCGCACCCGATTCGGGCGGGGTTCGGGGAGGGGAATGAGAATGAGACGAAAGGGGATTAGTTAGTTTAGTGTTGCCGACAAAGTTCTAGCTACTTAGAACATGATAGAATGAAACGTTCAGCTGAATTGTTGCAAAAATATAAGACAAATAACAGGCATCCTCCATCATAAAACCTCGATCGCTTCGAAAAGTTCAATTTCAAACATTCATTTATTCACATTTACAATATTTGACACAAAATCGAATGTAATTTTCGCGATTATTTTCTCTGAATCTGAATCTCGCGAAGCTGAATTCTCTGAATCTCGCGTTTGAAATACTGTGAGCATATATTTCAGTACATATTAAACAAACATTCATGCTTAGTTCACCATGGCTCCGAATTTGAAGTTACTTTTTCGCTAAATCTTTAATAAACTCATTTTCGACTACTTATGTACAGTTTGCGAAAATGTATGACAAATGATAAATATTTTAAAAATTGCCCATTAGCTTCGTAATGATTTTTATATTTTAATTGGCTTCCGTTCCGTAAATTTCGTAAAGATTTTGCTATCCGATGTCTTGTTTGTACATGTTTTGGAACTATCTTGAAAAAAAAAATTAAAAAGCGGCAATTTTGGATTTTAATGATAAAGTTTTAGTTTTGAAACATACAAGAATTGCTAAAAAAGGTAACAGGTTTTTTTTATTACCCCAAAATAAAATTAGTTGTGTGATTTTATTGCAGGGAGAAATGTTGGAAATTGCAATGAAATTTTAATGATGGAGGGAAAAGTATTACGAGAACAGATTAAAGTACTTTTTACAAAAATATATCATTAACTCAATTCGTATTTTGATTTTATACAAATTCAACACCTTTCAACTAGATAATTTTGAATAATTTTTAACAATGTGCCAATTAAATGTAGCTAGAATTCTTTTTTATTGGTTCAACATAGTTTTCTTCATATAATGTTGAAAAAAATTAGTTTAAAATTCTTAAATTTGTGTTTTTTTAATTAATGGTCGAAAAAAACCCTTCAAATCGACTCGAAAACAACATGGGTTTATTGTAAAGAATGAACCATTTATTGTTTCCCAGATTTCCTTCTGATTTGCAATTGTTCGGCAACAGTTGCATAGCTTTAAGAACAGACTTTATTCCAATGTAGCAACTTGCTGTGAATTGATACGATATTGCCACGTCCAGTCAGTAGGACAGTAGACTTGCAATCAAGTAATTGCCTTGCCGTTGAAACCGGCGTTAGTTCCACCTGTTGCACGTCCATCCCCTGTCACCAAAGGAAATCATGCTCCATCGAGCATCGGCTGGGAGCCTCCCCGGTTCCCGTTGTACTAAATGGTGCAATTCACTTCCAATCAATCAGCGGACGCCATCGTCGTCCACCGTAGCAATCAATCAGGCCTGGTAATCAATCGACCGTTGCTAGCGAAGTTG
The DNA here is from genome assembly GCA_000473445.2 of Anopheles farauti. NCBI lineage: Eukaryota > Metazoa > Arthropoda > Insecta > Diptera > Culicidae > Anopheles > Anopheles farauti. The sequence goes on from KI915052.1 coordinate 2,849,338, forward strand.
CTGCCATGGCCGACACACTTTCCGCTTTTCACAACGGTCACATCCACTAATCGCTTTCGCAATTTGCTCCCCTGGCTGCCTCGAAGTCAATTGCTGCAATATGAAAATTTTCATCCACCAAACATGCACAGCCTGCTGTTGAAGGTGGACAGAAAAAAAAACAGAACAAAACGGCTCGGCCTACTATCCTTTTTTTCCCGTGGTACATCACTACCACACGAACACAAATACACACGGATACATGGATACAATCGAAAACACTCACACACACACACACACACACACACACACACACAGAAAGACGAGACGTGAAGCGTATACGAACCTGTTGCAATCTTTGCAAGCTTTCACTCAAACGGTCCCAGCAGGAAAATGGTGGTGGTGATGGTGGGGAGGGGGTAGCAACAAGATTGGGTTGCGGCTCTACGGTTGGTGGTGGTGGTGATGATGATTTAGTGTTGGTGGTGGTGGTAGCAGTAGGTAGTGCGTCGCGAGCAAACAGGGATACAGAGAGAGAAAAAGACAAAGGAAGCGAAAACAGGGTTGTGTTAGTGAGCTCACTCTCGTTCGGCCAAGCGAATGAATGAACGTTTTGCTTTTACTCCGGTGGGGGCACGCACGTGGTGTCGAACGGTCGCACCAGCGGGGAGAGTTGAGGAGGGAACGGAGGTGGTTTTCTAAGGGTAGGGACTAAAGATGGTAGGGGTGCCGTGACACGAGAATATACACACACTGTGCCACGGTGCTCTTTTCTTGTCTACGTCGTTTTAGTATGAGCTTTACAGGAGTATGAGCTTTGTGTATTTTTTAAGTAATAAACATTTTAGGGTAAGAATTTGGCAATGAGTTTTTGAGTCAAATGGAATTCTGTTTTTTTTTTTTGATACAAATGTATAAAACGAAAAACAAAAAATGTATACCAAAAAATTGCTGTAGAATGTTTAGTCATCTAAAGCATTAAACGTTAATATGTACAAAGTTTTTTCTTTAAACCTAAAATTATTTTGCAATCCGCATGAATTATAAATTCAGTTGATTAAAACCTAAATAGCAGGATGTTACAAGTTGTACTAAAGCGTTTGGCCATGCTTAGCCTATAAACGCCGAAATGTATGCAATCTTTATTCGACGGATTGTAAATTCTCAATGATTAAGAAATGCAAGGTTTTCATATAAAAGAAATTGAGCAGGAAAAAAGTGAACATAAAATAAATACTACACTGATATGGCTGAAGTTATTGGGGAAAATAACTAAAAAGAAGTTCTTTACCTAGTTTTAAACTTTTTGTGAAAGATTTAACGAAAATTGAATTTTTAAATATAACAAAATGGTTTGTTATTATTTTTGGCTGGAATGCCCACAGTAATCATGATCTTCTTAAAAATTGCTATTTTATACCAGGGCAAAATTCCTATAGGAAGCTACTATCATATTGATAAGAACATATGGAGAGTGCTCAACGTAATCCACTGGCATGAACATGAACATCAAACAACCAATTATAAATCAACAAGGAATTAGAAATATGACTTCCTACATGTAAAAAGTAAGGAAGGAGACTGTATCCTAGTGGAGACAACTATATCTCATAACTAGCTGTTACTTTTATTTCTTTGGCTAAAAATGATTTTTTCAAGTCGAAAAAAAAAACCTTCAACAAAAAACAACTTTATTCTGTTTGATCCCGCACTTGGCGTACGGAATGATTTGCTGCGCTTGTAGTTGTGCTATAAATAAGTAAAGACAATAAAAGCTGGATTTGCTTTCTAAGTGGCCTAGATCAATATGAAGCAACTTACTGACCCTATCGAGGTGAGTAAAAAATAAAACAAACACTATATTCAATTGGATTGAAGCAACAGCATGTGCGATGGCGTCTTGCTGGTATATTTATCCCCTCTGGACACACGTCACATCGAAACACATACTCACAAACACCTCCACTGGGTCACATCGAAACGCACACAAACACACGGAAGCCATCCTCTCCGTGGAACGACGTGAGACGGCCTGTAAGCTCGTCTCACACTCACTACCCGCGTTCGGAAGGCGGCGAAGAGGGCGAAGAGGAAGAAAACTTTGGAAGCTGTTGCTCCTGTCCGAGCCCTAGATGGCCCTGGCCGCCAGGTGTCCTGCCTGGCTGGGGTTTTGCATGCACGCTATTTCTGTGCCGAGCGTTCGTGTTTTTTTTTCTTCGTTCGTTTTGCTTCAGCCGAAAATTCATTCAGCAAATTGAATCCGCGTTTAGAATGGAAATGCCTCAGGCGAAGTACAAACACGAACGAAAGGGAGAACGAGAGAGATGGTGAGGGAAAAAAGGATGAAAAATTAGGCAGCAAAAATGGTAACAGCTGCTGGGTGCTTTTTTTTACTGGGAGAAAATTTACTGTTGCCAATTTTGGGATGAATTTCGCAACTCGAGTTAATCGTTTCAAAGATATTTCGATGAATTCTAGATCTTTCCAATATTAGAACTTCCTGTTTTTTTGCCTTTTGCCCTGTATGTTTGATACACTGGCAGCAGTATTTCACACACCACATACACACACACACGCACACTCCCACGTACATTATCATTTATTCGATAAAATATGCCAAAAATCACAACTTCCTGAGCAAGGGAAACTATTTTTAACTACCTTCTGCACAAGAGTGCAACTAGAAACGCCACACCACAGAATTTTTCTTCTTCTGAACGAACACACTTCCACACACGCACAAACACACACACCCCCGTCTACTAGCGAAAGGATACCGTGTCCGTGTCGACCGACGGTTTCCAGCAGAATGACGCCAGCTAGCGTCGCTCGCTCCTGGCTTGAATGAAAAGGTGGCGAGAAAAAAGCTTCTCGTCCCCGATGGAGGCGCATGGTGGTGTTGGTGTAGTCCCGCATGCGCCTTCTCACCGATGATGGCTCATAAAGTGACAGACAGATTGATCCGTGAGCAGGGGGAGCAAACATGTAAACAAACGAGCCTTTTTTCGAGCAGTAGCGTTTGATTTTCATTCCTTGGCCAAATGCGAAACCAAATAAAAATGCTCTTTTTGGCGGTGAAACATTTAGTACGGTTTCGTAATTGGAAACTATTGCTCAGAAGACAAATGTGATGTGAATAGATTTGATTTTTGGATTTTTGTTTTTTTTATTGCATGAAGTGTAAGTGAAGCTGCTAGCTGTTTTTCGGGAAAAGTATACAAAAACATATAATTTATTATTTTTTAACAAAAATGAGTATCTTTGCCAAGTCAGACGAATATTGGAAACTACATAGTTTAACTAATTTAATTTGCTAATTTTCCATATCGTGCGCAAGCTGTCCGATCTTCGAAGCCCAATTTTTATATTTTGGGCCCAAACGTGACCCAAAATGATTCCCACTCTCACACATAGGTGGCGCTAGCAGTTTTGTTTTGCTATTGGTCTACTTTTCCGACGCTTATTAAAGAGGCAAAATGCTGGATTTTTCTAACGATATTTTATGTTATTGTACTAAAAATGCTTGTTAGAACTAGATGATATATTTTAGGTCCCATTAGATGAAATTTCAAAATGATAAAACCAATTTTAAAACTCCAAAAACAATCGGGTTGATGTTTTGTTCCAAATAAATTTCCTTTATTTACTTTACTATTACAGTTCTCTCGTCGGTAGTGGCTAGTTGTGGGTTTTGTGCCGTTCTGTTCCGTTCCGCAGCCAGTAGGCTTTACACTGCTCTGTCCGCAGGAATGTGTTTGCTGTGCCTTTGTTTCGATGTAACGCATGATGTGTTCGCCGCCCCTACCGTACGGTGGTAAAAACGATCAATTTTGCGTAATTTTCAGATTTTATCATTCTCGTTTTTCACCCTAGATATTTTTGCACACGCGTGCCTAACCACTTCCTGGACTGTATCGCGTGTGTTCTGCCTGGTAAAACGATATGTTTATGTTGGGTTTCTGCTGTCTGACATATGTTCAAATCGGTTTAGCGAAAGTGATTTTCTCCCCTTTCTATTTACAATCTTTCCTGTGTGAGAGAGTTTTTACGCGCAGTTTCTTTTAAAGTACAATTGCCTTCACGGACACGGCTTTCGTCCGGTGTATACGATGAAATTAAGAAAACAAAACTCAATAATTTCAATATAGTCAGAGTTATATGATATAAATGAGCTGCGTCGGTTGTACACGCGACACGCTTTTTTCTGTGGAAGTCTACACGAGAAGGAAACATTTAATTGCATTGCGTCCACCTGGAAACCATTTTGCTTCATTTTGTTCTCCACTCCACTCCGCTTTCCTCGACGCATCAACGGCCCCATTTCATCCTCTTCTCATTTCTACTGTTTTTCTTCATTCACCCGATCCGGTTTATTTTTCCACTGCGGGTGCGTAATGCATGCAAGGCACATTTAGAGAAATTTCCTACGCGTTTCTCCATCTTTAAATATAGTTACTATGGGAGTAGTTTCGGTTACCGCTTCTCCTATTTAATGTGATGACTTTAATTTTCAAGCGCACACTAACTCCCGGGCTCGAAATCGAACGAACCGATTGGAACAAAATGGGGTTTTGAGGAGAAAGTAAAACGGTTTAGAACCATGTTGCTTGAACAAACCCACAGCGAGCGATGATCATTTACATGAAATTGTGCCCAAAGAGGCGTATTGGAAGAAATGTTTTCTGTTTGTATCGTTTCGTTGATTTATCCTTCTGGAAAGGGAAGGAAAGGGAGCGCTCTGGTTTGCGGTCCGGTGATGCCCGAGTTCGACGAGATATGTTGTATTACAAGGTTATAATATAGGAAGAAACAATCTTAAAACAAATACCTGTTCTCTTGCGTTGCTTTACCGAACTCGAAACATTCGTGCTTCGTGTCGCGTCTCGCAATTGAACTTGGAATGTTTTTTATCTCACGCTTTGCTTACTATTAGTTTACCGGTGAATTGAAGATCGGTTTGATATGTGGCTTGTGTATGTGTGTGTGTGTGTGTGTGGGTTTTTTACATAAAATCAGTTTCTTCCTTTGCCTTTACTTGGTTCCTTTTTCCAAAACGATACACTTTTCTTTTGCACATCAAATGTTTTCTGTTTCGCAAAGTTTACGTACGCGTCTTTATAATCTATTTCTTCTGTTCCTACAAAAGTAAGTGTAGAGGACACGATTAGAAGATTAAAAAAAAAACATATGGAATCAGTTTTGAGCAATTTTTATGCCGCACACCCGTTTGCGCTTGTGAGGATATTCAGCATCGTATTCCAAGCTCTAAACCAGCTATTGATTTGCACTAACGTTTGGAGCGTTGCACAATCCCCGCGCGTGCCTGTTTGTTGCTGTAAGATTGTCTGGATCGGGTCCGTCCTCCTGTCTGCCTTCGTTGGTTAGCGTCTGTTCGGTTCGGGTTTGAAATCTTCCGTAGCTAAGTCTTGTGGCGACGATTGTGGCGAACGTTTTGCTCTTTCGTTTTCAAATTTATCCCTCCCGCGCAACCGTTTCTCACTTCACCATGTGTTTTTTTCCTTCTATTATTGTTTTTTTTAATAGCTATTGGTTGCTCGTTCAAATTGCACACTTCCTTGCGAGTGCTCGAAGAAACAGTATCTTCTTCTTGCATCGTGCGTGTTTTTTTTTTCATCTTCTTTATGGCAGTCACATACTTATGCTTAAATTATGCACGTATCAGTTAAACTTGTAGTCATACTTTTTCCATAGCTAACTAACTAACAAAAAAAACAAAGAAAATACGATATTGAAAATACCACTACGTTAAATAAAAAGGAAAGCTATAGTGAGAGTTTCGGCTCGAATTTCGAAAAACTTACCATCGGTAAGTGTTCGCCCCTGCAAACGGCAGTTACGAAAACGAAAATTTGCATCTAAAATAATTACTCAAACGCGAACATAACACACGGCAGTCCAGTGCAACCCGCTCTGCCCTCAAAGGAAAGTAGTCCTTGGGTTAAATATTTACAACGAAAAAAGGGTCCAACAAAACGCTCGCCCTTTTCCTCCACGAACGCATCTTCAGTTTGTAAGCGACAATAGATAGATGCTGGAATTTCCTTTACGTCAAAAAAAAAAAACACATGTGACTAAATTTGCTGTTCTTCGTCCGTTCGCTAACACTTATAAAACATCACATTTAAAAGAAAATCAATTCTATGTTCTCTCTCTTTCTTTTTCTGCTTCTTTTTTTCGCTATCGTATTCTCTCGAACTCGCAGCTGTTTCGGTGTGACGCATTTGTATCCTGATGCTTGGAATCGCTTTTTTAAAAAGGAGAATGCTTACGAAGAAGGCTTTTCTTTCCTCGTCAACGCACTTCGTGGGTATTGTTTCGCTTTTAACTCTGTTTCCCCTGCGAAGAGAAAGTCCTTTCTAGCGTTTCCACGACGATCATCACCACCGTCTCACAGCTTGGACGCGTCGTAGTTCTGGAACGTCCACCGTTGCGCCTCGACGGCCGAATTGCAGTCTTGCATGATGAGCTTGTTCTTCGCCTCGTTGATCGCCAGGCACCGGTCGGACGAGCCGTGCCGGAGCAGGTGCGACCCTTCCGAGTAGTTCCAGTACTGATTGCCACGCGAACCATGGCACGGGTAGAGCACCACGTCGTCGCCGGCGTAGTCGAGACACGCCTCATCCCGTCGGATCTCACCCGTTTTGCTCAGCATCCAGTACTAGGGTGGTGTGGATCGTGCAGGCAGAGAGAGAGAGGAACGTTTTGAGGGAAGGAAAGTGCGAAGAGGAACACGAAGGTGCAGGGTTTGAGAAGGGGAAAGAAATGAAACGTTTGATTACTCTCATGCCGGCACAGTTCGCGATGTTCAACAGCGCCTACTACTCCTATAGCGTAACAAAGCATCAGAGTTTTTTTTGCGATCGAAAACAGCTTTAATCCGGAGGTTCGCTACAAGACGGAGAATTTCATTTCGCGGCGCCGTTTTGAAAATAAATTCCCTCGTTAGCGGAATGAGTTTGCCAGAAAAATGGGAATACATTTGTTTAATATAATAACCATCGAGAAGGATTGTCTCCCGTGTTTCGCTTCGTGTTAGTGTCCGTTTATGAGCGATGGTTTAAGTTCGAACCCCTCGAACTACTAGTGTCCGGCGGTCCGTTCCGCGTTTCGTTCGAGATGGGAAGTGATGAATCATACAGTAACGCGATGAGCTACACACTACGTACTTGTGAAAACATGTGTTGATCGGGTTCGCCCAATTTGCCCTGCAAGGATAGACGGGAGAGGTTTGACGATGATGGAAGATGGAAGTCCAATTTTTTTGCATACGGTGCAGATAAGTTGTTTTTTTTTTGCAGATGAATCACAAGGCACGGACGAGGACGAATGAACACACGTATTTTAACACCAATTTCCATTTTGTGCATTTTTTATACAAAGGGCGATCAGCAAACGACTCTTATACGACTTAAATGTGACTTTGGAACGATTCTTTAACATGGATTGCATACTTTTAGGCGTAAATGTTTGAACCGCAGTCCTCTAAGAGCTTCTGATGATCATCCTTCGACTTTGAATTTACGATTTCGAAAAAAAATGGCGGTGTGTTTTGCTGCAATGACGGATGGGATACGAACAAAAACACGAAGGGGACGAGGCGTTACAAATGAAATTCTCGCTTGCGCTTAAAACTATTTTCTACACAAACACTCTTACTATCGGCTTGTATTTATGGTTTTTTGTTCTTGTAAATATAATTGCCCAGCTGCTGTTGGCTGTGTTACGGTAGTTGTTAATCCTCCACATCCATCGACCACATCTAAATATATTGAAGATAATTGTGAGACAAAAACAACACCAACCATACCACGCGATATGTTGAAAACCGTGAAGGATATGGTATGTATGTTTGTTTTTTTTTTTTGCTTTTCTTCGTGTATTGCGATAAGAGTACAAAGCGAAAGAAAACTTCAACAGCAGCTTATCGGCGACAGACGTTACTATTTACAGCAAGGAACAAAAGGGGGAAGAGGGGAAAAGGGGCCACGCGCTTACAGTTTACCAATCATCACCACAATGTTTGACGGCTTCGCAATTGATTTTCGCTTCCGAAAGTGGTACAGTTCATCCTCTTCGTCCTTCGGTTTTCTTAAGAAATTTTCTTTTGAAAACAAGCTTTTACAATTTTGAAGAAAAAATCATTCTCGACAGAGGACATGCATTTGGTATCGGTCATTATTTTCCGTCCTGGGTTTCAGTCTCGTCTTTCGGAAAGTTTGCTCACTTTCCATGGTATAGTTCCATGTAGTTCCAGTCAGTCAGGAGATGAATGAATATGTTGACAAGTCGCCTACTTCGGTTGCTCACCAAAAACAAAATAAATCGTTGAATGATTTTTAAATTTTTTGCTAGTGTGCAACATTCTCCGTGAGTTTTACGAGTCTGCAAAGAATCTTCACTAAAAGGGAATCGTGCGAATGGTTCTACGCGGTGGCATGTTTATCACCGAACCGCTACAAACTACCGAGTGAAAAGTTGCAATGCGTAGTTTACGTGCAACTAGTGTACGGCTGATGAACGTGATTTAGATTTAATTTTTTTTGCTTCTCGCGCATGTTGAATGCATTTCGGTCGGAGCTTATGGTAAAGTGGTGGTGATGTTGGCACTACACTACAATGAGCAAAGGTCTACGAATAGGTTTTTTAACAAAGTGTTTAAAGCAGACTTGCGGATAGTATACGCAGTGAAATGTTTCATGTTGAAAGACGGTACACATATTTAAGGGTGTTTATTTTTTTTTTTAATTTTTTAACATTTTTTTTTAATATTAAACATTTTAACGACCCTCTATGTGTCTCTATTTTTTTCTCGTTTTGTGAAGAAAATTTGGTTTCCAAAAAAAAATGGCCAAGAATAATTTCATTTTAACCGATAGTAATAAGAAACTACTTATGATAAAGCAAAGCAAATAATCGTTAGTATTGCCGCATCACCAACTATTCCAATTTCACCATTAGAAGTAAGCGTTAACTTTTGCGATATACCAATAATAGTATTTAAAAATGAACGCTGTTCCCAACGCTTGTTGGATGATGTTTGTCAGTGTTAGTCGATGTGTGTTTGTTGATGAGAATTAATTTTGATCGATTTTTATCATGTCATGCGTTTAGTTCATGTCACATTCGCTCGGAGGATGCACAAATTTCCTTTTTTTTTCTCTCCATAATCCTTAACCATTCTCCCACATGCTCCCACCAGTCCCAGTGAGTCCTTCGTAGTCTAGTATCGCGTTCCGAATGAATGAGTCCAAACAGTTCGAGTGTGAGTGTGATCCGTCCAGCGTGTAAGTGTAATGTAGTATGCGTGTCTGGTATAGTTGTAGTGTGTGTGTGTGTATGTTTTTCGTGAGTATTGGTGTTTTGGTGTACAGTACCTGATTACCGCCGGCCTGGTGACAGGGCCAGAGGCCGAGCGGTGAATGCATGTCCTCGGGTTTAGCCGCCGAATCGATACACAGATTGGACCACAGGTTCCGAACCTGAACCCGGTAATGTTCCGGGATTGGGATTTTTTTTGCAATTAAATTTAGTTCATCCGTGGTGTACGAAATCGAGATGATTTTTTTTGTGAAAGTTGATAAGGAACCGAAAAAAAGAACACGTCAAGGGACGGCGAAATAAAAGAGAAGAAAAAAAGAAGAAAACAAAAAGGTTAAATACAGTGGTAGTAACACATTTCCTCGGGTTCGTCGCTTGGTTTGGGTAATCGAACAATTTTCTACGATTAGCGCAAGCGCGCGAGCGGAGCAAAGCAAAACGATGGTGAAAGACGACACCGGTGATGATTGGTAGCCTGGTTTTTGAGTGCGTGTTTGTAGTTTCCTCTTTCCCTCTTGCCCAGTGGTTGCCTCTCTGTTACGCTATGGCATGGTGACACGCTTGACTAGGAAGGAAACAAGGAGTATTTACTTGATTGCCACCCTGATTGTGGCACGGGTACAGTCCGACCGGTTTCCGCAGGTTCCTCTTGCCGCCGGGCGCGTCCAGGCAGGTACGATTACCGTAGCCCATGTTTCTTACCTAAAGGTTTCGTATCATTTGAGTATTATGTTTGATGTTAGTTTGGTGATTTTAAACATATTGGTGTCTTTCTTTAAAGGCTCTCTATCAGCTGAATAAGCAAGAAACTTTTCAGTAAATCAATGTATGATTGCATCGAACTAAACCACATAATTCAAATGACTTAACGTCATTCGTTTCATGGAAGACACCAATAATGTTTAAAACAAATCTCCAAAATAGTCGTAACAACTCTGCATCCAAACAAATCATCCCAGAGAACCATTCGTCGTCCGATCATTACCTCGCCTGATGCGACCGCGTCGCCGGGCACGAACAGCTCCGGGTAGATGTTGTCCAGATACCACCGGAAGTTCTTGCAGCCGAGCTCCTCGCGTAGCTTCTTCCGGGAGGTGACATCCCCGTAGTCACCCTTATCGTTGCCGATGCGCTGGTAGTAGTACTGGGCGTACTCGTCCATCCAAACCTCCGCCAGCCGGACCGAGTTGCGCTTGATCACGTTCACACCGGTTCGCCACTGTGTGTGTTTTAGGGAAGATATCGTTAACGTTACGGCTTGGTTTTGCTCCTAGACTTGCCCGCGCTCCGACACGATACCTTGTACGGCGAACGTTTCCGGAAGATGTGACCGACGTGCGAACAGGGCACGATCTCGAGCGAACCACCGCACATCCACGTCTTGAACGAGAGCTCCAGATTCTCGCCGCCCCAGATGTCGAAGCCGGAATCGTACGTACCGAGCCGCTCGAAGAAGGCGCGATCGATCGCGAACAGACCGCCTGCCATCGTCGGTGACCAGACCGGTTCGGCAGGGCTCTGGAAGAACATGGAGGTGTGTATTGAACGTAAGGTCAATTGTACAATATGACTACTTTCACTAATAAAAGCTAAGAATTTAAAACTAGAGAGAATAATACACGCAATTTACGCCTAAAAGTATGCAATCTACCTAACCAACTACTTCGTAAACTCAACCGCTTTACCTTGTGTTTGCGTTTCTCACGCTCCGGCACCGCGTGCCAGTTGAACTGCAGGTTCCAATCGAATCCACCAACGTTAACGCCACCCGAATCGCGGTAGTGATACTCCATCGTGTTGTCGTCGATCACATCGATGACGGGACAGACGACGGTCGTTGAGTTGCGCGCGATCCGATCCAGCAGCGGTTCTAGCCATCCTGTAATTTGTACATTCGTGCATTAGTTACAGCTGCCTTCGCTTCCTCTTCCTCCAGTGAATAGAATCCGCTTCAATCCACTCACCCACGGTACATTCGCAGTGAGAGTCGAGGTAGGTAAGTACGGGTGCCGTCGCGTGACGTGCACCGAGGAGACGGGCACGGATCAAACCCTCCCGTTTGGCCGCCCGGATGATCTTCACCTTCGGGTAGGCGAGGAAGTAGTCCTCCAGCTGTTTCTGCGTGTGGGCTGAAATGTAAATAAATCAGGTTAAACCCAATTTTGTCTCTCTCTCTCTCTCCCACTCTTCGAAGCTGCCGCAATACTCACGCATGTCGGAGAAATCATCCACGAGGATCACTTCCTTCACGAGATGGTCCGGAGAACGGTCGAGCACGGAGTGCACGGTACGCAGCAGCACCGACCACGCCTCGTTGTGGAAGCAGATGATGACGGACGTTGGCGGGAGGTCCTCGAGGTAGCGGTCCGATTCCCGGCACCAGGCGTCACGCGGATCGGGCAGCGTTCGACGGATCGAGATCATGTCCGCCACGTACTGGTTGAACGCGTTCTTGGTCCATCCCTCGTCGACCAGCTTCTTCACCTCCGGCGACAGCTCCTTCGGCAGGATGACGGGCTTACCGAGCTCACCCGGACCGTCGCTGGGCGGAGCGATAACACCCGGTAGATTTAGGCCTACAGGAACATGAGGAAGATCAATGATTATGGACAGGTTCGAAAACGATTAAGCAGTATGTGATCTGGTGAAAAAAATGTATATCCACTTTGAGAACTTTCATTAGAACATCGATTTCGAAAAGAATATTCGGTAAGAAAGACTGTATTAGTATGTTAAAAATATGAAGTCTATATCTTAACGAGTAATGCAAAGTCAAACTTGCCAAACAGTGTTACTTCCGGTAATATAGATTAGGATATACGTCTACGACTTGGCCAGCTTTGGCGCCAGTGGTATTTTAAAAAGGAAACAGATTTTTTAAATCGTTTGCTATAAAGGAAGTTTGCTCATTTGCTTAATTTTACTGGAACAATTTTTATCGACTGGAAAAGTCTGTAAAAAAATATCTTATATTCTAAAACACTCGCCAAATGAACTTGAAACTATTCCAGGTTCATTGTGTTTTATATCTATACTGTGGACAGCTCACCCAATATCTGGAGGGCTACTGATGAGGCGGTAAAAGACAGAACTTCTATATCCAACGCAAGTTAATCTTACCGAAAAGAGGTGTTTTCTGACATAGAACCTAACACTTGTAGTTCTACTTACCGCCACAAACGGTGGCGCCTGTGGTATTTTTAAATCAGGTTTCTTAATCGTTTGCTATTGAGGCAGACATAGAGTTTGAAGATATTTTAATTTTACTGAAAGTAGTCTGGTGCCTCGATTGGTAAAGTCTGTTCCAAAATATCAAATAATCTTCCTAGTTCCTCGAGCTCCGTGGTTGGCCACTGAGCACTAGGCAGCTAAAATCGGAGATTCTATGTCTAATGTAAGGTAATCTACCCGAAAAGATGTTCCTCCCTGACTTAGAACCTAACGCTAGGACCTTTAGTTCTACTTACCACCTACAATCGGTGACTGTGCCTGCACCCGGCTCGGCTTGGATGGGACCGTCTCCTTGACCGTCTTCACCACCGGCGGTTCATCTACCTCCGGCTCGACCCCACCGGCACCCCCCTCTCCCTCATCGCCCAGGTCCTCCTCTAGCCGGTTGTTATCGACAAAGTTCACGTCCGGTACGTTCCCCGCCACCGGTTCCTGTCGATTTGCATCCAACCGAGCGTTCTCGATGAACTGATTGAACTTGTTCCGGATACCCTCGAGCGGTAACCGACGGGGCGTTTCGTACTCGATCGCACCGCCACCGCTTGCCGCACTGCCTCCACTGCCACTACCACTAGGACCCGCCCGACTCGCGTCGTCCGAGTAGAGCACAAACACAGCCATAAACCACACGACACCGCAAAGGGCGGCCAGCTTCAGGAAGGATGATCTCCGCCGTCCTAGCAGGGCCATTGTGACGTGTCTAGGGCGACCGTGGATCTATGTCTAGGGGGAGATCTGGGTTGGTTGCGTCTTCGGAAGCAACGTCCTCAGACGTCTCGGGAACACTTGTGTATTCAAACGTTTATGGCCCGCGTGTGAGCGACTCTGGTGACCGAATGCTACGTTCCTATCAACGTACGATCACCTGGTACACATCTCCGTTTGTGTACGTGCTCCTGATACACGGGTCGGTTGATATGGTGCGCTGGTTGTAAAACTGTTTCGACCCGCTTAGCAAGTCTTCGTCATGTAACACTTATGGTAGACGCGGGAGAGTTTGAAAAAAATGCGACACGTAAAACTTATATCGTTAAACGTCTTCCTTCTAACACACGTGATGATGCATCTGTTGCTGCTGTGATGTTGCGTTGATATGTAGCAGTTTCTGCAAGAAAAAACGGGGAAGGAAAGGATTTTAAATTAATAAAAAACCACTGTTTTTTGTTGCAAAATGATAAGTCATAAAAATTAAAAAATCCAATATTAATTCCAACCCGTCTTCATCTACTCGATTCAAACGTTAGTTCGACTCGCTGCTACCACCCCTCAAAGAGGTGCAAGAATGAGGAGAAACGTTTTGGGAATGTTCATGCTCCAACGCGTACGCCTCGGATGCACCACGCAGCTTGAGCAAACTTGACGAAACAGACGCACCGATGGCATCATCAGGCACGAACGGCTCGTCTGAGGAAGGGGTGGTCTAAAGACGCTCCAACGAAGAGCTTGGTTGGACCTTTTCACCATGCTTCATGGTACGTGTGCATGCCGCATTCCCCGGACAATCTCACCGGTCGGTCTGGAGTGGTCGTCGAGTTAACGCACGCCAGCGAAAGTGAAACTTGAGGCAAAACAAAACAATAGATCGCATCTTCCCCGGGCCCAGAGTCGGATTGCGCAATGACATCTGCTTTGGGAGTGATGTACAGAAGATGCGAGTTGTGTAAGATGCACCGCTAGATCATGGGTCGAAGGAAGGATTTTTGTTTTCCTCCCGAAGTCCCGACATAATTCAACCGCATCTCGTTAAACTCCCATTCTGCAAAAGAACTTCTGCAGTTCTGCATGATTTTCAACGCCTACGGAAGGGTACTACTTAGATCAATCATGCCTCTCATCGGTAGCTCTCGTTTTCAAAGGGCTCCGAATTGCATAATTGGCACCCTTTGGCAGCGGTTTGCAAGCGATGCTGCCGAGCAGACGTCGAGAAAATCCACGCCACCGATAATCATAATCATCCGGTTGCGTTACCGCTCCAGAAGGGGCCACCCGATCCGGGGTACGGTGTTAAAAAAGACACCTCTCCCACGGCGTGGGTCTTATTGTGGTGGAAACCCGCAATTCGATGCCGCCCTGCTCGTTCCGGGACGGTGGTGACGTACGGAAGGTGGGTGCAAAATTGATTCGTTGCTCAAGAGGTGTGATGGAGCGGGCTTACCGCTGGAGCCGAATGTATTTGTTTATTGTTGAGGCATTTGTGCTTTCATCTGTTTCTCGTCTTTCACGTGGAGTACATATGGAAACACAAATCGTGATATGTTTATTCGAATAGGCCTTGTTTTTGATGCACATAAAATTTGAATTTAGCATTTATTTAAAATTATGTTGTTATTAAAATATTCATTTCGATATTATTTGTATTTCTTTAATACATTTATACAAATGAATTTAAAAACCGTACCACTTAATCCCATACATTTCCCACTCAAAGATGCACTAGCTTCCCGTCAGCATTTAATGTGTCAGATTGAATACTTAGAATGACAGAATCTTTTAACTAAGCATTGTAACCGGTTCCACATTGGATGATAAATTGTCACATTATGACAAGGTGGTTTAAAAAATATCAAAAATTCATGCTCCGCAATTTTTTTGACTGAAAAAAGAAAACATACGGTAAATAACTCCTTATTACGTCTCACAATGAAAACAATTTTCGATTCCTAATGCTTCATAGACATATTTACTTGATTCGCAAAATCAAAAATTAATGCCTTATATTTATAGAAATAAGGGAAACGAATCCCAAGAAGCATCTAATAGAGTTTTGTAACAACCTGCGGCACAGCACACAAACGTGGATCACGCTGCATGTGAGTGGAAACATTTCTCCGTACGTTCTCGTTTTCAAATGTCGCCGAAGCTCTGCCGAAGCATGCCGCCCGAGAAGAAGGTTTCATAGCCATAACCGCAGCGAAAGTCAAAGGTTACATCGCTCGAAGCAGCATAACACGAAATAATGATTGAGCGAAATTATGCGATGAGATTGAAAGTTATCGCTGATGGGAATTCATTCGTCCGACCCGGCGCCTCAAGTGGGAAACTACCAGCCGAACAGCCGACAAAGCATAACCGTCATTGCCGCGCGAGTTTCTTTATAAATTTATGTTTACCCGGTTTGTTTTCGGTGCACTTTTATTTTCGTAGCGGCCAATTGCTCTCATATACGGTAGGGATGAATCATGTGATCGTTTTCATAGTTTGGTAGGGGCGAAGAAAGCCCACCGAACGGGAGGACAACACAATGGCAAACAATCCATCGCAGCTCGGCGTTTGTTGTGCCGATTTAGTTTAATCCCTCAATTTTCTTTCCACCATTCCGTTTGCCATTGCAAAATGAAATAATATTTACTCGGCCGGCCAGGGAAGGAGCGGAGGTCTATTGCATTGTCGCTTGCAGGCCTGTTATTAGCATGCAAATACGTTTGGATCGTTGGGCCGACGACTGAGAAAAGGAGGCTAATAATACCGAATCGAAATTGTTGGTAGCAGTTTCATTTGGAATTTGCATCCCTTTAACGGAGCCAGCCACCAAAGTCGCGTTGACCTTCGCGCTCTGCAGCATCAATTTCACGTGATCGAGACCTCCAAAAATGGATGCTTTCCGATCAAACCGCGATGTTGTTTTTGGATTTTTTCATGAATCGATCGATTTACCCTCTGTTTTAACGATGGCAATCAACATTGGGCGAAAAAAAAAACACTTTCCTGCGTAGATTTGGATTATGAATTGCTCTGAATCGTCCCGCAAAGGACAAGGTCATGGGAAAATGCGTTAAACCCACCATTACGGGCCCCTACTTTTCCGTCGGTTCACAGGTTTTGATTCCTAACCCAGCTTAAGGGTCACGGTGGTGGCTTGCTCCAAAATTAGTCAACGCTGGTGAGTGGTTGCTGCGGGTTTGTGCCCTTCTGGGCGGGCCAAAGAACGACACGAGGAGCGACTGAATGCCACACTCGATTTCTTGCAATTTGTTTGCGTCATTTTGTCAACACCTGGCAGAGCGTTGGAAGCAGCACTTTTGGGGTACTATTTTCGTACCGTACGATTTTTGGTACGATTTTACATTGCAAATCATTTGATTAATTTAATGCAAGGTGAATATTCCGACCTATAACATCACATGACGTCTTGATTAGTAAGGTTTCAAGTATTTCAAACAGTCATCGCATTGCTTTGACAGATGTCAGTTTTGATTATCACAAACTTTGACATCCGTCAATTTTATGACTGACAAAAAGTAAACAAAATAATAATTCAGCGAGAGGTGATGTATAAAGCAATTTAAAGAAACTTTAAAGATAAACAATTTCGTTATAACCACTGATGGTGGAATTTTGTGTCGAAGATGATTGCAAACACTTTAAAAAGAAGATCTTTCGATCTCTTTTTAACGTCAATAATAAGCAATTGTAAGCATGTTTGTGTTTCTAGTTTATACACTAAAACAAATGAAAACATTCATATGGAAATTATCACAATTGTATTTTTTTTATTTTTTTTTGTAATCTGTACTAATTTTGCTAACTTCCTCTTTTTTGTTGTAAAAAACTAGCTTCCCTACTTTCGTGAGAATCTTCTATAAATGAAAGAGAAATAGATTCATTTTTAATGAATAAAAAATCAATTAATCCAAAGTGTCTAATGTGTGGAAATATTTGAGCCGTTTTCTTTTTACTAGAAGAACAATTTTAAGCAATCGATTGCAGAACCCATGTTCTGAACAAAAACAAATGCCCTTGAATTTACTGCACCAAATGGAGAAAGTTTTCCACCACAATAAAGCAAACACGTGCTTTGAAAACTCTTTTTGCCGACGTGCCGCGAATTTAGCAACCAAAAAATGGGCTTCAGATCCGGGATTCGGAGACCGGACCGATTTCGCGCATTGGTGAATTGCTGCAGAAAGCGTCATATAAATCTACTTCTGACGGACGTGTGAGGTGCATTTAATGGCGATCTTTGCGATTTAGCAAGCGCTTGCACGACGTGAGTAAAATGTCACCCGAAGCCGCATTTCTCCGCTTGCACAAAACCGTGGTAACATGTTTCTTCGAGGCCTATCGCTGAAGGGAACCAAACGGATGACAAAGAACGCGCACGCTTTGGAAATGGAAAGTTCGTCGTCTCCCGTCTGGCTCGCATTGGACGCATCAGTATTCCAACGAACCGGCGAAACGAGCATCGGACGATGAAAACGAAAAAAAACCCCACTGGCCTCGTTATAATGAAACGCGGACAAAAAAGTGTGGGAAAAAAGCGCCAACTCTTCCGGAAAAAAAATCCTCACCCACCTTCTCACGGTCGATCGATCACGGGCCGCTTGAACACCCGAATCGAACAACGCTAACAAACAAAATCAATTAAAAGGCGCACTCGCGGTGCCAATGTTCGCCAAAGTGGAAGATTGGTCGCTTCATAGACGCGTTTTAATGAGCCTCATTTGTGAGCCTCATCCACGCGGCCATGGTTGTTTGAAAATGCAAAAATTATGATTCACCACCGTCCGGACCATAATTAATGACAAAAAATCCGACGGCCGGGCCCCCATGTGAGAAATATCGTCTGTTTTCTTCCGCGTTTTCACACCACGCCGACATCTTTCTCGCCACGCTTTGATTACGCGAGCGTCTTTCCCGAGCGTCACAAAAGATGGGCTGTTGTCATCGGATCATCTTTTATGTTGCATCCCGCGGGGAGGAGAGCCGACCGAAACCGATAAGCGAACCGGCAAAACGTTACCGTTTTTTGAGGGGAAAGGGAGACGAGCAACAGCTTTGGCTTTTTTGTTGTTTGCTTTTTCAGAAGCCGACGATTTTAGCTGTTTATGGTGTGTGGTTGAGGCTGGATTTTTTTTTGAAGTTGTTTCTTTTAATAAAACCCAGCCAATTGACAATGCTATCGGCGATGGGTGATTTGATTGTGGGAAAGGTGCGAAAATGCTCCTGAAGAGCTGGTGGCAGTCGGAAGATTTACTATCTTTTAAGATCTGGAAGGCTTCGTTTCGATTGCGTAACGTTTGAATCGATGGTTTAATTACGATGAACAAGAAAAGCGATGGGTTTTAGCTGATATCGAGGTAAATATTTCTTTTTTTACTTGTTTGTAAAAGTATTACATTTTTTCTGCTTTTAAATTAAACTACTGACGATTTGTTGCTGTACAATTCATTCCCATTTCAAAATGTCAACTTAGTAAAATGCATCCGAGTCCATTGAAATAAATTGAAATGACTTCTACAGTCATTTTAAAATGCAAAATTTAGCTGGCCTTTGAAAAGCATATGCTTCTCCCAAATAAAAAATATGCAAAATCTATTGATTCGTTGATTCTTATTGTATTCGAGTTTCCTGCATAGCAAAAGAAGCAAGCTTTGTCAGCATTGCAAATATAGGAAATAAAAAATCTAAACACACATTTTCAGCACACCAGAACAATCCAAATACACGGAAAGTATCTAACGATTGTGTGAAAAATGACTGCTGCATTTGAATGCGCTCGAAAATAAAATTTATTTCAAACAAATTTTTAAACATACAACTCCATTTTTCCCCTCTTAGCTTAAGATCCGTTACAAAAATTGTTTGTTGATTCCGTCAAAACGAGAGCGTAATTTTTTATTTTTTCGTAACTCACTGACTCAGTTAGTTACGAAGTAAACGGAAATAGATCCCATTCTCATTTTTATCATCGAGTTTTGCGAATGGAACGAATATCGGAAGCAGAGCCGGATTCAAACGCACTGTTTGCGCAAACAAAAACCAAAACAATCCGTACCCTTCACTTCGCACGATCTTGCTGGTTTCGTGTGCAATATTGGCACTGTTTTTTCGAACATCCTCTTCCGGATGGTATGCACTGTGAAACATCGCACGGTGCGTGTTTTGCAAGCACGTGTTGTAGTGGAAAATCTCCCACCCCTTGCTCCATGCTTCATCTGTTGCATCGCAGACTCCTCTTTAAATGCTGCCCATGTCACGTGGGCCATTTTAGATATTTATCCCTTACGCTCACTGCACGGCAGGAAAGTAAAAGTACGTACACTTTTTCCGCGGTTGTATCCCCCACAAAAGCACACCCAAACCGAACAGCACCGGCGGCAGATGCGCCACCAAACACGTCGTTATAAAACGGCCATCCCAGGGCCGGAGAAAGTTGCAGACTTCATATCCCAGCGGCGGCGGCGTTTAACGACGTTCCGAAATTCCTGCGACAGAGGATCGTTACCGAACATGGCGCGGAGTTCGATTAATTAGGCAGTTTAGTGCTTCCCTATTCGGGATGTGTTTTTTTTTTTGTATATTGTTTGCGCCAACACGAAAGCTTAATAGGCGCGCTCGCGAAGGATCAAATCACCCACTTCCGAATTTACATGCGAAAAGCATCATATCGCACCCGTGAGATGAGCAGCGGCGCACGATGAGAGTCGCCTAAATATGATGGAATTTTTAGCAAAACTTTCACGACAGCTTTACACCTTTACCTAACGCGGGGGATTGGGACTGCCGTTTTTTTTCGGGTTCGGGTTTTAAAAGACTTCTCTTCTTTGTTAATATTACTGATCGTTCGCCATGGGGTGTGGAGGAGTTTGCTTAAATTTGTTACGCCTTCTCTCGTTTCTCTCGCCCGTCTCGCCCATGTTTTAGGACAACCGTCACCGTCACTTCTCTAAATTAACCTCATCCTACGATTAACGCTGCTGGTTGGCTGCGTGTCGGGAGTTTTTTGCTTGAGTTTTTTTTTATTATTTCTTGATGAAACTTCTCCACTCATTTCGCATGCACGGACAGGCAAATAAATAAATCCCTGCGCGTTACATAAAAAGCAAATAAAATGGGAAGACGTTCCGACCCACATAATTAGCCGCGATGTCCTTTCACGGGGTTTCATAAGAAAAAAAAAAAACAAACACAAAATAAGAAAAATGCGATTCCCGCCTGCTTTGGCGCCTCCGAAAGCGCTCATCTCGTGACGCTAGCGGACGGACGGAAAAGTTTCACAATTTGCGAGCGCCATCTTCATCGGTGATTTATTGTGCGGCACCGATTTCGACCAGGACACTTGCAGGACAATCGCATTATTTTCATCGGAACAGGGGAAAATAAAACCGTACAACATCTTAACGTCCATCACCACCGGCAGCAGGGCCGCAGTTTTGACACTTAACGATTGCTTTGCGCTGACTTTGATTTGAAACGCTGCGAGCCGCTGATATCGCTGGTCGGGGCGTTTGGCTGTTAAACACGATAGGCCGCGGCGATATGCTAATTAATGTGGGCACGCAACACGGACCCCACGGAGGGAGCACATGCTTTACGGGTTTGCGCCAGCTTCAAATTGAGTTGTTCTTCATTTTTTAAATGCTTTTTTGGGGGATTTTTTGTTGCTTAGGGCCGGCTGACGCTAGGGGGGATTTATAAAAGGGAAACTATTTGTTTACTGATTTTGACAGTCTTTCAATCCCGGCCCTGATTGCGGCGGTTTGTTAATGTTTTTTTAATTGATATTAATTAAAATGCTCCAATTTTATTTTTCTTTAGGGTTCTGATCCGGATAACTTTAAGGCGTAAATGTTTCTATTACCGAGGGTAGCAAAGAATTTTTTGTTATCGAGCAGCTGATAAACCACCGGTAGCCGTAATGGGAAAGTTATGCAAAACGTAATATCCCATAAAATATACTACCTATATTTTACTACTAATTGATGTTTTTTTTTTAATAAAAAATATGATTCACTAGACTAAACCTAAACTAATCATGTTATTTCATGTTTTAAATTTTGACTGTTTTATTCGTAATCAGTTCGTAAAATGTCATTCAAATTTGCAATTTTTAAACAAAAATGATATAGTTTGATTTCACAAATTTAATTTCAAGTTCAAGTTTTTTTCAGTATTTTTTATCTTAACAACAATTTAGTATAAGCAAACAAACTAATCGCACTTAAAATTAAGTAACTAGGAATGATTCCATTTTGACAGCTTTGCGGTGATATGACGCTCGCGTTTGGTTTAATTAACGTGTTATAGCACTTGCATAGTGACATCAGATCTCCTAGTCTCTTTACCAGTCAAATAATCTAAAATCTATTTCTTACATAAAGAGTTTAGAAATGTAAATTATTTAAAACAATACTACTCGATGTTTACAAGATAGAAGAAATTTCAACATTTCATCACTGAAGGAGAGAGAGTCAGATTCAAATAGACATTCTGGAATACCAGTCAGTTGCTGCTGCTGAACAGCCATTCGATCAAGGGAAAGGTTAAACACATCTTTCATTAATTTTGGTTCGATTCATCTCTCACAGTCGAATTGAAAACTGTGAGAATATTTCTCCATTTTACTACGCTTCCCAACATGGCACTATTAAACATCCCTAATATGTGGCGATTTCTTTGTTGATAGCAATTAGTTGACATGACTGACGGGTCTTTACGGGCATCACCGAAACCAGACACCGAAAAGGTCAAACCCATCCAGGACCACCGGCAAAAGGTTAAGATCAGCTACGGCTACACCTAGATCACCTCCTCCGTGGAGATCCCCCAAAAAGCCTCTTCCAACAAGTTTTCTACCCATTTCAATCGAACAGCTTTGTGGGGCATCAGTTGATCCAACCCACTATTGATGCGGCTCGATTATTCCTGTACCATCTCCGCTACACCAGCTCCAAACTACCCCATCTGTGCACCACCGAACGGAGCGAGATCGTCGAGATCTTCGATGCAGAGACACATAATTGCAAAGTCACGCTGCACCGTGGCACGAATGTGGCCTGTGTAAACTGCGACCACAAACGGTAGGGCCTTGACTTGAAGACGGGGTGCGCGCACACACAAACACTCAGGTAACGTGTAACAAGAACAAATGGTTCGTCTTCAAAGGCCCATTCGCGCGAGCTCCACAAAGGAAAAAACGGCTTCCCATGGTCTACCGCTCGATATGGACCAGGCAAGTCACTGGACCGAGGCGATAGCGTGACACAACCGACTACTGCTGAAGGTCTTCATCTGCTGCTCATTGATTAGCTCATTACGGGGAAGGTGGTGGAAGAGGCAGCCCTTTTTTAAAGCTGCGAAAATTTAATAATCTCAGCCTTCCGCTCCGCTCCGGTGATGAGAGTGAGTTTACTGTCAAGATGAATGGTTTGATTCGATTCGTTTTCGTGACATCACCACCGGCAACAAACGCAAACGGATGAGCGGGCATACCTTGTGGCGAATGTAAGCAGATATTGTGGAGAGGTAGCGATCTTGTAACCGGCAACTGGTAGCGAATTCTACTCCGAATTCTTTCTGCACATACACCACCGACAGGAGTGTCTCAGGAGCCATAACTCAGGCAGGCAGGCAAATCGAAAGGTCATTCAAACCGTCGCCGTGTGGCATATGCCTTACGGAATTCCAAGCTACCTCACAAAGGGCGATGTTGAAACGATACCGAGAGATTTATGTGGCGAATTACTCAACTGCTGCAGCGGATTTCGGGGCTGGAAGCACCAATAAATCATGCGAACGAACTACCTCACTATTTCTGATGAAATCCGACGTCTGGAAGATAAGTGTCGAAGTGGTGCTTTTCAAACCAGATCGCCTCCGGTTACTTCAGCTTGGATCTGGTAGCATGTCTAGCTTGCGTTTACGTTACACCTGCGAACTATTCCCTGGGGATGTGATTTTCCCAGCTTGTCACCTGAAGCCACCCAGGGGGAGGGAGGTGAACCGGGAAGGAAACTCGAGAAACCTTTTGCTACCGGAATGGAAAACCGGAACCTCCCTCCCTCCTTCTTCCCACCCCGTTTCACCGACAGATCCGATTATTGACAGTTTCCTCGGTAATTAAGATGATTGGCTGCCCGATAACCTCACCCGAACGCATCCGATCGCCCAACACCAGCACGACCTATAGCGTGACCAGCGCCACCACACACACACACGGCACGGCGTGAGGCTTCGCATTTTTAATTAAGCAATGTACCTGTAGCGCCAACCCATTCCATCCTCCTCCTAGCCCAGCACGGGGTGAAAACCGGGGTAAATGGTTCCGGTCACCCGGTCCGGGCTGGGTGCTAGTAGGGTTGCAAAGGGTGTGCTGGTGATGATTGAAATGTAGCGAAAATGGAAGCACCAAATCACAACGGTCACCGGATAAGTAGACCGAAACCGGACCGGCAAGTGGGATTTTTCAATTCCGATGTGTAGAAAGTGCAGATAGAGCGCATACGGCGAGAGGGTTTTAAGTCATAAATAACATTCAATTTATGGTTGGTTTTGTTTGTACTCTCCATGTATTTTTTTCACTGATTTAAAGTAAAGTTTTTAATAGGATTGAAATGACGTTAAAAATACGAAATGATTATTTCACAAAAATTTATATTTTTTATCAATTCTTTTGCTAATAAAATGCTTTAGTGTTTGTTATTTGTTTTCACCTCAGATAGATTAAAGTTTTCAAAAAAATGTTTTAAATGTTTTCTAGTACTCTCCCTTGGTTTTAAATGCTTGAGCTTATTGAATTAAATATATTATTTTTTTTAAATATTAGGTTAAAAATCCAACTTTTATCTAGAATAAATCTTGCGATATATTCGACCATGATTCTATTTCACAATTTTCTGTTGTTATTCTTTTAAAACATGCTATCATTTCGAATAGACATGTTTATCATATTTTAAATTTATTATTCGATTTAATCTATTTATTATTTTAGCTAAAACCGCTGTAAATTTTTCGATTTTTTATCTGATCTTATTTGTTGGTTGCTTTACAACTTTTTGTTAAATATTATTTGGCTATTAAAATCCATCAGTATCATTTAAACCATCTTTTCTATCTGATAGAGTTGTGTTCGTTCTTCTTCATCTACTAGATTTAGTGGAGTACTACGATTTAATTTATTAGTAACTTTTTGAGTTTATTATTTATAAATTGTAAAATTATTTCTTTTTGTTGAAGCGATTTTTCAACAAAAAGAAATATTATTACAGTTTAAAAAAATCTTAAAAATATAATTTCACTCTCAATTTCTTCATATATATATTTTTTGCGTGCTAAAACCTCTCAAACTAGGTCAACTAAAGAATCTGTGCCAACGCTGAAACACCGGCAGAAGTTCCCCAGCACAATACGATCGCTTATTTGAAGGTCTGCTCCAATTGCAACAATCACACACTACCCATCCCCGCGATGTACACATCTACATCGGCCAGTTTTGAATGCATAATAAGAACATTAAACTGTTATAATTACTCTTCAACGCATAGGAAAAACAGCCAACAAACAAACCGAAACAAATGGGCCCGTCAAACACACAATGGCCACGTTCGTCATCCGGATGCATTTTTTTGTAATTTTTTCCAACCAACCAAAAAAGAAATTGTGAAACACACTGATTAAAAAAAAAAAACAAAACCAAACAAATGTCCTTGGTGGCGTGAAGATTCTACCTCGTGAGATTCGATCGGAGATATGGAAATATATTTTAATTTCCACCCTGCTGCCCCAGCGCTCGAACTGAACCCAATTGCATTGGCTGATGTGTAAATGCGAATAAAAAAGGCAACGAATAATTAGCAAACAATTGGCCCAACGAGGTGTCGTCGGATTGGTGTTTTTTTTGCCTTGGTTTGTGTGGTCGTGTCGTAGCGTTCCGCCGATTCTCGGCACCGAGCATGTAGGTTGACGAATCGCGCAATGTAACCTTCACATCGAATGAGCGCCGGTGTGGTTGATGTTCCTATTCCATTTTCAACCGGAGCTTTTTACGGGCAACCCACCAACCACCGGTGGAAACCTTGAAAACGGTGGTACCCTACCGTGAATTGAACCATTACTCGAAAGTAAAACCAAAACAGTACAAGCGGGTGGCTTTCAATTAAATTATGCACCAGCTGCTCTCGCACGCAACCGGCGACACCGGAGAGCCGCGAAAGCGCAAAACGCTGTCGTGGTGCAACTTCCGGCCCGAGGGGTTTCGGTTTTCCTAAGGCATTCAGATGCGGGCAAATTAAAAAACCACGCAACGCCTAAATGCTGTGCGACCCTGCGAGGTCACCCATCATCCGCACCGGCATGAATCGGTAAAATCGGATTTTCACTCCGTGCTGTTTTTTAGGCTCGTTTGAGTCGCCATGCAAATTTCCGCGCCAGCCCCGCGCTGCGTAACGATGGCGGCACATCCGCGTTTCAGCGAAAAAGCGGGTGGCGTTGGTCAATAAAAATCGCCACCAATTGGCGATGTCCGCGAAGACGCTGATACATGATTACCGCCACATCCAGGCAGAGAGAGAAACAGAGGCAAAAGGCAAAACAAAGCTGAAGGCGCCTCTATTGATCCGGAGACACGGAAAATCAATCTCGCTTGCAAATGGTCCGTTTTACGCGTTTCCGTGTTTTTTTTGTTGCTAGCTACCTTCGCCGAAGATGAGCATTCGGTGGAAGAAAGCAGCCCAAGGAATGGAAATTAGGTGGTGACAAAAAGGCATAATTTAATATACACCGCAGGCAGAAGATCGGCCCGAATCCGGCCAGGAAGGGATCGATACCGCGGTAAAATTTTATGCCCTCGCTTAGCCATGTGCATTTTGAATATTTTTGTTTATGTAATTATAAGCCCAAATTAGTTTGTACAGAAAAAAATAATACATTCCAATTTCACCCTCACCAGATGATTAACTTGTTTTTTGTAAATCATTTTTAACAAGCAATTTTACATTTTGGTTGGCTTGATACTGTAAAGAAACTGTAAAGAATCGTATAAATAATAAAGCAAAAAAACAACATAATTTTAGTATCCTAATTTTTAAAGAAACATTTTCGAGGAATTTTCTCGCTATCAGCATTTCCGAACAAAATATTATTTGAAACTAAATTTATTTTTATTTATCTACTTAAACACATCTAACAAAATAATCGGTCATAAAATGAAAAAAGAAAAATGACATTGGTCGCCTTCAACCACAAGTAACAGTGTTTTTTTTTCTATTTGCAATTTGAATTTTATGAAATCGGACAGTGTTTTGTCCACACCGCTCCCAAACCTTGCCCACTGTCCAACGAGACAGGCGAAAAGGTAAATAAATTCCTGTCAAAATTATGCATGCGCCCGAAACGCAAGCTCGTCGGAAATCTCATCCCATGGTCACGAAACCAAATCAACACCAGTTAGCGAAGCTCCTACACACCGACAGACACACATGCCACTGGGTCAAAACGAAAGCGAAAGCCATTTTCACCCTCTTCGGGGGTGCCGCAAACGAAACTGAACTTGGCGTATTAGCGCGTCGAGCCTTGCGAAGAGGTAGGGACGTGATTATGAAAGCATAAATGGACACCAAGCTGATTAGGCGGTGGAGGTGTTGCAACAAATATGTATAAGTTCTGGTTGCACCGTAGGATGACAGCTACTGCATGATCATATAGCAAAAAAAAGAATAAATAATAAAGAAACACTAAAATGCATCTTGTTACCGCTACATATGAGGAAACAACCGACACTGGGTTGAGTGTTTTATGTAAATCGCACTGCTGATATTTAAAGCACAGCTTATGGTAATCGTCTTGACTGGGCGAGAGTGACACGGTAGGGTATGCGAGATGAAGAAATAGCCAAAAAAAAAAAGACACACCTCGGCAAGCTCTGCACTCGATCACGTGCGCTGTTTATGCCTCATTTTCATTTTTAATCATTTTCTGGTCCTTTTTTGCTTGCCCGTTTTTTGTTGTCGTTTTTTTGTTTCGTTCAACCCCAGACGGTTGATTAGTCATTAGTCGTCGGCACCAGAAAGGGGTGCTTTTGTCGCGCCACCATCATAAAATGCCACCCGAACGCGGTGGCGGGATGACACGATGGGATGTGCGCACAACAAGGTGAAAAGTGAAATTTTTTCACATCCCCTCACCGGGATCCGGCACGAAGGGGATGATGGTGTGAAATTTTCTTACATAATTATCGTTCCCTGGGCTTCTTCATTTTTTCTTCGCATCCCACACACACACACCCTACGATGGATGACGACGTTTGGTTTTGGTGTGTGACTTGCGGTGTGCAATAAAAGGTGGAATATGATTTCCGTGACAAAAGTGAGATTAAAACTTACGCTTTAAGGTGGATGCTGCTGTTGGTGACTTTTTTTATTGCATGCAATGTGTTTGATTAAACGTTAGCGAGATGGCGGGGTATTGTAAACCACTAATGTGACAATCGTAAAGTTTACCATAGTTTTGGGTTTTTTTTCTTCTGCAAATTATGGGACGAACTTTTGTTATATAATATCGTAAAATAGTAATTTGCAAGACGATTGAGTTGCGCAAGCGGCGTATGAGCACCCGGGAGTTGATGGGATCAAAGTTGTGAAAAGTACAATAAAAGAGCATGTAATTGAATCTTTAAGAATAATGAAAAAAAATTAACTACACTCGTTGCTTGATTCAAACATTGAAATATAAAAGTGAGAAAAATGCAAAATATTTTTCTATCAGGAGTAGTAAAAAATACCAAATATACGAACCAGATGAAGAACAAAAAAGAAAAGAATAACATTCTAATAATTAATTAGTAAATGATATGTGAAACACAAGGAAACAAAACAATATAAGATGCATATAGACAAGCGTAAGTTCAATCAAAATGTTGAATGAAATTAAACAATATATTTGATATAAAAAAAATTAGGCAAACATTGCACAAAATAGTAAACACATTTGATAAAAATGAAAAAGTAAAAAAAAACTTCTGTATACTTCTAATACAACTAGTTTAAACAAAAGTCTAATAATCGAACAACTAGGTGTTACAGAAAAAAAAATTTTTTAAATAAAGCAAAACGAGAATACAATCAATAATTGTAAAAAAATGAATGCTAGCCACAATTAAAAATAAAAATAAGGAAAATAAGGAAATTTTAAAAATATAATGCTAGCCAAATCACGAGCAACATGAAGAAAAAAACTGCCTCAAATTCTTTTTAAAATTTTTCTTACCACCTGACCCAATAATTGTGAAAAAACTTTAGACTACCGCTTGATGTTAAGCCATCAAAAAGAAACGAACCATTGTTTACAATGAACAAGTTAAACAACGTGCATGTTTACCAAACATATGATCTAAAATCACGGTCATAAACTATAACAGCACTTGACACAACAAAAAAACGATCCCCGACTCAACGAAAATGTCATATGTTTACAGTTTTGCGTACCTTTCTTCCGGGTTCTAGGTTGCTGGCTTTGAGACGTGCCAGTGACACGGTCAAGACGAAACATCGAAATCATAAACCATTTGAAATGAGGCAGCAGAAAAAAAAGTGTAAGCGTCCAGTTCGTGTTCTTTACACTGTTTTGGGCGACGAGGTGTTCACCGTAACACGTGCCTTCGAGACGAGTGTTTATCTTACCCCGCCTGTAAGTGTGTGGATATGTGTGAGGTTATGTTCTGAGGGAGGGTGTAGTGGGTGAAATAACATCAACATACGGGGCTCCTCACAGACGAGGTCACGAGTGGCTTGTGGCTTTCGAATGAGCAACCTGCGGCAACAAACGGAATGCAAACATTTTGCCAACCCACGGCCATCGTGACGTACACTCGAGCCATCATAATCATCTTCGACAGTGCCAATCATCTTATCGTAACACAACATCATCCATTCACTTCGAATGGGAAAGAGGCTGGCGCTAATGTGGCCTCGTAGCGCATAAAAGCGCGAGGGTGGGAGAATTTCCTTCGCTTAACACTTCACCGGCACTTCTCCACCGAGGACCATGCAGCAGCATGCAGCAACGTGGAGAAAGGTATAAACTTTGAAGTGCGGCGGTGTATGTGTGTGAAGAGCAACAGGAGAAGCAAAAACGAAAACAAACAAACACACAATCCGTGCAATGCAATCGGGTGGATTGAACCGTTAAAACGAAACCAATTGACGGCGCGTTAAAGGGCTCCGGCGAGTAGGAGACGAACACGAATGATAGGGGTATGAGAAACAAAACATAACAACACTACCAATCTAATTAAACACACGAAAGGAATGTCTAACTTATTTAGTCCAATCACCTATCTCATTCTTTCCCTCTCTCGCTTTCTCTATCTTTCTCTTTCTTTAAATCTTGGTAAGACAACATTGAAGCACTTTTACATAAATCGTATTTTAAAAGGATAGGAGGATGATCTGTACAGATATCATAACATCATCCAATATCTGTAAACATACTAAACTGACATTGAAATCGTGACAAAGCGCTTGTTCAATGCGCTCTGGTTTGTGTCTAGGATAAAGAATTATACAGAGTGTCTAGGATACATAAAATGCAATTAGTTTACTTATTGATTTGCTACTGTTGACGCTTAAAAGCATATATTTTTTCGAAAAGTGAATTGAAATTTTATTTAACATAATAGATTGATTAAAATACAAAATAAATTGTATTTTTTCATCATATTTTTAATTTACATTAATCGCTAGTAAACTTATGGATTTATAAAAAAAATACTTCAGTAAAAAGAATTTTATGTATCATTAAAAATTATGGTTATATTTATAAACTGAACATCGTCTGGAAAAAACAGTTTCTAAATTTTGTCATATGTTATGAGACTCGAGAAAAAAATCAGCTGCAAGAGTTAAGGAGGAGTTGCTCTCATATCCCATCAAACATGCTTAGCGAACTTCAAACATGAAACTATCTTCACTTCAAGCTAAAACATAGCTTAGGTAACTCTTTCCAACTTCAACTACATAGCGAGCAAAGACTTTCCCCGCTTGTTGCGATCAATTTCCGCCGCTGTTAGAAAGGGGTATACAAAAAAAAACGCCTAAAACAACGCCGTTCAACAACCCGGCTACGACGCGGCTGGGAAACCGATCGATCAACAGTGCGTTTTCCAGCTCTTTAGCATAAAGTTGAGCAAAACAAAATAAACAAAAAACGCGGCTTCAGATCGATTCGAAACGAAAACCGATTCCCCGATCCGAAACGCGCTGGCAAAGAAAAGCCAAAACAAAACACATCTCGCTAGAGGCTGGGACGGGAACGAGAAAAGGGAAACTCTCATCGAAGGGTGTGTATCGAACAAAAAAAACGGAAGGAAAATCTAAGCCCTTTCAGTACACCGCTCACACACTCGCTGCAATCGATTCGCCGGGATGGGATGATAGCCATAGCTGTAGCATGATTAAACTATTTAATCACGTATGCGTATCTTTCTGCGCAGCAGCAAACACGAGCGCCAACGCCGAAAAAAAGGGCTCCGCCGGAACGTGGTGGTACCGCGGCGCACGTTAAGATGTGATAATTAACTTCGCAAGAGTGTAATGTGAACGGGCGCGCCTGTGTTAGGATTTCCTCACCGGGCCCGATAGAAACACCCCATCCGGGAAGAAGTAAAGCGTGCGCATGGAAATGGGATTAATTAATGGTTTGTTTGCGTATCTGGGAGCTTCTGAAGAGATGCCGTTCGGCAGAGTTTTGTTTAAAGCTTAGGTTGAAGTTTAGGTCCTATAAAAGGAAGTTCAATTGAGTTCAAAATGCATGCGTTAGCTTGAGATATATTCAACGAAGATTGTTAGGTATTTTTTAAGAATTAAACCACAGCCTTTGACATCCCACACGATTATCCAAATACAATACAATTAAATGTCAAATGCTTTTCAAAAAATGTCAAACGGGCCAACTCAAGACAACGTCCCCTAACATTTTTATTCCAAGTCTGATTTACAAAAAGAAGTGAAAAATATATCTCTCTTTTTCCATAAAAATCCCACCGAAAGAAGATATTTCCACTAGACCAACACCTCATTGTACTAACATTTCAATATGTTTTCAGATGTCAAATTTCCGGTGTTCTAAAAATACTCAAATAGACATTGTCTTAATCTTTAGAACACATTTTTTGTAAATTCTACATAAAAAATATATGAACGAATGAATATGTACAAGCAATCACACTGTTAGAGCAATGCTCGGGTATTTTAATAAGATTGTAAACTACAGCTACTAAAACTCTACTAATGGTAAACGTTTTAACTTTATGTACTAAAACTCTTTAGTTCAACGATAAAGAAAATTTCAATGATTGAGAAGATCAATTTGCTAGTGTTACCTACTTAAACCAGTGTACTTTGAGGCTTGTATTGTCATAAAAAATCTGAATGCTTCAAAAGTAGTATTGCATACAACACGCTAACAACATACAACGCTTCTTCTGATCCATCTTCTCGACAGTCTTTGCTCAGCCAGCTGTGGTGAAATAATTAGTACTTGCAGGCACTCATGCCCCTCCGCAGAAGATGTCATTAGACGAAGTCATCACATTAGACCCAGCAACAAAATCACCCACAAGAAGCCTTTGAAAACACACCACCCGGCTAAAGGTATTCATTTTGACGTACGATCTCCACCGGCGCCAGGTTTGCGGTACGGCTTCTTTGTAATCGGCGTGATTATAGGCTGCAGCGAACAAGCTGGAAGATCTGACCGGAAGATGGAGTTAGCCCATGGGGGAGAGACAGTTAAAAGCAAATAAACAATTAAACGTTCACGCACCGTTCCCTCTGCTTCTGCTCGAATGGTGTTAGGTTGATGAAAACTCTCGTTAACGCTAACTCGGCACAAGTCATCGTATCGATCTCGGGTGTTCGATGAGTCTTTGGCGATTCGTATCGCAAGAGGTTTCCAGAGGTGGCAAACACTTTTCCTTCACCTTCTCCCTTTTTTGATAGCCTGTTACCAATCGATCATGCCCATGGTTGCCAGGTGGGAAACGATATTTGCCACATTTTTCGGTCTCCCACTCAGACTGTTTTCGTATTACACCACACGTACAGGATGTGAACTTAACGCGTGCACCTTTCATCGGTGTCTGATCGCAACGCGATTTCTGCGATTCGCGTGCAGACACGCGGGAGGTTTTGATTTGTTAACCGCGTGAAATCTAAGCAGGCGAAAGTCAGGGGCGCGCCCAACTCCCAAGCCCGGCGTACCAATGAACTTATAAATTGTAGTACAGCGCCTTCGCATGTTTTACACGAGGACGTGAACGAACTGAATCCGAAAACTGGTCGCTGACCAACACACTACGATGAGGTGTGGAAAGTCAAGGGCCGGAAGACTTGGTCATGGCCGAGAAACGTGTGGGTATTTCTAGCTTTCTAGCAACGACAGCCACCGTCTGGGTTGGTAGCCTTCAAGAACTTTAAAACCGGACATGTCTGAATTGAAACTTCCAGCGAACTTCCAACGACCGGTATGGGAAAGTCCTAACAAGATTGGGTCAGAAAACCGGTGGAAATTCAAGCGCCCAGTCCGTCCCATTACGGCGGCGGTAATAACTCACATGACTGATGCCACAAATTGACGTTTATTTGCGGTTTCATCCTGGTTGGAGATGAAAATGGACCACCGATACCTTCGGCCAGCCAACAAGCCGAGACATTAGGCACTGTTGCACCACATCCCAACCCAACCCAACCCCCCCAGCGCACTGATTGATCTTTAATGACCGGCCACCGGGTGGAGACTCCGAACGCAACAGACAACCGACGGTGCCTTCTGCTGCTGCTTAGCATAAACGTTTCCTCCTCCAGCCGGGACTCGACTCCAGCGTTCCCACCGTCGGTTTGATGTGCATTTAATTCGTGGCGGAAATCAATATGATGAGAACGAACCGAAGCCCACCTTAATCGTGTGCAGCGAAGCAAACGACAATCTGGGTCAGGACAGGGTGGCCGCCCCGGGGACTTATAGGGATTTCGAGGGTGGTACCGAGCGCGTTGAAACCCGATGGGGCCCTGCTCGGGTGAATGATTCGCGTGATGGGAACGGTTTGTACCAGCACCGAGGGACATTACAACGCGTGGACGCTTCAATTGCTTCCTATTTAATGGTTAGTTTAACGGGCTAGTTTTCCTTCACTTCGGTACGAGCGCTCGTGGTTGGATGTTTTTTTTTTCTACCTTTTTGGATTCTTTAAGGGCATTCCGCCATTATGATCTCCGTCCGTCGAATGACCCACCGGATGGCGACATTAAGGCAACCCCCAAACCTAACCCCGATTTTGGGACGTATAATGACGCCGGGCCCCATTTCGGAAGAAGACACACGCGTTCGGCACACGCGTGCGGGAAAAACACGCTAATTGCCGTTGCGCGTGTGTCATTAAATCAAATTACCTGTCGGTGGCAAACGGCAATTTGTCGCACCAACACCAACTGCACAGTGCACGCCAACTCCGGTCCAGGGCTGGACGTGTCACGGTCATCATCTCGGCACAGAATCGCCGCAAGAGTTCAACTGTAAACCCGGGGTGGTGAGCAATTAGAACAAAACAATTGACCGAACCTTCTCGGGCGCACGTGTTCTAATGATCTTGCTGCGAGAGCCGGAAAACAGCTATCTCGCCCGTGGCGGATGCAATCGCCAAGAAAGTTATCTTCCTCCCGGGTGCCGGTTGGCGACAGCATCTTCTCGGCCGCGGTATCGCCGGAGGGAGACGGAAAAACCAGATGCAAATGAGCAACCGATGCTGCAGCAAGTCTCGTGGTGGAAACGCGTTTGCATTGCTAACAGGGCGCGTCGCAAACACAACCAAGCAAACAGAAGGCCTTAGGCACACCTAAGGTAATTATGTGTTTACTGTTTGGATTCAGCTGTGTTTGGTAGTCAGTCCGGTCTGTGGACCTCATGGACCGGTTGGCCCGAAAACGATTATAGGAACAAATATCAAACTTCCGACGAACACTCACGTGTCAGCTAAGACAAGAGCGTTGAACACAGTAATTTCAAAATAATTTAAAAACGACAAAATTAAGGTCGTTTTTATGGAAAATTCATCAAGCCTCAAACCACCAATGGTAATAATCGTATAATTTTTACATTAACTGCACGGAAACAATCTTTTTCTTATAGCATTTTCTTTTTAGTACCTAAAAATAATGTACTAAATAATGTAGAAATAATGTACTAAAGCATCCGTCAAACAAAAATGGAAATACAAAGGTTTTCTCAGATTTGACTTAACAACAACTTGTCCAGATTTTAACAAATCTTCCATTTCTAAAACCTGTAGCTGATTTTATTTCAATTTCAAAAATACCCCAGAGAAATCAACCTGGTATCCGTAATACAAACAACCGATAACTTCGATTCTCCAAATCCGAGCACCTGAAACTTTTGCAACCGTCTTTGATTCACACTAGGAATCTTTTAGTTTTAAATTCTCAGTATGAAGTGGTCTTAGATTCGTAATTTTTAGCTCAAATGGATGATCTTTCAATGGTAAATATTGTCCAAACTTACTGCTCTAAAAAAACAAAAAATTAAAATCTAATAGCCTACTAAGGAATGTAAATATCTGGCTAAGAAAGGTTTTTAACTAGCTAGATCAAGTTTTGATTTTTTTCAAATTTCATTTGATATTTCCCTGAAATGTGGAAGAATCTATAAATATCTAACTAGCCATTTTTTTAATATCCATATAAAACTTATCCTCAGAAGTTATCCAAATGTCATTTAAAGAAATTGATTTTAACTCAAATAAAATCACTTCCAACGAGTTAAAATTTCGATAAACAATTTACTTGTATAAAAAAAACGATTCTGATAGCATCATCACAATACCAAACACGATCTACTAACCTTCAAGCTCAAAGAAAATAGCAATTTTCCCGGCAGCAAACAACGATTTGTGTCGTGAAAGCATGTTCTCCAACACCCTTTTGCCCGACGACTGCCGCTTTCGGCACTGTCGGTGAGGAACGGTTCCGATATTTTCCAAGAACCTCGATTCTGGCTCTTTTCCCTCGCTGCCATAGGTCTTCTGGCACTTTAAACCTGCACTCCACCGCTTTCCGATGTCAAACAAATTGGCTGCGGTTTGGTTCACGATTCTCGACGCTAGGGCTATGCTTCCACAGGCAGAAGCGATTTGAATAAACGACCTTTCCAATGGCTCGACGACAAATATACACACACACAGACACACACTTGTAGAAGAGGGATGGTGGTGATATGTTTATCAGTCACGCTTTTCGAAGCCCGGTTCGCCCGCTCGGGTTCTAACTGTTGTTGCAGCCGTCTTGTTTTGTTTGTTTATGCTGCAGCAGCAGCGCTGATGCACCCACGTGCACTTTCGTCTTTGTCTTTGTCACTCGTTCTCTCTCTCTCTCTCTCTCCCTCTCCTTCTCGCGTACGACACCATTTGGGTTGAAAACCGGCCTCCAACACCCAACGGAGAGGCCCTTCTCGAGTGAAGGTCAACGAACCACGGCTGCGATAGGGCAACAGCAGCAGCAGCCGTCGAAGAAATGAAGTGGTGGGGTCGCCCCTCGCCCATTATCATCAGCATAAAACCCGTTCCCGCACTGCAACGGGCCGACGGTTCCGGGCATGCCAGCACAAGTAAAGGGGTTATTCTCTTTTTCTATCCCTCTCTTTCTCTCCCTCTGTCGTGACATCTAGAATCGTGACCGTGACCGGTTTTAAAGACGATTTTTTTTGTTTTCTTGTTCAGAAATCTTCGCCAACCTCCAGGCCGAAATGTGGAATTTCAAATGAGTTGCACTCCAACCGCACTGGGCGGCAGAGGGCGGTGGTGGTGTTTGCACAAGAACCCTGCACTGCAGCTGACGGAAGGTGGGAACGCGTTCGGGAAGAAAACTTTCACCCAGCGCACGATGGTCGTAAAATTCGAGAAGATTTCGTGGCTGCAAACTTTCAGCCCGAGAAAGAGAGAGAGATAGAGATAGAGAGAGAGAGATAGAGAGAGAGAGATAGAGAGAGAGAGAGAGAGAGAGAGAGAGAGAGAGAGAGAGAGGGGAGGCCCATAAATATGCAAAAATCATAATTTGCGCGAGAAGGGTTCATTAAATGCTATAAAAAAACCACCACCGATCGGAGTTCCTACACGGTCCCAAAAAAAAAGTCGGGATAAGTATACTTTTCGGTGTGGTCTGTAATTTGACCGTTTAACTTTATATTTCTGATGCCAAACAAACCAACGAGCCGAGCCTTTTTTTTTTATCCACCGCGTGAAATGAAGGGAATATTTTACGGGTTGGTGCTTTTCCTTCCCCTTTCGGAGGGCTCCCTAAACTAAGCAGCCACGCAGGTGACTATGTAAAGTATTTTTCAGTACACCCACACAATACACCGCCACTTGTGCAGCATTTGCATATTTGGAAGAGAAAAAAACATACCGAAACAAAAAATCATCATCTTTCACTTATCAGACCGATTTTGGATTAAACCAACCTCGTCATGGCTTGGAACGGGGTTTTAGTTAGTGTGATTGAAATTCATAACAACCTACAATTGTTTCTTCTATAATTCGGCTACAAGCAGAAGAGAATAATGAAAGAAAGACACAGAGAAAATGTATTGTGGTTTGATGAATAATGTGTGTTATTTATTTGTATGAGCCACGTACTTCTACGTTGCGTAAGATGTTATTGTTTCTTTTAATTAGAGTTCCTTTCTTCACTATTTGTTACTTTTTGAATCATGCAATTATGCATGTATAATCAATGTTCAATTCAAAATTTGATTTTATTAATTCGAAGTATTTTATCGAACAATTTCGAAATATTTTGATCCATCGGCGCCTTTTGATTTAAACAGTGTTAATGTTTTTTTTTAACACTTTTTTCCACGTATTTCTTAAGACTTTTCAATTATATTTTGAACTATAGCATTCAAATTTATTCCCAATCCGAGTCAAATTATTATTTGTTTTTGATATTATTTTTTGTATTCTTTTTTATTATGTTCAATTACTATGCATACATTTTTCATATTCTGTTTATAATTATTATGCATTAACTTTTTTGTTTATGTTTTGTTTTTGTTTTTGTTTTTGTTTGATTGCTAAAAAATATAAATTCATTATTATAACTTTTCTCAGATCTTATGCAACGATCTAAGTAAAAAGTTAACAAAAAAAAGTAATGAAAATATTTTACAATAAATGTTCACCATTGAAAGATCTCTTGCTTGCAAAAAAAAATCGATGGACGTTCGTAATAAAACGTTGCAGCAAATTCCACGTACCATGCGCAAATACGATGCAAAAGAAATGGAGAGAAAGGATTTCTAAATGTTAATGTACACCACAGCAACACTACATCACTCGTAAAAAGGAGGCACTGCTCTCAGACACCCTTGGATTGAACACCATTCACTCCGGAGTGCAGGATACAAAATGCTTCCTTTGCCTGCTTCCGGTTGCGGACGTTAGAACATTTCGCACGTCGAGAGCTCCCGAGTCCCGAAGCCACCCCGGTCATCATTTAAACGGGCACGGATCTCTCGGAACGCCCCGGGAAGAATCCTTATTTGTTTATCCCGGACCAATTGTTGGAGTATTCTACAGTCGAAACCCCTTTTTGGTTCACGTGGGCGAGCGACACCCGTCCGTTGTTCGAAAGCTCAATTTTACAACCGGACTACAAACCATCATGGCACTGATCGAAGCACCGGTCGTTCTGCAGCGTTTCATCCTAGGACCGTGACGACCGTCATCTCATTTTAAAATCAAATTTACCCGACTTTGGGGCGGTTCAACCCCCGTTGCCCGATATGCCACATGATTGTGGCTTTTTTCTTTAAAACCCCATCTCGACGGGCCTTTATGGTTCTCCTGCTCCGCTCTGTGTCTATGTTTGGGTATTGTGTAGCTTTTTATTATGCACTCTCTTTCGCGCTCTTCTTCCTGTTACTGCCTCCTACCCATAAGCGTGACTTCGACCCATGCAAAACCCTGATCCATATAAAGATTCAGGCCATCTTCCAACTCGAGCGTCTACTGGGCCCGAACCGGCGTAGTTTAGGAGGCGTATTAATCGGCAGTTAAAATTTTACAACAGCTTCGGCAGCCGTTGCTTTATCGGGGAAGGGCCCTTGCACTACTCGCCAGCCTGCGTCGTATCCATTTTCAACAGGTCTATAGAAAGGACGAGCTGGAAGTCGTCAGTTTCGGTGGGTCGTTGGTTTTATCACAAATTGCAACGGTTCTGTGGAGGTTCAAGTGGTGTGGTTAGAGAGAGGGGGAGAAAACAAAAACGCAAACAATATAGCATCATAGTAATACCGTTCATAGTCCAAGGTTCACAAGCCGCAAAAGGGAAACCCTAGAACTTGAGGCGCACGGGCTTGTGTTCGTCCCTCGGGAAGCCGCTAGTACCGCTTACCCAATTATCGATTAACGAATTACGGCGCAATTTGGTTGCGCTTTGGAGAAGCTTCGAGCGGTTGTTCTGGAAACCATCATTTAGAGCACAGCTCCTCTTGCCGACCGTATCCACAAGTAAATCCAGCTATCATTGGCCGCAGGAAGAAATTGGAAGAAAAACACACAATCCAGGCCACGGACCCACGGCCCCCCGGTGCAACGGGACATTGATCGTAACATCTTCTTCAGCGTCTTCAAAGCCCCTTTGCTTGGAAGCGAGCTTCAACCGACACACACGCACAGACTCACTCCGGCACCAGAAAAACCGGTAAATCAACGAAAGTTGCCCACGAGCTGGAGCGCGAGTCGTGACTCCATCCACAGCATCGCCACGACTCTCTACAAGACACACTCGCAAATCGCATCTTCGCGGCTCAAATCAATCCCGTGTACAGTTAGCAGCCCTTGGGAGTGAAGCAAACTTTAGATCTTCGCCCCGTCACGCCGTCGGCCAGTACTTCGTATCAATGCCAATCGAATAGACGCACGGTGCAGGAACCTGTTTGCGAAGGTTTACATGCGACACAGCAGCAACATCATCGCGATGTAGCAAACGGACGTTTCTTCTGCGAACAAAGCGACCATAGCGAAAGTTTTTATCTCGCTCTCCGGACGGATTCAAGACTCGGCAGCTCCAAGCACTGAGTGATCTTCAGAAATCGGACTCAAAGCAAGTTTAGCGGCAAGTAAAAACGTTCGTTTTCAGAACTTCGGTCGATTCAAATAGCCACCGAACTTCGGTCGATTGAAATAGGTGCCTAGCGCTTGAGTCGGGAAGTAATTGCTCACCGAGCATGGCCATCGACCTCCACTGCGTGGATCCCACTTCTCCGGCACTGCGCGCCGTCTTGACCGTGCTTTGGCGCAAAAAGTTCAAGGTGAGCGCGTCCAAACCACCGCACAATCTGCTCGAGATCGATCAACCGTGCACTGCCGTAGTTGCGGCTGAATCGCGACCAGTTTGCCGGGAAGACTTCGCTGAAGCGGTGGTGGATGAACGTGTTGAAAGAATTAGAGTCGAAAACGAAATCCGGACCACCAAGACGCGATTTAGATGCGGGTATTCCGAGCAAGTCTGAGTCTGGCGAGACCTCCCTGAAATTGAATATCCGATCCTACCTTCCTGACGTAAGTATGTTCCGTAGACGTTTGCGTCAAATATTTAGGAATTTTTGCCATATCCTAGGATCTAAGGATCATATCAGAAGGCTCGTTGAAACGAAAGCTAAGGATCCTGTGCTGGTGGTTGAATATGTTAAGAGAATTAGAGTCAAAAATTAAGTTCAACTATCAGACGTGATTTGGATGCGGGAATACCGCAAAGTCTGTTTAAGATCTCCTTGAAATTGACCGTTAAAATCTGAGCTGAAGTTATCGGACTGAAGTGTTTTCGGAAACTAGAACTAGAAATGTGCACCGTAGATGCCTGACATGTCTTAGGATCTTAGGAATATAGTACAAGGCTCATTGCCGGGAAGACTTCATTGAAACGGAAGTCAAGGAACTTGTGTAGGACAAGGCTTAAAGCTTGTTTAAGATCTCCTCGAAATTGACTTGATCATTGACTCTTTGACCATTAAAATCAGATCTTAAACCTACCAAACGTAAGTTTGTTTCGTAAATGTATGCGTCGAACATTTTGAATTTTTTAAATCCAATAACCTAGGACCTTGAGATCATACCAGGGCGCTTCTTTCGGTGTAGCTACTATGCAGATCATCTTCCGGAGTAATTGTTGGATAAACAAATCATTTATACGTTCGAAAAATTCTTCATCCATTCCCATCATACACTAGTATATCCAATTCCCTAGTATATCCAATGATAAACATGCTCGTCCATACATGTGTGCTCTCGGAAAAGCACAACAAACACGATGGTCCACAAATTCTCCCAAAGCAGGCTACCAGTTCCAGTAGCCGGCAGTAAATCTCCCAAAAGAAAGCGATTCCTAAACGAGCAGAACTCGTACCCAATAAAGCCGCAGCATTCCATCGCCCCGGAGTCCGAATGTGTGCCACAAGCCACAAAGCGCCGTCCAGTTGTGGTTGGCGCGCGAACTGAATCACCGAAAGTGGGTCTCCAAGGCACAGTGAGAGAGAAAGAAAGAGAGATACAGGCGGGAGTCCGAAGACCTCCGGAGCTCAGCATGGAACACCCCGGTCTAGGTCTCGGTCAATCAGCCGTTGGAGCCGGCAGCCAAACCGCAACCTCCCAGGAAAGAGTGGAACGAATCGAGCCGGAATAGCCTACTCCATATATGGGACGTTCCATCGACTCCATATGAGAGATCGGATACATCAGATCTTCCGGACGCTCTTCGACTTCAATCACCCATTTTCGGACGGCAGCAAAACAGGTAGTGTGCTGTATGGCGTGCGTTTTTTCCCGCAACTCATCGCGGCCGATCGAGATTTCGATCTCATCGAACAATGAGTTGAACCATTTTTATTCGCACTACCGTTGTGGATTCGCTATTTCCCTCCGATAGGGTTCGCACACGTGAGATCGGTACTAAGTTTCCCAACGGACATTGGTTTCGTTCCAAAGAGAGATCAATTTTGACCGACGTTACTTACCCGTTGTTGACTTAAATCGTTGTATTTGTTGCCGTTGTTCTGGTTACCGGATGTTTGATGCGAGATGCGAACTAATTCCCCGGAGTGGTATGACTTTTCCTTCACTAACACAAACACTTACAAACAGACATACAAGCTACCTTAGCGATGCAACATTTTGGCGCTTATTTCTTCAGACGTTACTTTCTCGCCCGAACCATTCCCAGCCCGCACCACGACGCGTCGACCGGATTAAAAATCTGCAAAGAAATAGAAACCGAAGCGAACGCGAAAACAACGTTAGAATCACATAAAGAAGTCATTTTATACGGAACAGCGCCAAAGGCGGAACTTTTTCGGCAGCTTTTTTCACGTGTTGTTCGCTCTCTAGGCGGTTTTGAATGAAACGAGCAGCGTTTTCATTTCAGTTTCCGATATTGGGCCCAATATATACACACACACACATACACAATCGACCGTTCCTCAACCCTCGGAAAACATCTCGGCCTTTTCATTCAAAATACATCAAAATAAAAAATAAAATAAACCGCTCCGGTTTGATCTGTTTAAAAGGAGGCAAATTGGTCGAAATAAAAAAAGAAGCGTTTCCTTCAACAACCAACGCTCAACGAGCCGGTGAAAACTGTGCTTTCGTTGTGCTGTGGCCTGATCTTTACAGCTTCTATTATTCTTCTTTCTTACAGGATGCGGGGGAATATGGAAAAGAACATGCTTTTCAGCTTAACTTGACCATTTCGTTTACTTTCCGTTTTTTTTCGCAGGACAGAAAGGGAGGGTAGCTTGTTCAAGAGAAGTTTTCTTTTGCCCCAAACTTTTCTTTCAATGCCGATGGTTCTATCGTTTTTTTTTTAAATATGTTTACTCTCGCTTTGATTTTGGTCCGACTTCCTCAATTTGGTTTTTTTCTTCATTTGTCGATTTTTTTAATTGGCGGAAAATATTTTTCCAATCCAATTATCGTGTTTTTATGCCGTTTCCTGCGTAAGTTTCACAATAGTTTGAGTGTTTGAATGAAAGCCAGTGTTTGGTTTTCATTTTCTATTGTGATTGAAATTATTCATCTTAAAGAAGCTTTATTACTTTCAATCTCATGATTTTTATGTCTAGCATAACTCAATTGATGCTTCATCATATCAATATAAAATAAAACAAATTCAATTAAATACGTCAACTTATCCTAAAACAAAAGTCATCATGATCAAAAGGAAGTAATAAAAACATGAAAGTGACCCGACGCAGTAGAAAATTATCATTAAAACTCACAGTAAATTGTAATGAGGTAGCAACCGGCATCCACCACCCACTGCTACCAATGAACTGATAAGCTCAGCGATACAACCATCGTGCCCAGCGGACAACAACTTTCCAGAGCACGAACAACAGCCGGATAAAGTTTTCTACAAATGGGCGGGGTAAAAACTTTCCACCGGAACCACCACTGGCCCCGTTCACTCCTCTGGCTTCTCAGACGAAGTGAACAAATAGCCAGACTTCTAAGCCCTCGGGGCAAGGATCTGTGCCGGTCCATTAGAGAAATCCATTCGGATGAAGATTGTGGTTAAACGGATGAAGCCAGGGTGGACAAAAGAACACGGCGTGTCAGGGACATGACACCGAAAGACCGATTAAACTCTAGCATCTTCCCACCCTAATTAGATTTAACACAGCAATCGGTTCGATTGGGTGAATGGAGCGAAAAGTCTAAAATTTGTATATATTTTAAACGTATAAAAAATTATTACATTCTTTTTTTTTAAACATAAATAAACATTTTAGGAAAATACTCAGAGTCATAATAAAAGAAATAAATATCTTTAAAAAATCCCCAATGAGAATCCATCAAGTAGTTTTGAATCATTTAACATTTGCAAATCTGAGAGCACAAAGGGCTCCAGCAGAGAACTCAAGAATTTATCAAGAACTTAAATGTATAGTTTTCTGAACCCATAGTTTTCTTTTCGAGACAGTGATTTATAATGCTCAATTTCAGCGTTTTTCGATATTGCAAGAATACATATTTTTAATAATTTTATCCAAAAGTTTACCCAGTAATGTAATAAAGAAGCTTTTATTCTCCACTTCCTCGTTATTCCCTTAGTACAAAATTGCCAATAAATCTAACACTATCCATAGGAAAGCTTGAGTTTTAACTTACTATTAAAACTCAAGCATTTCTATGGTTAATACGACGTATTAGTCGCTCAAAACATTCATATGATTTCAAATTCACTTACAAAATACAAAAGGTCGTGGTCACCCAGCTGCATCCAGTTTGCAAAGCGCACCAAAAACCAACCGCACAAAATACGAAAAACACGATAAGTCACCCAGCGCCCCAAAACCGGTTTCACGGTCACCCGCTCGGTTGTTTGTTTGTTTGGAAATTAGTGGAACAACATACAGCACGGAATAAAACTATTTTACAACATGCGGGCCATTTTTCGCTGCATTTTTGCACCCATTGTGCCATTGCAAACCTGCGCAAAAATGTTTAGAACGACAAAATGGTAACTTTGTTTTCTCGATTTATTTTTTCGAATGTAAGCAAAACATAAAGCGTGGGCTCGGCTCCGGGGGAGAGGGGAAGGGGGAGGATAAAACCCCACACCGCCAAAGAACACATTTTCATAAACACATCTTTTAAAGCATCATTTTTTTTGGGTGACCTTTACATCACCCAATTTTCGGCGCGCGGTACCTCGAAACCTTTCCACGGTGTCGTCTTATTTGGGTTTTGAATTTACAATTTTTCGTTCTATTCTTTTTTTTGTCCCACACCGGGCGAGGGTCAACATCGGCCGTCGGTGCAGTGTTGCAGTGACAAAAATACATTTCATGTATTTTATTACACGAGTTTTTTTTTTTATTTTTCTTCACCACCCCACTTTGAGCAACCGAGAGGTACAACCACATGCAAATTAAGTGCTAAATGGGTTTTCATGCTTCATTTATACGGTTAAATTGGGGCTGGGTCGGGACGGAGTGATTTGCCGACTAATGGTGCGCTGAAAATAGAGTGCTGCCCCGTGTTCTGGCTCACCTTCCCCTGCACCAAACGGTGAATAATCGGTTCCTTACCAAAAAGAATTCCGCCACTCTGGTTAGAGCCTCCCCGGGGAGAAATTTGGTCCGTATGCCTCCGAAACAAAAGCGACCGGCTTACTATGGTGCCTCACATCCGCAGCCTCCGGAGCGCATCTCCCGCTCGAAAGCAGCTTGCAATCAATCACAAAGAAGAAACCTTCAAGCTTGACACCTAGGCTCGAGTGTGTCTAGCGAAAAACCGGTTCTAGTTGGCCCTGCTGGATGCGCCAAACGTGGTCACCCAACTGGCACACAACACGCTAATCGTGGTCACCTAGACTCGTGCTCGAGACCTCTCGTTGGGTTCGGCTCTCTTCGGCAAGGGAACATCGAGCAATCATCGCCACACGTTTGTCCTCATTAGCGCCG
Source organism: Anopheles farauti (assembly GCA_000473445.2). Classification (NCBI taxonomy): domain Eukaryota; kingdom Metazoa; phylum Arthropoda; class Insecta; order Diptera; family Culicidae; genus Anopheles; species Anopheles farauti. The sequence continues at coordinate 2,894,134 of KI915052.1, forward strand.
GTAACCTTCACCATCCCGGTTTAAGGTCCAATCACAACCAGGCTGTCGACAAAATGATGACAATGATGTTAATTAGCGTCCATTTGGAAGGGAGATCGTCGGCACATACTTTCCTTCAGAAGTTCCCTTTCCGAACTCCCGAAGCGAGAATGCATCCAGGAAGTGTGTTCAATGTCTTGAAAGGCGAAGCTGGGTCGTAAAACTGCTCATCTTATCTTGCCGATTAATCAAAGTTTAATGCATCTTTGAATTGCGGACCTTACGAAGCTATTTAGACGCTAGTTATTGTCTGCTAATGTCTGTTAAGATGTTAACCTCAAATGTTGTATAGCAACAACAAGTTCCCATATCTGACGATCTTAACGCATCCAAGCTCACGTTGAAGATGCTTCAAATTAACCACAAGAAGCAATCCACTGAAGTTCTCCATTGTCTCCAAGAGGTTAGATCATCCGGCGAGATAATCTTCCGATACGATCACAGCTAAAAAGCATTACTTGCAGGCCTTTCCGACTTTTTCCTCATCCAGTACCAGCATCTCGCTGGATAGTTTGAATCGCTTACGCCTTACTTCGATGCAGGATGGACCCGTCCGGATAGGATTGGAGTCTCTTCCTGCAACCGTACGTCTGCCCCAAAAACCAGTTCTCTGGTGGAAGAATCGATCGGTTCGCTAGCAACATTCGCCCATTAGTCTTCACAAGCAAAGCCAACTAATGACTCGTATTTTACATCTAAGCTTTCCGTGCCGGTTCGAACCGCCGAAGAAACTCTCTCAAACTCCCCACAGAAAATGGACCGGAATTTCTCTCCGGAACGTGTTCTTCCCCTGTCCACGTATGCTTCATCCATCCATTCGCAAACGGTCGGCGTGTAAGGCTTGGAGCCTTCAAACGCCCGTTCAAGTTTAAGCTCGCGGCAAGCACCGAATATGCAACGATGAATCAACAGCTAGACTTTTAGGCCGTTTGGGTTTGACCCAAGCGAGCTGCTTACTTTAGCACTCAGCAGGAATCGCCAAGACGATCGCCAAGCTGGTCGTTCGGAGTCGACGGAGACACGTGCTAATTGTGTACCTTACGCCCGTCTCAGCGATGGACGACTTGTGTGGAGGTATTTATCCGTGCACCATACCGTCGCGACCACCCAGCTCCAAAAGCCCGGATCAGCTTGAAAGCGCAAAAGTGGCATAGTTTAGCGATGACGATGTATGATTAATCACGAGAGCATAGGCTTTCGTGTGCGGAGTTCGGACTCGGCGGGGGGAGATCGAAGTTAGGGGTAGTCATGTTTGTACCAACCAACCCGGCCCGGCATTTTGTCCGTTCCTCCATCTCCATCCACAGTCACACCTTCTTTGTACGTACCGAGATCCGTCTGAAAACGTGACTTTTATAAACAAATACCCTAGTCCGTTTACATCGGTCTGTTTACCTTTTCATTCCAGTTGCTTTCTGTTTGAACGATGAACTGGCTGGCGTTGGTGATTTCTTGGGCGAAGCAGAAGTAGCAAGTTGACATTCTTTTATGTAGCCAGCTTTTACTGCTTGCTTTATTGTTTGCATTCTTAAGTGAGAGAACATTAACTGAGAATCTTTACTACATCAAAATTTATACCTTTTTAAGAAGAATTTTATTTTTAACTCTGGCAATGAATAATTGCTTATTGGCTTTATTGTAAAAACTGCAAATATTATGTTAGCCTTTAGCTCGATATTAGGCAACCTTCGATGAGATTCGATAAGTGAATGGACAATACTATACGAAAGTTACTCTATACTCTAAAACAGAAATATTTCATATTTTAGCTGAAGTTGAATCTTTAACTCTGTAGAATAATGAAGTTTTAGTACCTTTTCAATAACTTGATTGCCCTTATTATGTAAGCTAATTTTATCATATTAACCTTTTTCTTGACATTAGACAACATAAGATGAACTAAGATAAGTGAATGGATATTAAACTTTTGAATTTACTCTGCCCTGTAAATTTGAAATATTTCATCTTTTAAGCTGTAACCTCTGTTTAATTGTGATGTTTTAGTACATGTCAAATCCCTTCTTTATGGTCTCTAGATCTCTAAAATGAGATTCTAGTGAACTTTTCTTTTCAGGACCAAGTCAGGTCAAGTCAAGCTGAAATATATGTTGAAAATAAATGCACTGAAAATAACAAATATACTTGTTACACAATGTCCTTGTAATAAAACCATATCTATAGCTTATGAGTCTCAAATGCGTACAGAAAATTTCGAATATTAATTAATCAAAACGAAGTCGACAGCAAAATAACCGACTTCATCTGACTGAATAAAAAGCACTCTCGTAAAATTTAATTTAAAACTATCCGAAACGACTGCGAAACTGAGCAATATGTTGGCAAACTCGTGCAAAACCCCCAAGCCTCAATAAGTTCTAGTCCACACATCATCAGCACCGGCGGGAGGTTACAACTCACCGCGGAAAATGCGCAGAAGCCAGAACTTTGCCTTCATTGCACAGCTGTTATCAGATTAAATTTCAATCTCTCCTCGGCAAGCGGGCAAACCCACGCCGGGGAGGAGGTTTGGGGGCCTGGGGAAGGCCAGCAGGTTACAGGCCCACATCTCGTTTTGGTTCGCTTCATCTGTTCCCCTTGTACGGTGATTATTTCTACACGATTCCGATAACAAATCAACAAGCAGAAGCCAAAAAAAGCAACTTCCCAGCGAGATATTGTTTCTGGACAACGGTGGAACTAATCAAAACTGTTCTATTACACTATATGCACACACACACAAGCGTGTTTTTCTAGATTGAAACGGGGTTGGTCGTATGGTAAAGCTTGCTCCCTGTTGACCATCGGCGCTTTCGCACCAGGAGCTTACAGTTTCCATTCGGTAATCCAATCACCTCGGGCCAAAGAACCGACCCATGTGTTCTGATTATCGCGCCATAGATTCAGGTGCTGCACCTCCATCTTACCCCCTGCGTTTGATCTTCCCCGTGCACCCGATTTAATTATTTGTATCGAACATATTTCCCCATTTAGTTCGCCCGCTAGCCCGACCGACGTAACGGAGGCAATTTTGTTAATCTGTTCTGCTTTGTGTGCGTTTTTCCGTACCGTCTGCTGCTCTTCAGATTAATCTGATACACGAAATTGGGCACAGGCATCTAGTTTTTGCACTGCTTTTTAGTCCCTAAGTGGGTAGCAAATAATTCATGTAAAAAAATCGGAAATCAAAATAGGCTGCCTGTAAATATCTTAAACATAACCAAATGAGCAACAAAACGATGAGCACGAAATTACAATAATTTTCGCAAGTGCACACAACAATCGCATCGCGATCTACAAACATCTATTATCAGCGAGAGCAAACAACGAACACGCCGGAAAAATGTGAAACAACAGTGGAAAAACAAAACTCATCAAAAAACGGAAAACTAACACCGATTCCGTATCACGATAAAAGAATGAAAAATTAGTCCATCCGATATGCGAACTCGAAACGCGAAGAATAAAAACAAAATCTCCGGCAATCGAGAGCAAATGAGAGGTAGGGGTCGAAGCAAACCGCTGCAACCAAATGACCACTAAGCGGAGCATGTGTGTGATTGTGTGGGAGGGGGAGATTGTAGGAGGTGGCAGCTAACCCTGCGTCGTGCGGGGAAAATAGAAAAGCGTGACGAAGCGTCCGGTGGCCAACATTTTTTTTGTTTCTGTTTCCTTTTACCACCAGCTCGGGTCGGGCCGGGACGGGGCGGGTAGGTGAAGCATGGGTACTTTAACTGCACAAAGAATACAGAACACGTTTCGGTGGGTCGATTAACTGTTCCACACACACGCGCGCGCGCGCCAAAGGCCGTGCTTTGCTCAACACCGTTGCGCGGTCAATTAATTTCGATTTTCCTAATGCCCGATGGTCCGGTCCAGTTCGAATGCCGTTAGGGTCTCGGGGGGAAGGTTCGTCCGGTGTGGAGGAGTATTTTCGTCACACGACACGCTCACATTAAATTCCACCTCCCCCTCCACTCCTCGGTCTGTTCGGGTGAGGAAAACCGGAGCTGGGAAAGCGTAGAACAAAGCGATGATATGCACCCACATACACATGTACCGAAAAAGTGTTCACGTTCTAATTGCTCACACCTGGTGGCATAGATTTCCATGGACACCAGCGTGTGTCGCGTGTGAGGAGTGTGTATGGGTCAGCGTGCTTCGATTCTTCCCCTTCAGCATGGACTTTCAACAGAAAACAGTGACGCACGCTTGGTATGAGACAGCTCAAAAATTTATCTATTTTGTCAGTACCACGGGACATGAACATGACCTACGTCAAAGTATTAGAAAAAGAACAATTTGGCAAACAAGATTTCTTTATAATACACGATTTTAAACTAAGTTTAAAACCAAATGTTTTTAATTGTTCATTATTTTCCACATAATCACAATATTTTTCCGAAAAGGGAGAAAATTTTTGTAAGTTAAAAAAGTGTATAGTCTTTTAAAACAACCGCTACGTTACTTACACTTTACCAATTTAAATTCTAACGTATAAAACACAAAAATAATCTAGTTACAGCTTTGATATTATAACATAGAAGCAAAACGTACTGAAATTTGATCACCAACATTATCCATAATTGTATCCCAAATCTGAGTTGTAATAAAAAAGAGGAAAGACGAAGAGAAAGTAATAAGTTAAAAATTTAAAAATAAAACTGTTGCCAAACAGGTTTTTTTTTATTTTTGACATGTTACTGATTTTTTTATATTAAACGTCCATGAATGGAAAACCCAGGAAAGATACTTTTTCTATCGGTTTGATTGGAAAATGTGATCGTATAAAAATATTAGTTGATGGACAAACAAAACATCACCTAAGCCATAATTAGGCGATGTAGCCCAACGGAATGTCGTGAAATAATAACTTTGTAGATCCCGCTCTCGAGAAAAATTCTCTTCACTTTGAGTTGGTGAGGTCACATACCCTCACTGTTAGCCGCTGTAGGAAAAATTAAATCCATTCGTTGCGATTCAGTCCACGGAGAAAATGAGTACCGCTGGATGAATGTTGCTTTGCCCTTCGCTAGATAACATACAGTCGCTGATTGTGGATCTTGTTTGAGACACAAGCATCGCGAAAGAGCTCAAACCTTCCCCGTAGAGACCACCGGACGCGCACACTAGACCTCACATATGACACCGATTTTCCCGTTTCGGTATTTACTTTTTTTTGTTTTGTTTAATGCTCTAAAACTTCCCCACTCCGCCGAAAATTTCCCGCTAACGATTTGTGGGACCCATAATGCCACGCTTTCACGAAACTAACAGTGGTCCCGAAATCAGCCATCCGAGATTCCGTTCGTGGGACCGTAACAGCACTGACCCGCGGTAACCACTAGCCCACTGGTGGGCTCCGCTAACCTATGGTTAAGGGGGAAGACTACCGCGCCCGTGAACTACCGCAAAATGTGCCATTTGTTCGCTTATCGTGCGCTCCTTTCGAGCGCTCTTCCCATGCACAGCAGCAGCTGGTCGTAGGTTGGTTGGGTTGGTTGTTACTCTTCCTCGAGCTTTCTCACGTAACGGAACGCTTCGGAACACCTTCGCTGTGGCACAAACTAGGCTCTCGCATCCGGTGAAGTGAGTTTCCACGTTCAAGAGTTTTTTGTTTTCATCTCTCTGGAGAAGATCCTCTAGCAGGGAGGCGAAAGAATCGACCACCACAACGGCAACAGCCGGGTTGGCACAAACTTGGCACAAACACACTTGACCGCTGAAGTCTTCCACCGTACGCCCCTCGAGAATTGCCTTTTTTGCGCCTCCACTTGACACTTTGTGGCGGCTCCCGAAGGACGCCAAACCGTGCCAAACCGCATTCGTTACTTGACACTTTTTGGCCCGAGCCAAGAATTTCAAGCTTTCCCCACTCGAGCGTGGTTTTCAAAATCTGCGCAGAAAGGAAAATTGCGACGAAAAAAAAACCTGTTATTTCTTGGAAGTCTCTGGAGAGTAGCCTCGGAGTTCCGCAAGAGGGTTAGCTACCGGATATCTGAAAGGAAATATTCATTTCTTTTACTGTTCACAGTTACCGAAACTTTTTGTTCGCAAAAATCAACGCAGTTCGCTTTCGATGGCTTCGTGGTCGAGCGGGATTTGAATCCGGTTCGAAGGACCAAATTTTTGAAAAATCTCCCATACAGTTAAAGAAAAGTTTTCTACCCAAATTTATTGTTACGTATCGGCTCGGCAAGGGTTTTGGAGCATGCTGAACGGTCCTTAAAACACATTTAGCACTAAGAAAGGAATCGTTTCTAAGCACCTTGATCCCTCTCCAAGTAAATCCCTCTGACGATCCGCAATGATGGCAACAGCTTCAAATGCAATAAAAAACCCCCGTTTCATCAGGCAATGTGCTGCTATTCGAATTTTTGCTGACGGGCAGGCAAATGGATGGTCCGTCCGACAACAGTTGCCACCATTTGCAAGCGGTTGTGCGAGATCTACCCCAGCGCAGATTAGAAACGGCATGCCTGGACCGAGATGTGGCTTAATTTTATTAGAAACGTTCGTGTCTAGGGGAGGTGCTGGGGATGTTTTTTTTCCGCTTCGTTCTGAACACGTAGCTGCAGCAGTTGGTACAGCCATTTCCGATTTTGATTACTTCTACTACAGTGGCCGGTAGGGAGAAGAGCTTTCAAATTAGAATATACGGCAATGGCTTGGAATGAGGTGGCTCAGTTTCTTCCTTGCCCAGGTTCATGAAACCTAACTGTAGGTACTTTGAAAAACCGTCAGTTGAATTGCATGAACGATTCTAATGAAGCGCAAGAAGATCGGCGCTAGCAGAAATACTTTAAGCTGCAACTTGTTTTCCTTCACAGTAACCCAGTCCCTTCCGGCAAACTCGGGAAGCAGCACACATAATCCTTGGATAAGAAATCAACCTATCCTCGCGCTTAGCCCTTCAAACCATCACCATAAACGTTGGGAGCAGTGGGCAATAAACAGCAGGAAAACTTACGGAAGTGAAAACCATCGCAAATGAAGCCCACCCATTTCCCGCTAGAGCGGAACAGGAAATGACACTCAGCACTAGCAGGCCGGAGTGGAGTGTAGCCGGTGACATGGTGCAAGAAAAATTACTTTCTATCGACCGCTGCGAGCGCTACAGCGACGCTTAGTACTTCATAAAAACATCGCGCACACACACACCCCCACACACATTGTACACGGGGAGGGAGGGGGGGGGCTGTTGACGAGGGGACAAGTGGAACAAGTGACAAAAGTTTGCTCCTACCGCACCCCACCGAAAAAAAACCCCGAACCTGGAGTTTAAAAATGACAACAAACCATGGTAGGGGAGCGCGGGGTAAAATGAAAAAAGGCTCTCCTTGCAGCATCAAAAGTTTCCGTTTTCTTCACTTCGTGTGATGATTTTTCCTTCCATTTTTTTGTTCTGGTTTATCATCTAGCGCTGTTCAAGGCACACACTTTCAGCACTTTTTCACACATTTACATAAGATGTTCGTTTTTTATTCACTATCGAGCTGTTTTCAATTTCTACTAGCTCTCCCGTACTTGGAGGAATGGTCTTAGAGCATGGAATAGGAGCGGTTCAAAAAGGTGTTGGTGGATGGTTGGAAGTACAGTAGCAGAAAAATATAATAATTTCACGCATACATTGACGTTGCGTTTGATAAGATGAAAGTCGTGCAGGGTTTCTTGATAAATTATGTTGAAATAGATGATGTAAAATGATTTATTATATGTATTAATATGATAAAGCATCGTTGTTTCACAAAATGAAGCATAAATCTAATCATAAAGCATGTTCCGATTTATTTCAAGAAGGTTTTATAAATTCTAAACTTTTATGATTTATAAATAATAATTTTATTTGTTTAATAAAATTAAAGGATTCTCAAGGGTTGGTTTCCAATCAGTTTTTTTTTTCGTTAACAACGACTTCTTGACTTTGTTTTACATGTTTTTCACATTTTTAACTATTTAACCTTATTTATTTTTATTCAATTATTTATTCATTCGCTTTTGTTATCATCATCTAGTTTCATTGTTTTTTTTCGATTTTTGTTTCTTAAATTTTAACTCATTATTAAATGTTCCTCTCCCTCTAACATCTCTCCTTTGGTCCTTTTCTATTCTCTCAGTTTTAGTTCTTGTTTTCACATTCAAAGTCATTGTGTTTTGTTGAGATTTGTCTTACTAACATCGATTTAAAAACGAATACGAATAGAAATAAAAAAATGAATTCCAATCTTTTTCAATACGATAAAAAATCTTTTGTGAAACATATGATTAAAATGCGATCTCAAATTCCCAGCTATTAAATCCAGAAAATCCCTGCACATTATTTTCGATCCTCTTCAGCCACCGCTTGATTCTCGATGGAATATTTCTTGAAACGAGCTAACCCATGCACTTGGCGAAAACATTTTTCCGGTCGGGGATGAGTGGATGCATCCGCTCTGCAAGACGCGAGGCCTAATCAGTTCAAGGATGCAGGAGATGATGTTGACGCTGATGACGTCCTTGACGATAAGAGGTGCCACTAATGCGCATGGTGCATACAGTGCACGTCGTATAAAAAGAAGCCTAAAACCCCAAACACACCAACCTGAACGTTCGTTTTTATTTTCCGAGCGCAAAATGCACGTTGCGGCAGAATCGTATTAGGAAATGAGACAAGCATTTCCTTCGCTTTCGTTCGTACTGCAACGACCGACACCCTAGGTCGGGACAGCTTCTGGTTCGCTGGCGTTTGCAACGCGTTATGAGAAAGACATAAAAGCTGCAGATGCACTTGACGCCGCTTCCGAGCGGCAAATTTTAACGATCCAATTCAGCCACCAACCGGCTCGGAACGCCATCAACTGCACTTTCGAGGAACATTGCGAAGCAAAAAGTGAATATTGCAGTTTTTTATTTAAACGAATTTTAAATTCTACAGCTTCGAAAATTAAGTGACAAAGTGAAATGTTTCGTGTTTGTTTTTACCCTGCCGTCTCTTTCTTTATAATCTGTAGAATTTGCACCAATCGAACTGAAAATTGCTTACCAAAGACACACACACAAACAGCTGTAACCTGTGTAGGGTACGGTGTGTTGTTGATAATTATTCACGCTCCAGCACTGAGGGTTTCCAGCGATACCCATCTGGCTGGAAGGTGTGTTAAAAATGGGCTTTCGTTACGGATTCCAGACACATAGACGTTGCTGCTCACGCTGGATGCTCACTCGTTGAGGTATAAACCGATTCGTCACAGCTATCAACGTCATGACGATCTTTGAGGTGCACAAAAGAATGCGATTGAAAATGTATTCTTATGCCTTGTGTATAGGTGTGTGAGTGAGAAAGAAAATAATTATAGGCTCACTCTTGTGTTACTCTGTGTATTACCTAAATGGAATGATATATCGTATGTTTAAGTTATTACAAGTTACGAGAAGCGGCATGCATCGTATTGAAAAAATAATAATCACACAAAATGACTAAGAAAATGAGTAAAATAATAATAAAGCCACGAAACAATACATAGAATAAGATATCCTCAAAGCAGTCGAATAAGAGTAGATAAACAGCAAAAAAAGGTTCAAAACGAAGAGCACTACAAATAATGAATAACCTAACCTGATGATGACGAAGATACAAAATAAAATAAAATAATCTTCTAAACTATAAAATGATATGAACAATCTGAAAAAAATGAAAAGTAACCCGAATTAAGTAAAAGAATTATTAAACTACAATCAACTCTTCAGACCGATAAATGTACAAATAAAAGATGATAAAAATTGGTTCAGCTCCCGAACGAGTTGGCTCGGAAAAACATGTATAAAATTATCAACTCTTTAGAATGAATAAATAAAGAACTTAATAATTTTCTTCCATCATTAGATGTTTAACAATAAACATTCCAAAAAAACACACAAAAAATCCTAATTTTGTCTTGTTTTGTACTTTTTACTCGATGTGCTGTCACTTTCTTCGGATCTTGCTTCGACGTTCGTTACACATTTCATCAACGTTTAATATGCAAAAATAATCAAATAAAATATAAACATTACAATTAATACCCTGTACAACATGCCATCGACTGATTTCATTGCTTTCGAGCGCACCTCCGAGCCTAGGACTAAACCATCATAAGCAATTTTCCACATCAACGAGATCACCGAGAGAACACCGGCACGGCTCTAATAGGCAGGTGGGACAGCATCCCCACCACCCCAAAACCATCTTTCGTAACTGATTTCCCTCTCCCTCGCCAACACGCACGGTGCGTTTGTTGTTATTTACAGCATTTTCCAATCCCGCGACCCGCAAATGCCGCGAAGAATGAAAATTCGCTTTTCCAGCAATTGAATTATCAAAAGTGATGGCGCAATTGCGGCGCGGTCCCACGCAACGAGGAAAAAAAATGAAATTAATTAAACGAAAGTGAAATTTCGGGCGCTCCGGGTGCGCCGCGATCGCACACAGATTCACTCACCCACCCACCCACCCACCCACCCTCGGCCCGGGCCAGTTTACGAGCAGGAAATAAAACGACAGCGAGCGGCGTCTCTTACATTATGGGACGATTTTTTGCTGCCGTGTCTTCTCCTTCATCCCCACCCCCTCACTGGAAGCTACGCATAATAGGTACCTTCTTCCCAAAACCCCATCGGATGCGGGGGGGAATATAAAATCTCATCCCAAAATCTGCTCCCAGCGGCAGTCTTCTGCTAGCTGGAGATGCTTCCCTCTTGTTGCACACATCGTAAGCAGGGTAAGCCCCGAAAGCGGGCAAAATAAAATTTCGCAAACCAACGGACGCCACGGGAGTACGGGCGACCGGAAAAGTGCAAAGGTTATTGCGGCCATTAATTTGTTTTTTTTTCTCCCTCCCTCTCTCTCCCTTTTCATTCCAAGCCACCTTTTGCCTCGTGGCAATTTAAATGTTTCCTCCCGCAACAGTTGTTCCGTGCGAGCGGTCGGAGACTTCGGATATTACTTGCGCTTTTTAGCGTTCCCTTTGCTTTGGCCGCTTTCAGCCACGGAGAAGATCCGAGAGAGGTTGAGTCTTGGTTGCGCGGAATTAATAATTGATACCCCCTTCTGGTTCGGTTGCATGATGAGCAGCGTTTCAACGTCAGTCTCGGAGCAAAGTTTTATGTCCATCCCGCCTATCCTAGCCGATTATCTGTTTGCTGAAATACGCGTGCGAATTGGCGGAAACGGCCACCGAACTGCTCACTAAAAACGACTAATTTGCGTGTTTTAATGGCGCCACAAATTATTGGCCCCGGCAGGAACGGCGGGAAATGATCTAAATAATAGACGGATTGTGTGCGTGTTAGTAAAGCTCCCGAATTCGATTTCGTTTTGTATAAGATTTACTTGGTTTTATTTATTGGTTTATTTAATTATTTATTTTATTTGTTGGTTTTCCTACTCGCTTTCATAGCGATTCTTTTCATTATGTTTTATAGGTTTAGATTTCGCACATTAGAATATCGCGTATATCCTTCGTAATTGTTGTGTTATTAAGTTTTGTAAAGTCGAATCGAATTTTAGCTACTTTGATTTTTCTTCTTCTTCGGAATTCAATTTCGTTTGGTATGAGATTTTCTTTTTGGTTTTTCTATTCGCTTCCATAACGATTCTTCTCGTTGTTTTATAGGTTTAGCTTTCGCACACTAGAATATCGCGTACTTCCTTCTTTAATGAATAATCTTGTAACTTTAAATCGATTTTTATATCCATATCACAAAAACAAAACCAAAACCAACCAAAAACTTGTATTCTCCGAGGTAAATTATTCCAAAAGATTCATCTCATTTTAACTAAAAAATGAGACGAATCATCTCATCCAATAGATTCATCTCATTCATCTCACGCTCACTCCCAAAAAAGTCATAAAAAATACCAAAAATACACAATATCCACTTGTGTTTCAAAACAAATATCGAGTGAATTCTACACTGTTTCTTCACTTCGCTCGCAAAATTAGATCATGGCTCGAAGAAACAGACACGATCCTTGAACTGCTTACCATTGTGGAGTCTCCAGTGTTGCCAACCAGAAAGATCTCGGCAAAACAGCGGCATCTTCACGTTCAGATGGAATACTTGGACCGCGAAAGGTGTGCTAAAATGCAAATCTCGTGCTCTCCCTGCTTCCGATGAACTTATCAAGACATAAACGGGTCCCGTTCGTGTACGACAATCGGCGCAAACGCGATCGAACCGAACACCGTGGCGCAATGGTGTGACGTGCGCCACCTCATCCAACCGGTGCCACGCTTTGCACAGCTGGCATTTGGGTTGAACGGTGGGTGGGTTTATCTTCTCGTAACCCGATGCTGTCGATTCTCGGGATGCTTTTGCGGTGGTGTTGCGAAAGCTTCGGATCTCGATCTCGAATCCACCGGGGTGTGATCGTCACCGTCGGTAGTAAGGCTCGAGAACTATTTGTTTGTGCAGATGGCACAGAATGGGGTGAAGTAATGTGGCACCTTCTGGAGAATTGCAGCGTACATGTCTTGGAACCAGAAGGTAGGATGCTTCCAGGTGAATAACTTTTTAACGTAAAGCCTGGAAGTGTCTCGTTAAAAACTATAAATCGCTTATTAATTGCAACCATTCCTCAAAATCTCTCGCAGAAACTCATCTTCAAAATGACATTTACTTGACAGCTGTCAAAAATGACCATTGTTCTAAAAAACATAATTTTTATTCAAATGTCAAAACCTCACCTTCAAACCATCCACATCATCATACGGCACACTTACCTGTGACCCAAAAAAAGCCGCGAATAGATCGAAAGATGCGATCGCACCGGGAGATAGCAAAAGCTACCTTCTTCTCCGTATGCAGCCCAGATAACGATTTGCATCCAATTTCCCAACCGCGTGCGTAACTGCAGCCGGGTGATAAATGACTGGAGGTATATCTAGCGCCTCAAACGAGCGCATGGGAACAAAAAAGCCCTCAAACAGGTAGGCACGAAAACGACGAAGACGTCGAAGTTCGCAATGGCGGCAAAAGCCGTAGACACCAGCGTCGTACACACACACACGCTCCACACGCTCATCGTCTTTAAGTCGTTGATTACGTGACATCACAAACCATCATCGGTGGCACCAACAGCAACAATCTTCGGTGCATCTGCATGCGGTTAGGCGATGCTGTGGTACGGTGTGAGTATAATATTTGAGAACGTTCGCAAATCCGTAACCCTTCCCCCAACTCCTCGGCATTTAGCCGTGGAGCGTCGCTTCTTCATTTACGACATAACCACCCAAACGCTTTAACCTCTCGCTCCCTGCCGTCGGGTTTCGTTGACTTCTGCTCGATTTATCGTTACGCTACACTAGCAAACGCTCATTCTTCTGCGGGCTTACGGAGCCAGTTTCGATTGCGCCATCCGCGGTTCGATTCTGCGCCATTAATACAATTGAATCGCCCCCGGACAAACCCTTTCGAAACACGCCGATTGTTCATGGTTCTGGAGCGCACGTGGTGTTGGTGTGTGAGTGTTTGTTTTTTTGGTTTTCTTCACCGAGACCCCTACAGAATGGCTTCCGGTTTGGGCACGTGATTGTCTTCAATTCAAGCCCGCGCCGTCGGCTTTCAAACGGCGGCCTAGACCAAGACGTACCAAGATTTGGTCGGTCTCTCAGTGTGTGTGTGTGTGTGTATTTCTGCTGCACATTTCTTTCGGGTACCAAGCGCAGAAGTACTTATGCATTCCCATTTGCCATGCCGAAACCGAGCTGATCGGCGGGAAATTTGCGCAATCGCGTAATCAATGAAAGTGAAAGGAACCTCGAGTGCTCGAACGGCTGAGGATGAGCCGTAGTCACGCTCTACAATGGACCAGTTGTGCAAATTATGGGTCGTTCGGAGATTTTAAACGTCCTAATGGCAAACTGCTACTGACGAGTCAATCGCGCATTATGAATAGTTTCGGCAGATGCAAAGTCGGGTTTCAAAGGAGCTAAGAATTAAGTGGTTGCTTAGATTTAAACTGTTTTGTATCTTTCCAGAACTATAAAGATTGTCTATTTTTCCGTTTACAGACATATTTTTCGAACATTAAATTCAAAATTCCAAGACATCAAATTCCCAAATTTGACAGATCCGAATTCGGAAATTCAATTCAACAAAAAACTGAAGCGCGCTTGATTCAAATTAAGTCTAAGATCATGACTTCAGCTGTCAAACTGCAAATCGCGTCACAAAAAAAAAACAAAGTTGCTGGTTAGGAACTGCTTAGTAGGTTATCGAGATCCTAAAAAAGATTCTTCAGAGCGATGGATAAAGCTAAAATTATAGTGAACTCAACGATCTTAGAAGCTCTCCAAGAGATATGGTCCAAGAATAACTCCACCAACTGATGAGTAGGTGTTGCGATCGATGGCTAACGCGTTGGATTAATCCCAATTCTAATTTCATTGCCCATTTGAACGACGTCAACAACATGTAAAGCATTAAGAGTCTTATATGTCGTCAAATTAAGTCTACAAAATAGCTCCTGATTAAAAAAGTTTTCACTGATGCGATGGCACTAACTTGGCCTGTACCAATCACTATTCCTATCTGTCCAAGATTGTGGAATGTACAAAAATGTATCCTCTGTCCCAGAATTATCTATAATTGAGAAGCGGGTGACACGAGCGAACTTCACACCAACTATCCCGTTCTTCCCTTTCATCCAGAACCTTACCGGAAGCTATTCAAAGTTTTGCTACCGAACCGATATTAAAAAGCTGTATCAACCTCTGGGCCAGCGCGTGGAAACTTACTTCAAATGGCAGCTAGCTCTCAGCTCGCATCCTTCGGGAGCGCCCAATACCAGCAGAACTAATTAAAATCATTTTCGTATTGCCGTTCACCGGGCGCCCCGTGCTAATTAACTACGGCCCAAAACTTCTGTCGCCTACTCCCGAGCGTGGGAGCCCACGCGTCACAGACTTCCGTGCCCACACGTGTGCTTCCTGAAAGGTGAACTCCCGGGCCCGGAGCTCCTTGCGAGAACGGAACCATCGAGAACAATCTCCGTTGCAATATCATTACGTAATGCTGTAGCGAAAGCCCTCGCCAACGAATGGCACATGCGAGTGTCGTAAATTTTTCCGCGCCATAAAAGTGAGGTGGTGGCTGGGTCCCAGCAGAGACATCCCATCTCCCATCATTACATTAGCTCTAAAACTACCTTTTTTTTTAGGGAAACTTTCTCCTTTTACAGCTGGTGGCCGTGGGAGGCAAATGAGGCACGTGCCAGCAGCAGAGTGCTTCGTACGGATTCGCAGGGACGCTGGTGTAGACACGAAACGAAACAAACAGCAACTATTCCCCGACGGTTCGAGCGCTTGGAAGCATAACATCCAAACGATCGGATCCATCGAATGCATCTGCTCGTGGTGTGTTTATTTCACCCCACCCGCCCTTGTTTAATAACCCTTCCCCGGCTCGTATTATGCGTGGAAAACGCGTGCTTCCCATCGGGCATCCAATTAAACGCAGCAGATCACCGCTAGATGCTGTAGATTTTCTCTTTCTTTACCGCCAATCACGTAAAACGGTAGGGTTCAAATAGTCTCTCGCTAGAAAGGGAAAGTTTCATGTTATAAAAAAAAACGACAGACACCGAGCTAACCGAACCGCCGCCAGTGAACGAAAACACAGAAAAATAAACCATGTAATGGTTTCCTGTTCGATGTGATGCGGTCGTTTTGCAGTCGACTATGATAATCGATCGCTCAAATATGAAGAAGCGTGGAAAACGCGGATCGTTTAGGGCTGATAATGGTCTTCGCTTTGTTTATCGATATAATTAACCGGCTTTTTTCGCAACGGACGGTTACGCTAAGTTATTGGTTAATTTTATAATAAAGTGTTGCATTTTAATAAGCGGGAAGCATGGTTTTCGTAATTCAAATAGCTAATAAATTCAAGTGCCACAAAACGGACAGATGCTATGTGATTAGTTTGATTAGGAAAAAGGAGTTTTCTTTTCCTTTTGCTCATGAAAAAATCAGCAATTCCCCGATGATTATTAATTACAATTTGGTATTTACCTTCTATGTTTCTTTTATTTTATTTTTCCTTGACTACAATTCAAAAATAAATTAAATTGTCAACGCGATGAAAATGCTCGTTATTATCTTTGCTTACCTAATTTATTTTCTTTATATTTTTTTCTGTTTGAATTTCACATCAAATGACAGTATTATTTCTATTTCTTTATTTATGTTTGCATAATCATTAATTTACTTTTATCTCCTTGTTTTTGGCATATTTTATAATATTGCTTGTTTTCTTTATTTATTTTGTATTATAATAAATTGAAGTATCATCTCTTTTATTTTGAGTTTATCTTTCTTGTTTTATTTAATTTTAATTTTTTTCGCAGTTTTCCATTAATTTATGTCCATGTTTATTTATTCATCCATTTATTTAATAATCTACTCTTATTCATTTGTAATACGTTCAACCCCAAGATATGAAAATACTCATCAAAATCGATGCTAATTCATCATCCATACATTTGACAGCTGTCAAAAACTAACAATCAACGCTCCATTACTTCTACGTACAAATGATCTCAGACTCCATTTTACCACCTTAACCACTGCAACCCCCTTTCCCACCTCCTAGGAAAGTGGCACCGAGCAATCGCACCCCAACAACAACGCACACCATAGGATCGTCTGCAAAACGTCTCGTTAGTCCCATCCGGGAGCCGATCAACCGAGTGAGTGTCGAACCAATATTTCGATTCCCCTCCACCCGTGCAGGCGCGGCTGCAGTTTGGTCCGTTGCAGCGGGCGCGTTTAGAAAGTGAGCGTTTTCACGTTTCCGGTCGGGCGAGTCGGACCGACCAGCCTCGCCAGCACCTTCTTTTCTCACGTCCTCGAAAGCCCACGACCACCACACGGCACACTGATGTCGTGGAAATCGAACTTACTGAGGCGGAAAAACGCAAATTCCGCGCCTCCCGCGTGGCCGGGAATTCTTTGCGACGGTTCGCTTCGAGGCGTGCGCAAACCGCAGGAAAATAAACACAAAACCCAGGTCCAACCGAACCGAAAGACGCCTAGCTTTCGCTGCTTTCGGTAACATTCGCGCCCTATCGATAGTGGGTACGAATCAAACTGGAACTTGCCAGTACCGGGCGATGCCGGCAGCAACATCGTCTCACTACTGTTCGGAGGCGTGCGTTTGTGGTTTTACTTCTCTTTCACCGGCAAAAAAAAAGTAAATACCGGCCTTTAGTAACCTTTCCCGCGTAACCGTTGAAATTTCCATAAATTTCTTCACGAAAAACCGGCACCACTTTCGCCCGACTTATCGAGAATCCCCGCGCGTGGTTTCGAAAGTTTGATCACCTACATTGACACGAATTTATCGGCATTTGGCGCGCACAATATGCCACATGGCCGTCAATTAAGATGACGACGGAGACAAGTGTTTCTAACGACGGTGTTGCCTTTCCCGTAAATGGGTTTTGCTTGCGTTCGATAAACATCGGCATTGCATCCGGGGCATTCACTTGCCAACGATTCGCACCTTTCGCACTGCTTCTTCTCACCTCGGACTCGAACATGTACATCGAAACGTCCGTGGCGAAAGCTTTCCCACTCCACCCCGTGCACCTCTCGGCTGGAATGAGATTAGACAAAAATACTGAAACCTGTCAAACACAGAGCGAGATCGCCAAAACTGGCATGGAGGACGAACCTATCAACATCCAGATTTTTTGCTTGATTTATTTCGTTCTGTTTGAGAAGGATTGAAGTCTTCCGAGGCTCACGCTTATCATTCGCCGAACGGAATTTGTACACCTTTACCCAATTAGACGTACCATTACGTGCCAACGGTGCGATGCTGTTCTTACCCCTCCTCACCAAAGGAATGTGGAAGATAAGGGAAGTTCCATCGAAAGTGACAATTGACGTGTCCGTATAAAAAAAAAAAAAACACGGAATACGTCTATTAGTGTTATCGCAGCAAGAGTACAGGAGACTCGGTGTTAAAAAACACAGCACCTATTGCGACGATCGGAACTGACTGATAACTGAGTCGTTGTTGTTTTCCCCTTTTTTCCACCTCGACAAGGGTCGACGCATCCCCAAGCATGTGCGGAGCCTGTTTTCCCGATTGTCAAGGCTAAACTTAACATAGGCACTTTGTGCAAGGTTTTTGTTTTTTTTTATTGTTTAAAACACATGTAGAAATAGTGACGTACCTACAAAAACACGACATGATCGATGAGGAGCCACACTTGGCGTGGGCACGGAAATAGACCTCCCGTTTGTGCCGGATGCTTCCGGAACTCCGACAAGTTGAAAAAGACAAAGCTTTCGATTTAGCTACCCCGAGCTCGAATCGTGAGCGTTGGCCGATCTCGCACGTTATTTGGAAATACACGTGCAAAATGTGCCCCATTTTGGGTGGGTTCTTGGTTATCGGCAGCGAAGTCTCCGTCGGTAAGTGGCGCCCTCTAGGTAGTGGGAAGGTGAAACAAGTGCCCGCTTCCTATTCGAAGTTTGAAGAGCTAATTGATTGTCGCTCATTATTCTACGACGACCTGTTTTGCGCCACCAAACGACGCCATCGATAACTCTCCCACACATACACACTCTATCTCTTTCTTTCACTTTTTCCTCCCTAACGCACCAACCCATACTAGTGTCCGAGGCGTTCTGTCATTGTAGATAAATGAAGTAATTAATACTGGTACACTCGTTGGCCAACAGTTGCGTTCTCGGCGCTGTTGTTTGCGTAAACGGGTGCCGTCTCTTATCACACGCTGCTGCCGGTAGCTCCAGACATTGCCGCCAACTCAGAGCTATATCCACAACGTGTCGGGTTTTGTCGGGACAGTGTTGCCAACGTGCACCGCACTTGAACCGTTTGCCCACGGTTATCTTAGCACGCACACAACCACACCGGGTGGCTCGTGTAGTCCACAACTTGTCCACGTTGCACCACCACGCCACAACTACATGCAGCGCAAGAAGACTGATAACGATAACAGCGCACAAACCAACTCCGGAGAACAACTTTGCGTTCGACCAGCAAGTGCTGTTCCCGTCGAAGCGAACGCTCATTAACAATTTGATGCCCACCGACAAGAACTTACTGCTAGTGGGAGCCGTGCGTAAAGAACTCCCATTAGTAGAACCCTTTTTTATATTAGGATCCTAGGCCACGGTACGTTCGGACATTGCGTTGGAATTCCGTTCCGGGTCCGGCCAGAAGATCAATTGCGTCTTATCACGCACCCGAGTTGTAAGCGCATTAAGTCACGGTGTTCCAACGAAATTCCCCTACGAAACTGATGAGTTCTCCGTCGGGAACGCCACCAGGGATTAAGGATTGCGGATGATTGATGCGGCTCGATAAACGGCACTCGTCCTAGACAACCGGGCACATCCATTCCCGGTGCCTTATCGTTCAACCCCACGGTACGGGATTAATCAGGAAGATATCAAGTGCTTCTATCCGGTTTCGGATGTACTGTGCCTTAAGTATGCGCTCGTTGGCATTCCGGAACGCTCCAGGAAGCTAGGTCGCAAATCATGTTTACGACGGTATAAGCGGCAAAGATTCCTATAATAAGCGATATCCGATGCAGCGCGCTTGCGACGAAAGAAAGATGGATAAAAATTGTGAAAGATGTCATAACGCCAATCATTACGCCTCGTCTTCAACGCTCCAAGAATGTTTCGCAACGTCGGCAAGCAGTGAAAAATTGACTCGGAAGGCTCGCTGCCTCGACCGGGCCAACATCCCGGAGCGCGGGGAAAATCACATCAAAACGAAACTCCTACCCCACCCACCCCCACATTTCCCCTCTCCCGCTTCACCATCCGATCCTCGGCCGAGGGGAAAGGTCGCACACTGATCGAATCTCGCCCGTCGGTGGCGTCGTGATTGACGAAATTATCAACGATTCGCCTTCGCTTTCACCTTTCGCCGGTCTCGGCCTCGCTAAACGCGGCCTTCGAATGAGGAACGCGTCCAGAATGTCACCCCCTCGCACACTCCTGGAAAGCATCTTTTTGCGAGAAGGAATTCCTTTCTCCGCCCCCCTCCCGCCGTCATAAATATCAAGCACAGGGGCGGGTGATTGGAAAATTATGCAAACAATTTAACGAAATTATGTCGCTTCCCGGGGCAGAGCAGCAGCAGCCCGACCGGCTGTTCGATTGCTATTTATTTTCGCCGGAATTTGCCCACCGCGAAAGGGCGAGAGGGCGTATGCTTTTAATAATACGGCCACAACGGGCTTGTCTCGCTCAAGTTGGCGTCGCGAAGCTTTGAATGAATAGGGCTTTGACTTTCGGCGAACGCCATTAATGGGCGGCCAAATTAGGCGTGAAAATGTATAACCAATCCGTGGCGAAGGCCACTCGAAACAGCCCGAGATTATGGTGTCAATATTGACCGTCATAAAACATCCGGCTCGGAACGACAGGAGGCAGATTGGGCCGGTCCCGGCGCCGGAAGATACAAGAGCAGCGATAATGTCTCATTTCGTCTTCCTATTCGATCGGGCGCGCTAGGGACATATTGGATCCAATATTTGAATTTTCTCTATTTATTTCTCAATCGAAAATCGCTTTCGGATTCCGCATAATAACCATCATTATATGGGAGATTAAGCAGGTTTGAAGAATAAGAACGCGTAGCTTAGCTGAGAGTGCTTTACTGCAGGCATTTAAATCTCACGGGCAAATCGACCCAAAATGTTTGAGCTCCTGGTACCTTAGACCAATCCTGATACCTTTCCTTTTGCTTGTTTATCTCGTATCCCGTCTAAATCCCACCGGTAGAGCGTATTGAACAGCTCCTGATGGAAGTTCGATCTCGTCTCAGATAATGTCAGATGTCTAAGCTCCCTCTCTTTGTAGCACAAATCGCCGCACACCAATACATCGATTCGTTTGTAACGTGTGCGCTCACACAAGAATCGCTTTGTGGGCTATGACAAATGTAATGTCTCGTCCGATGGCTTTTTGCCGATTTCCATTAAGTGTTCTATGGCTCTTTCTTCCCGTGTATGAGAAGAAAATATTGATTGGCTCTCCTATTTTACCAGAGCTTTTACATTGACATTTTATTGACACACCATCACACACATGGATCCGCAAATTTCGCGGTGCCTCTTCCCACGGGCAGCGTTCGATCAATACTTTCGGTAAACAAATTTACAGCATTCCCATTCGGGATCTCCCCGCATGCTCCCCCATACGCCCATTCATCCAAGTTTAATCTCGTAAAAATCGCACCCGGAATAGATTGTATTGGAAAACTTTTTGCTCCAGACATGGATCCTTTTTTTCGCCAACATCAAACGTTCGGAAGATCGTAGGTACCCGAAACAACAGCGCAAAACATGGAGCAAAAGTGCGAATACCAACCTTTTGTGTAAAAAATGTGGATAAATTTCAATTGGCGTATCGTTGGAAATTTTTCGGCACCACCTGCACCTAATCGACTCTGGATCACATGTCAAATTAATGTCGCCCTCATCCATCGTACCAGACGAATTTGAAAATCAACCTTCAACCTTCCGCCATCGGGCAAATTTTTTCGGGTCGAACAGGGATTTTACGCTGCATATGGGCACGCTCAAAATCGATCGAAAAATTGATTCTAAAGGAGCGGGAATAAAACGCGCGCGAGGGGTATATCATGGTACAATTTAATTTAAAAAAAAGTTTCCTTATCCTGAGCGTGCCAATGTCAAACAAAGATTAAAGTAATTTTAATTTTTTTTTTTAGTATTCGAGGGTAAATCGAATTATCATCATAATATCACAGTCGTAAAAATTGGCCCATCACTGTATGCATGTGTTAAAGCTAGTTTTGAAGCTAATTTTTATACATTTTTTTTTAATGTCCCTTCTTATCAAATGATATTAAAAGCTGCTTGAAATATTCTTAACCTAAAACTTTAAAACTGACAAATAAAAGTGTCACATAAAACTAACAAAACCAGAATCCAACGAAAGTAAAAACCTTTTGTTACGTACGAAAAACGACATCAGAATACAAACAAGAAAAGCAATTTAAAGAAGTAAGAAAGGGAATAGAACTTCTCTTGTTGATGGCAACGACCCAGAACGATTACAGCATCGAGTACTGGCAACACTCCTATCACACCTTTCTCTTCCTCCTTAGACATCCCCCCCCCGTCTCCCCGCGAGAACTAATCCTGTATATCACATCAATTTCCCTTTATCGACCGGGGCACATCAAGCCAGAGTGACGAACAGAAACAGCACACCTCGCACCGGCAGAGGCAATTTCCAACAGCAGCAAAACAGTACACGATTACACATTTCGGGCCCATCATCTCGCGGGGCCTCTCATCCACCCGACCCATTTCCCCCCACCCGTACGTGTACGAGGGCAGAGAGGGGAAGCGGAATCCCTTTACTACCGAGCGTGGCCCGCACGTGTCATCCATACCGAAAAAGCGACCCCGGTGGTAATGGCAATCCTTGCGTTACACTAGCCGCCTTCCACCGCATATTTAACGTTGCGAGGGCCGGGCCGCGCGAATCGTGCGCCTGACTGAAATGAAGTCGCACAATAAAAGCTTGACAGCTGTCACCGGCGACGTTCCTGGGAGGAGATCTTTTGCGCAAACAAATCACGTTGCACGTTGTCCGGGATTCGCACCGAGAAAAGGACCGAAATTTCGCATTTACACACGAGCTCGCTGCGGAAGATGCGTTGAATTTGATATTCGCTTACATTTTATTCACCCCTTGCGGATCCACCGGGAGCTTTCACATTTCGCTGTCTTGTTCGGTCGCCCGAGCACACACTCTTTTTTTCTGTAGCTTACGCCCAAGATTCACATTCCAAGGCGCAGTGCTCACAGCGGAAGGAAAAAAAAAGAACTTAAACAGTTACTTTTTATGGTACATTTCTCCCCGTGGACACAATCATCCCGCAGCCAGGCCAATCCCGGGAGCGAAATTTGCCTTCGAAACTTTGCACGAACGAACCACTTTTTCGTTTTTTCTAACCAACCTGGGTGCGATGTTTTCCCAAGCCGAGTGGGGTTAAATGATGGTGCATTCGCACCTGAAATGTACTGGATACGACGAAGTAACACCCGGCCTACAAAGCCCTCCCCACGCTAGGTGAACGTACTTCAGCGTCCGCTTCTAAGTTCCACCGGACACGAGAGAACCTCCATTACCGAGCGGGAAAAACTTCGCCCTGCTCAATAATTCAACACCATCATCGCTCCGGTAGCGTCAGGGTAGCGAGCAAAACCGGTGTGGGTCCTGTTTCGGTGCTTCGTAGCTAGAGGAAAACTTCCACGGTTTCCGCACGGTTGGTGGTCGGAAAAACTTACAGCTCTTGCAAGCCGGGAGCTACCTGCTGCCAATCGAAAAATCAATGACCAACCAACCGCTCAGCATCCACTTCGGGGTTCAGCAGCTTCGGAATAAACCCACTCTGGCACTTGCCCTTCATCCAGCATCACCCGGTGAGAAGTGTTTTTTTTCCTCCTCTCTCTCTCATTCTTTCATTTGAGTGGAGTTAGTTTTCAAGTTCACTGCACAGGAATTCGATGATGGATGCCTGTATGGGCGGTGGTGAGAGTGGTGCCACCGTAAATCATAACACACTCAACGTCCTTGAGCCATTGTGGAATGGTTCGGGGCGTGCAACTGACGGTTCGTAACTCGGTCCAACCGTCCCTATCACCGCTCCGGACATTAATTACCAAACGTGCCCATACTGAGGAATCCAAAGCGTGGAGCAGCTCGTCCTCCGTTCTAAGTTGCTGGTAGGAAGAAAACAATCGAGCTATCGCTACGTGCCAAAACGACGCTCTGCTCGACTCGCCTCTCTGCCCGTATCACCTTCGGGTGTATCGGGTCTCCGAAAGTCAATCGACTGGGATATGGGAGATGGATGGCAGAGAAAAAACGGCAGGCCGGAGGTCGGGGTTTTTCCAACCGATCGAAGTTACCCGATAAGTCACGTCCGGGGCGGCCTCCGGCTGGTTGGCCCAAACCCCAGACACACGTACCAGCGAAGGGAGGCCGATTTTCTCCGACTGCTCCAAATCTCCGATTGTGTCGAGTAGGAAACGACGGGCATTACGTGCATATTTCGCTATTTTGTGCACGTTTTGCGTTTTGCTCCCGAACTCCGGACTCCCTTGGTGCGATCGATATGACCCGATTTTTTTTTCTGACACACTGAAAACATCGTACCCGGGGAGGTATTAACAGGGTCTGCTCCAACACATTCCGTCTCTCAAGAAATCATCGGCAATCGGGGAACAAAACGGAGGCAATCGCAGTAATAGCGAGGAAAGGAAACACAAACTACACGCTAGCAACATGAGATGGTTGTACAGCGGCGTCGACGACGTCCGCACGCCATTTGTGGGACTTCGATCCGATGGTACCATCTTCGTGCCTCCCGGGCGCGCTAGGGAGTAAGCATCATGGGAGTAAACACGCACCAAACAATCATGTTCTACGCGATTGTTTCGCGGCTCCGGAAGAATGGACGCATCAAGAACGGATGATGGCATGAAATTGCTTACCACAATCGCTTCGGGCGCGCTCAAGATGGCCGCCGATGATACACGTGGGAACGAACTTTGATCGACAAGCCGTCCGGATGCGTCCGATGTTTGACAGGTTCTCGGGAGGAAGGGGCTTGTCGGTGGTCCCGAAATTTGGAACGACAACCTGTTACGCGGGGGTTGCGCAAATAATTGGCAAAATGAGAAAGTTGTTCCACGGATGGGTTGCTCCAAAACCGGCGAGAACGGCCCAAATTCTTGTACAGATGCCTTCCCAGCGAGCTACCTTTCACCACCGAGCGCGGGTTGTTCTGATAGGCGACTTTCCAAACGTCACCTGCCGCGTTTGACCCGACCCAGTTTCGTTCCCGTTCCGAGAACCTTTCACTTAACGGTTCTGCCGGCACCCGTATGTGTCCGTAAGTGACCGAATCGATTGGTTACAATCACCGCATGCCGAAATGTACTTTTAGCACGTAAACCGATACCGACAGTGGCTTGGCTGTGAGTGTGTTTCGTTCGCGAATGTCCAAAAAGCCACTACGAAAGTGTCAAGATTTCCTGGAAAGAAGCTGCTCAGCAACCACAGTAGGCGATAAAGCTAACTTACCGATTGAGGCACCAGGAAGCTGACTTCGCTGAATTCGTCACCGCAACCGGAACCTCTCCCCGTTAGTGGCGCCGTGAGACTTCGGGCTCACTTGGCACAGGCTTATCCACACCGCCACCAGATGATTTGCTGCTCACGCTTCGGACTTCACCGCGGACTGCCCACCACCAGATATGATATGATACGTTTCACACCCACCCCACCAGTGCTCCAGCATCCACCACGCACCTGCAACAGCGCTTCCCGTCTGCACTAATCGGCGACCTTTAGTGAGGTTATGTCAAGCAACCGGTTTCTCTTTCACTTTACACTTTTGCACACACTACACCGTCAGCAACCTTTTGACATTTCCACCCGGGTGCGCACACGTCGCACTAAAACGGAACCGGAGCCTAGACTTGAGCGGTGAGCAGCAGGAACGACTGTTGAGGAGCAGAAAAAGAGCAACATTCATGTAGCGGGGTCTTCGTTTCGCCTTCGCTTTCTTCGTTCCTCGACTCGTCCGATTTATTATTGACTCGGAAAGCTTGAAAGGGGTATGCCACCGTCACACCCGCCCACTGTCCTAGAAGTGGTGGTTCATCTTTGAAATGGAATATCCTCCAGAAGCTCCCAGGAGCATGACAATGCGGATGAGCTTGCATGGGAAGATTATTCATTCCATTGTACGCACCTCCATCTCGAAATCTTGTTCGTGAATAGTTTACTCCTACAGTTCGTCATTCCGGCAAAGTTGCATTCTCGGAACCGCCTTACATCGGGCGTTCGACGTCCGGACTGCTCCTGTCAAGAAGTCCACGTGTGTTTTTCTGTCTCCACTCCGACTACACTCCGCCTACGGGTGAACGAATCAAAACTTTCCGTACGGAGAAACAATCCAAGAAAACGTTTCCCCGCCGTGATATGCTTCGTCCCGGGATGTCTCCCGGAATCTTTGAGGAGCTTTGAGTTTTGGCAACGACTCCACCGAGACTTCGCGATGGAGATTAAATTTCCCATGAAGGTGTATCTTCTTGTAAACGATTTAGCGATGCTGCCCTGGGGGAAGGCTTGCACGGTATCTCCACTACTCGTGCGAAGAGCGATCCTTACATTGCAAAAAGAGGTTATGTTCTCTTATCCGAGAAGTCGAAACAAACAAGCAAACAAACAAAAACGCTCTAATTTCATCCAACTCGGAACGAATGAGTTCGGAGTGGGCCACTTCCAAGTTGCTCAACTTGGTTCCTTGCTGTGTCTTCGATGTACGAAACGAAAAAAACAGGGGGAAAAGATTCATTCCGGGATTACGGGAAGCCAAACGCGCACACGCACCGTGAGGAAAGAAGGTCACGGGCAGAAAGGCAAACAACAACATCGACAGCATGGTGCGAACCAACATGGGCGTCCAAAAATTATCGATTACTTCTTGCTCCCGCGAACGCCACGGAATACCCGTACGGTTTTTTTTTTTTTTTTTTGGTTGTTTTCCCCTCTCCTCCAATAAGCCCTCGCACGTTGGTTTGTTTGAAGAAGAGTTACGAGGCAACACAGAGTTACGAAGGGGGTGCGTACAGAACCACCTGCAAAAACGGGGTAAAGGCAATAAATTGGGACTAGATAACGGGGGTTGCCTGTCAAGACTGGTGAGTGCTCACGCGTTTTGCTTCTTCGTTTTCGGTTCGTGCTGAGGTAATTACAGAGTTCTAGTAGGTCGTAGGCCGAGCGTCGAATCCGCAAAGTCTTAAGATTTCATTAACTTCGTTCCGGGGGGATTCGTTATTCACATGAGGAACTTCACTGACCGTACAGCTGTACGTCAGCAAACCAACCCCCGTATCCTTGGATACGGAAACGTCACGGAGGAGCTACTATTAGGTCAAGTAGGAAGCCTCCCCTGTTGTCACAAGTTGTCGGAGGGATGAAGATGTTCCCGTTTTCGCAGCCTACTTTCATGGCTATCCAAGCCGCCGGACATTCTCTTTGCGTTCGACACGGGCACAGACTCTCCATATCACCGTTTCTGCAATATCTTACAGCATCATCGCGCGAAAGGAACGGCTGACGGTAGAGAAAGCAAGGCCAAATAAAATTCTCGCATCGGCCCCGACCATGTTAGCCTTCTCCCGTACAGCAAACAGTAGAGGCTGCTCCTGGCGAACGCTCATTCACCTGCAATCAAAACTGACCCACACACACAAACATATACACTCGCATACGAAAATTTCTTGGCAATCTCTTTAACATGCCGCACACCGCACCTGACGCATCAAAAGCACACTCTCATCGTCCTCTTGCTCACTCTCTCTCTTTCTCTCGCTGCTTGCTGCTCTTTCTCTTTACGTAAAGCTTGCCGGACGGCACACACGCACGGTATCACAATCACGACCGGTTCACGACAATCGTTCCCTCCCGCGCAGCACCAAACAACCACACGGCCTGTTGTGTGCTGCTCACGCAGGCCACTCTCGTCCCTCAGCGACGAGCAGTGAGATGAACCAGGGAGGCTCAACGCAAAACGAAAACCTGTTCCTTCGCCGGGACGGGACGACGATAATTGCACCGTGTGGCGGGCAGGGTGTGCTCCCGATGCTAGGGAATGTTCCCGATGGCACTCGAAGCGGTTCGGCATTTGAATCTTAGTAAACTGTTCTCCTGCAGACCAATAAAACGATGTCAACAAAGGATTTAGGCTGCAGTGAGAGTGAGCGAGCGAACGTGAGTGAGAGTTCTTGTAAACAAAACAGGGATTTTGCTAGGCACGAATCCACACCAACCACGGTCAACCCACACACGCACACACAAATCAGCCTCAAATATACACAAACACCTCCGGACAGGATTTTCCGCATAGCGTCCGGAAGCGCTTGCTGCCCAAAATCCTGCCACCGTTTGACACTGCGCTCGCTCGCCCCGGGGCTTGGGTTTTTTTTTAACCATATCCGCTAACCACTTTCGGCCGGAAGCACACGTACAAACGACGCACAAATACAAACACCCAAGTCGCTTCTGTCCCCCAGGAACACCCACACTTTGTTTTCGAATCGAAGAACCGCCCTCAGCACGTACGTTCGCATGGCAAACAAATACCGGAACGCAACGCACCACGACGACGGGACGAGTGCGAATGAAACAAACCTTCTTTACTGGCACGCGCGGTAGTGAGGGTGCGGAATTTCCATTAGGTTTGCATTTTTGCGTAAGCGTTGTTGCATTTACCAGCGCACAGAGGAAACCACTTCGATTTTTGGCGCGGACGACGCACCGCACGTCCGTTCGCTACGACGGGAAGGTGAGAACTTGGCTCGCGTGAGAAGAGGTTTCTCTGTTTATGCGTCCATGCTTCTGCTCGGTTTGAGTGTGTGTTCGCTATGCTTGCGCGATGCTGCTGCTCGCTATGCTGTTCACACGCAGGGGTGCGCAACCCTGAGGGCTCCCGAGGCAAAGTTGTGTGGTAAATTTCTTAATAAACTTTTTTACTTTTTAACTGTCGCGATCCATATATCCTACAAAACCAGTGAAGAGCGATGACTGGGAAAATCATTTAATTCTTGAGTACCGTTTTAATATGTTATAAGTCAGTATTTTCATATAATGTTTCTGATAGCACCACGATTGTAGTGTGCACCAATAGTGAAACATAAATTTATATTTCAGGATATTCCACGTCATTCCAAATGAACTATATCATATTCAATATAAATTAATATATATGAGATTTTAGATCTGTCAATCAGAGTAAAGTGAAAAAAAATGTTAATCCTCAGCTTCAGCAAGTTTCTAGCCACTGAGTTAAAGGGGCGCGCTCTCACACACACTTGCTCACATAGCAGCTCGTAAAACGCTTGCTCTGAGAGAAGTTTTTCAATATTGACATGGATACAGAGAGTGAGGGTGATAGCATAATGCTTGTGTGTGACCTGCTGATCTATGATAAAATCTATGACAATCATCATAGACATCTGTCAAATGGAACGATAAAAACCAAATATTAAATGTAAAAATGAAAGTTTTTTTATTGGTTGTTTTATAGCAAATTACTTATTTTTGTTGTTGTTTGTTTTGCTTTTTTTTTAAGTAATACTGCTGATTATCGCAGTCGAATATCATCACATGAGCTAAATTTGTCGGTTTGCTAGGCTCTATAAACCTTGACTTAGAAAAGGGGAGCTTTCATTAGAGTCTTTTTCTATATGCAAAGCTGCATTTGTTCCTATGTTTAGTTTGGTTTGTTATGTTATTGTTTAGTTTTGTATCCAGAATCGTGCCAGTTACTGGAGTGAGCAGGTGGTGTTCACAATACGAATGAGCCAACGAGCAATCGATAATCGATTTTCCTAAAGTCTTAATTAATACCAGGTTAAACCGTTTATTTTAATAGCTTCAATGTGGCTTGTCTACGAATATCCACGAGTTTCACCTGGATTTTTATCGACGACTGAAGCTTTAGGTCGACATTGAAAGCTCAAAGAGGTCGACAAACCGTTTAAATCGCTCCGTTGCTGATACAAAGTGAAGCAGGGTTCGTCGCTTGCCCCGACCTTATATTATCACTTAATAATACTCCTTTAAATATATTTTTTATTAGGTTTTTATACAGCCTTTTTGACACTATGGGCCTATTCGCCTGTTTAAAACTCCTATATATGTCTTCCAACAAAACTTGTTCAATTTATAATTCTATAATAATCATACTATTGTTAATATGCTTGTGCCGACAAATTTTCATCTCATGTTAAATGCTATTATTGTTTAAAACCTGCTATCATGGTCTTAATCTCATATCGAGTTTAGTTTTTTCTTTTCTTAATCATACATCAGCCAACAGCATGTAACTAATAATGTATACCGTTATTAGTTTATTGATGATCCGAGGCAGCATATTATGTATTTCATCACTATTTTGTCATGATTTCATAGTAAAAGTTCCAAACCGTATTAACATCGTGGTTAACCGTTTTGTACCAATCTATTCGATTTC
The DNA here is from genome assembly GCA_000473445.2 of Anopheles farauti. Lineage (NCBI taxonomy): Eukaryota > Metazoa > Arthropoda > Insecta > Diptera > Culicidae > Anopheles > Anopheles farauti. The sequence continues at coordinate 2,924,272 of KI915052.1, forward strand.
CTTTTCACTAAAATCTTGTTCCAATTAATTACGCGTATAACTGCCATTTAGACGATGGTTAAAACAAATGTCTAAAAATTCGTAAATTCGTCAGAAATGTGTTCCGCATCGAAGGCCTTCTCGGTCTCTCTTCTTGTTAACTCCTTATTGTTCAGTTCGATATGTTTCCTTACGCGAAGCAAATAGATGAGGAAAAACAAAAATTGACCTTGAAATATTACAGTTTGCCGCGTCGAGGCTTACGAATAACGATCCATTGACGTCAGCAAACAAGGTGTATTTGAGAAATGTCTGATATGCTGACTACAGCATGCACGGTTATGGTGTTGATATAGGTGGTACCAAATCCAAACAACTGGTCGATATATTTCAGGCATCCTTCCAGAATTTTTCTATCGATCATTGTTTCTATAAAAGGGTGGATAAACTTGACCGTGCATCAAGTGGCGATTGCCGAGCAATGAAGCAAGTAATCTGTTTGGTGTTGACGAGCCTGCTCTGTAGCAGCGCAGTGCTGGCAGCCGAAAATGAAGCGCCTGCTTCTAATACAACTGTCGATGCGTCCGGACGCATCGTCGGGGGTTCTTCAGTAACGATCGACAGGTATCCGTACATCGTGGTTTTGCGCAACAACAATGGTGTGCCGTTCTGCGGTGGAACGGTCGTTAGTCCAACGAGCGTCGTAACGGCAGGGCACTGTGTCTCCGGTTTGTCAACCTCTTCCGTAAGTATAATGCGTGAATTCTAGCACACGTAACGCTTCGTACTAATAGCACCTTAAAATTTGTTAGTTCCATGTGTACGGTGGAAGCACATCGCCTTACACAGGTGGAAATGTGTTCCGTGTCACAGGCATTGTAATACATCCTAGCTACAGCAATGTCAACAACCAGATTGCGTTTTACGATGCCGCAGTTCTGACTGTCAGTCCGTCGCTTGTCTCATTTAAAAACATTAGAACGATCGGTCTGCAAAATAGCGAAATACCGCTCACCGCGAAATGCCACGTTTTGGGATGGGGTATAACGAATGTGAATGTACCACAGGCACCTAACAGCCTGCAGTACACTCCAATGAATCTGGTAGCACCGAATTCCTGCTCCAAACCATCGCCAGAGTATGTAGAATCATCCAATTTTTAACCGGCGTACTAGCAACGCAACTACTAATGACATTCTACTCTGCCCTTCCAGCATTATCTGTGCCAGATTGCGGCAAGGAGTAGACGTATGCAGAGGAGACAGCGGTGGCCCGCTTGTATGCAATGACCGTCTGACTGGCATTGCTTCGTACACCGGAAGACAGTGTAATGGCAATATTCCCTCTTCGTTCTCCCGAATCGCTTTCCCCAGCATTCGCCAGTTTATCAGAACTTATGCTAAAGTTTAGTGCATTGAATTGCCACGAAAACATGCTGTACCAATAAAAAAGATAGTGTCAATCAATTCATGAAATCAATTTTTGTGATCTGGATCTTTTTTTCACCAATACAACATTTACCTCCTGACCATAATTGCATCTTCACAGATAGCTTGAGTTCTGTTGAGGCATTAAAGTCAGTGAAGGCTGTTAAGAGGCAACGAAAAGGCAGACCTGTTGGCCAAAAAGGGTGCTTCTGAAGGAGCCTATTATGAAAGAGTAATTGAAACCCACGAGCTCTTCAAGGCCTCGCTTGATCTCTGCATTGCACGATGGCAGAATTTGTGAGACTCAGACGAACTCGGGAGATTCTTATACTCCATCTCACCTAAAGTTTCATTGAAACCGTGGTTTCAAGGCCTCAACCTGGATCGTGCACTCATTCGCATGATGTCTAGACTGAGGTCAAACCATTTTGCGCTAGGAGCTCATTTCCAACGCATAGGTTTGATTGACTCCAACGTATGTAGCTGCCACCATGGATTCCACGACACAGATCATCTCTTATGGTTGAATTCGAGGCTGTTCGTCACCACTTCTTGGACGCTATACTAAAAGCAGATAGAATCCCTGGTATACCCTGATATAAGAGATATTTTGGCGGGTAATGATCTGGCATACTTAAAAATAATCTTTAACTTCGCCAGGACGGTTGGTTTATCTGTATAAACCTTCATTTTTCTTCCAAAGATCCCTTTTCACTGTTGAAATATGTGTTTTATGTTGTTAATTATTAAATGTTGTAAATCGCTTGTATACATGAGTAAAACATGAATGGATGAATGAATCAATAAATCTATAAATGAATAAATGTCAATAAATGAATGAAAGAGTATAACGCTTAACCACGCAACAAGAGTACTGTCAGGGAGTTCTTAGGGAACACTCCCGGCACCGTGGATCGTGCGATATTGGACCAGCTGATGACGAACCAGGCCACGAAAAAAGGTCAAGGGAATACTCTTTATACTACGGAATACTACGGAAAATCCGAATTCACCCGGAATAAGGTGTCACTATTGAAAGGAAATGTCCAATTATGTCCCATCAAATGGAACTAAGCAAACCTAGCATTACTTAGAGCTAAGCAAATTGAACTTAGCAAATTGCAATGATCATAAATTGTTAACTCATTAAGAGCAATACGGCCAGGCCGTCACTAACAAATAAAAAAACCACCATTGATCGCAACTTAAGCGCTTTCAAAACTGTGTACTAAAACATGCCTTGCAATAATAATTTGATTTTAAGAATATTTCTTGGAAATTCTGTAAATGGTCATTCAGTTTTAGTACACGATTTTAGTACACTTGAGCGTCCGAAAGCGTTTAGGGAAAACATCAGTAATGCAACCCTAGCACCACGCTCGGCCTTTTGTAAATGGAAATGGGACTTTTGTAAATACCTGAAGCGCATTATAAATAGCTAAATTACTTATTTTCGGATATATCATCGCCTCCCCGTTTCGATCACTAAACCAAGTTTATTTTTGTAACTTATTTAGGCAACTGAAATAATCAAATAACTTTTTATTGTCCATTCGTGTTATTCTGCATGACGGTGCTGCTTCTTTTCAAACTGTTCTGTTCTCCTTTTTTAATAAACAAAAGACAACTAAACAAATGTAGCTGTAACGTTCTCCTTTCAACACACCCATAACCTTTTCTCACCAAGTATTTGGCACCCGTGGATCGGGTTGCAAAATCGAACAGCAAATGGCTGTATTGCTGCTCGATTTCTATTGCCCTGCCAGGCAAAATTCGCTCCGACTGCTCACATGTCACGCAACACCCATTCTCTACTCAAAACCACCGCTTACAAACGCACCCATTTCCTTGCGGAGAGTAAAATAAAGTCCAAACATTTTCGCACAACGCATAAGGCAACCAATCAGTGTACGGATAGCGTAGCTCAACGTATATGCACGAATAACGTTCGATGATCATCATCGATGGTAGTGTTTTGTCTTGTTTTTTTTTTTTTCTTTTTCGTTCTAAACCTCAAGATCGTACGCTTGAGATGCGTTGTACAAGGTTTGTACGGGGTTGCATGGTCGTTGCTATTTTTTTTAATGGATTTGCAGGTAAGATGTATGCCTCCTGTTGGCTGCATCGTCTACTAAGTACCGTACCGGTATTTACGCTACGCCCTAACGCTACGATTAGATTCGATAAAAATAGATTTCCTAGTTTGCAACATCGAGCAGCATGGTTGAACTCTGCACACCGTAATAGTAATAGCTCTCTAACACACTAGTTTGGTATATAAACTTTAGCGTACAAGTAGGAGATATAAATATCCGTTTAAATACTTCCCCCCAATTAGCCTATTAAATGCATCGTTTCGCTACAAATCTGTAAAACTTTATAAAAGCGTCTAACAACAGTTGCAGTATGTCCGGTAGCCGGTACATGGTTCGAGTGGAGCTAGGTATAGCTTTGGAAAGGACAACATCCCGGCCCTCGTCGGTCATGCATGGTGCTATTTCAAACAAGTCAAACAACTAGCCAACAATCCTCATCCGTTCAACCTTGATCGTACTCCAGTGCAACAGGTTTGCGAGGAGACGTCGGTCAACGTAGACCTGATCCTGAGTTCCAAACAAAATCTTACAACAAGCTCTATAGACTCTCGCACTTCTCGCTAGTACACTAACTCATGCCGTCGAATGAATTGCGTGTAGATCTTCTGGACGACGACCAAGTGAAGCCTGGTAAGAACCACAACGACGGCGACATCCGCAGATGGCTGTTACTACGGATGGCTGATAGTCGGCTTCTGCAGGACTTTCCGGCGCTTCACATGATCCTCGCGGGAACCGATGCCAAGATCTACACCAACCATTCGGTGGCCAACGGAAAGGTGAGCTTCCCGCGAAACGCGCTCGTGCTCGCATAGCACGGGATGGCCTGCGAAAGCTTCAACCCGAACGGATAGCAACCGTAGGCGCGTGTATCCTCCAACAGCAACACGGCCGATGCAAGTGGTAGCGTCGTTTCGCAGCCGCCCGGGCTAGTATCGTTTCGATGAACGTGACCACTATCATATAGACCACTACCGCCACCGACGGCACACACACATCGGTCCTTCCTGCCAAGGGTGCATCTACCGCTATCAACTTGGTTACTACCACTACTGCTGGTGCTGGCGCTGCTCTCACTACTACAGCTGCCAGCGCGCCGGCAACCTCTACGGGCGTGACTACAACGGTGAGTGCTACTACTACTACCTCTACCACTACTAGTACTACTACGACAGCGACGACGATCATGGTTAGCGACGGTAATGGTGACGTTTGGGGAACAGCAGGAGTTCGTTGGTGAATCGAGGCGCACGAAGATGCCGCGCCGCATACAGCGTTCTTCCGCGCAATCATGTCAGACGGCGGTGCCGGAGTACAGCTGGCCGGGGATGGCCGTCGGTATCAGCGGTTCCGGTTTGAACGTACGTCTCAAACGCTGCAATCGGAAGAGATTCAAATCAGTTGTGTTCCACATGTACGAAGCAATCTCTACAATTATTTGGATTTTCTTTGACCTAATCGTACTTTGCCAGGTAATGCAAATCGTTGAAATCGTTGTAATCAGTCGAGGATGTTCGTGAATACGTCAATAAAAATAGATAAAACTTTACTGATCTGATCTGATCTGATCTTAAGAACGTTTAAAATCTTCAGACAATGATGTTTATGCTTTCAAAATGCATTTTGGTACATGCTTAATTTGATGTTACTTACTTACTAGAAAACTGTCTTACTAAAAAACCTACTCCTACTCCAACTAGAACCCTACTAGACTAGAAGTCTTTCCAAAACTAGGAAAACAAGTTGTGTCTTGCGCGCTATACGTTTTATCTCCTATTTCTAAATTTTATGTAACAAGAATTATTATCTTGTCTCGTCGAGTATCCAGTATCGAGAACATCCTAAAACCTAAATAATGCTACTGAAAAATCCCCACATTTACTTTACATGTTACAAATAACTCTTTAGTACAATAATTCTTCACAAAAACTTTAATAATAAGCTTCCTATTGTCAGATAAAAACAGCATTTGATTGAACGGATCCCGATGGATTGAAGCTACTTACGTCGTTGCATTTGCCAGGACTTTTCAGGAATTTGTAGATCACATACGTCGGAATGCAGAGCACCGAGGACAGTGTCAAGGCCCAGCCGGCCGCCACGCTCCACTCCGGATACTCGTACTCCTCGCCAAGCATTTCCTCGTACCCGAGCAACGAAAATATCAGTATACACTGGAATCGTAGAGGGAAAAAAGTGTACTTAGAATAGAACGCTCACACCAGAAGCAGCCAGCAGCAGCAGCACCACACTTACGAACAAAAACGTCGGGCTGATGTACTTCCAGCAGATGCGCCAGAACAGGGACGGTTTCTTGCCCAGCATCTGCTCGATGTCGGCGGAAAAGTTCTCCACACCGTAGAACCAAAAGACGCCGGCCGCCTCGACGAACACCACGAACAGAATCGCCAGCCCGGGCCCGTACACATTGAGGAAGTTGACCAAATACACGCCACCCTGGGGAGAAGATGCGGTTGAGTGTGTTTTCAGTCCTGGTGCCTACCAAAAACCCACCATGGTTGTTACAATACAAATGATACGATAATACGTTCACACCGAGAAATAATCCTAACGTTCGAAGATCTGTTGAAGCGTTCAGAAGGCTATAAATTCAATCCTTAATATGGCTCGCCTAAGGCTCACTAAACACCGGGCCGAGAACACAAACGAAACGATACATATCCGGCGCAATGGCACGGAAAAGGACACACCCACGCGAGCGAGTTTACACGGAATGTGTTCCGGGAGGGAACCCATTCAACCAACAATCTATCCAACTGGTGGAAGCTTTCAGCGGCACTGGGGAGGAACGATTTAAACGCTGCTCCTATCATGCTCATGCATTAAAACATGAGCATCTTCGCCTGATAGCGTTTCGCACGTATCGCGTAAGTGATTGAATTAACTCGGGAACATTATTTATCACTTGCCGTTCGACTGACCAACCGACTAACCTGCCGTGCCGTGCTACTGGCATGCACTGCCGGTAGTTGCTTATCAATTCTAATGCGGCGAGAATGCCTGTGCCGGCACATCCGGAGCAGAAAAGAAGTGATGCTACTTTTATCATCGGCACCGATTGAACTGCCCCACCCGGGTACGTACACTGAACATGTTTTTCATTTTACCCCATCAATCGTGTTTCCACGCTTAGTTCATTATCCGCACTCATTGCGAATGTCGGAAAACGAACGGAAAATCTGGAGGAACTTCCATCAATGTCAACTTTTTGACTTTAACCGTTACCTAAGCCACGCGATGCTGGGAGCCTCTCCAGGACGCCCTTGATGGGGAAAATCGATTGAAAGGTTTCTTGGCCGTTCTCTAGGTCGTCTGCTCAACGCAGGCTGATAAAAGTGGTTCTTTGAAGTGGAGAGGAAAATCCGATTCCCCTTATTTTATACAAAGCTCAATTAATCTTTCCCAATGTAAAATGCTGTTTAAAGGTCCATTTCAACATATTTCGCGACGTCAACATGCTTCTTTTAGTAGATTTCATAAATTTAGCACTTAAACTATCAGAAAAAAAAATAGAAAACATTTCTTCCACAGCAGCGGTGACTTAAATGCTAGATATGATTGGAGCTGCTTTTAATGTTCCGTATGATGGGTAACTATTGCACAAGTCTTTGTGTACGTTCCCGCTCGAAGCTTCAGAAAAATGCAGCCACACTTTCTTTAATATATTATAAAATAAATCAAAAGTATGTTGACTTGTCTTCAGTCCCTTGAAAACCATTTTTTAGGTTAATAGTAAACAAATGTGTGCATAAAAAAGATATTTTCGTTGGTGCGAATATTCCCTGTAAGCAATTTTATCAATGGTAAATAAAAATAAGTATAAATTTCTATAAAAAATGCTATATTACTAAATAAAACGAATCGAATGAAAAATATACGATATCATGTGATTTATGATGATTATATAAATTGCGCCTGAATGGCTGCAATAAGATATTTTCAGTACTAAATCTAAAAGCTGTATCGGGGCTAAAAATTTAGTACAAAATAATTAAACCAAAATTCAAATGATTTGATGCACCATATTATGTTTCTTCCATAAAAATGGAGAAGTTTATCACTTATAGATTGAAATGTACTTAACAGTTGCAAAAACAAGTAAATCACAATTTGTTTTAATGGTAGGAAGTAAACAATAAGCGAAACTAATAATTTGGTTATAATTGAGAACTTTAGCTCCACTACTCACGTAAGTCATCGTAGGCAGCGCACAGATGTAGATCAGGCCAAGCAGAATCAACACGAACAGCTCACGCCGTCGGCCGATTGTTCGCGGGTACTCATCGCACAGGGCCGTAATCATCGCCTCCAGGCCGCCGAACGTCGAGTCCAGTCCGAGCGTGATCAGCATCAGGAAGAAGATGATCGACCAGAACACGGAACCCTTCATCATGGCGATCGCTTCCGGGTAGACGATGAACACCAGCCCCGGACCCTCCAGTCCCACCTCCTCGATCGATTTGTTCTGCACCTGCGCCATGTACCCGAGCACGGAGAATATGACGAACCCGGCCAGGAAGCTGGTGAGACAGTTGATGCTGCTCGTGAGCAGTGCGTCGCGGTAGCAGTTGTTGTTGAACTTGTTGTAGCTCGAAAGGGCCAGCAGCGTACCGAAGCCCGGACCGAGCGAGAAGAAGATCTGCGAAGCGGCATCGATCCAAACCTGCAGGAAGCGGACGATTGCGTCAGTATTAGTTCCCGTCTTCTGTCCGACACAAAACCTATCCTACTAACCCGTGAGTTGTTGAGCTTATCCCACTGTGGCGTCAGGTAGTAGCGGATGCCTTCTGCCGCACCCGGCAGCGTGACGCCACGGGCGAGCAGTATCAGCAGCACCACGTACGGTGCGAGTGCCGTCACCCACACCACCTTACCCGCACTGCGGACACCTTTCCAGAGCGAAAAGTACACCAGCACAAACACACCGAACACGCAGAGGGCGAGCGAAGGCTTCACCGGGCCCATAAAGTCCAGCCCGTTCGATTTGTACTGCTCCAGCACTTGCCGCCTGCGGAAGAAATCCCACCGAATGTTTCAATATCTTCAAAATGGCGCCGTACGAGAACTTCACAGCGTCCAGCTCCAGAGTCCAGCGGGAACTCCGCAGGACCAAACAATTTTACGATCCGTACATCAAGCGTGTAGTTTATGGCGTTCTCGAAACGGAAGGTACTTACTCGAAAAACTCCCGTGCCGGACTGGACAGAGCGGGTCCAGCAACCTTACCGACAACGCCGGCCATCGCCGCCACCGTGCTGGTGGTCACATTCGACATCATCGTTGGCAGTGTGCTCGATAGCGGGTGCTGCTCGTGGTAGTAGTAGTGCGGGTTTGTGGTGGCCATCGTTGTGTTGCCGAGTGCCGACGCGACCAACGTCACACCGGCCGCCGATGTGCTGGTCATCGTTGACACGAGCGTGGACGCGACCGTTGTCGTTGTCGTGGTGAGCGTTTCGTTCAACCGGCCCGTCACCGGTGAGCAGTTTTCCGTGTTCCACGGGTTGCCACACTTCGTCCACGGCAGCTCGGAGCTGAACGATGCGAACAGGTAGTACACGGCCCAGCCGATAATGGTGTTGTAATACATGCCCATATAGATATCGATCAGGCAGATGGCATAGCCGACACCTATTCGCCAGAGGGCGAGAAGACAGGCAGAAGAACATGGGGCAGAGAAAAGAAATGAAGTGATCCGATTGTAAATCGTAAACGGGCCACCGGGTTCGGTGCGATTTTAAAATATATTACTGCATCCGATTGAGTTATTGGTCAGCGACGCATAAAATCTGATAGCACCCGGCACGGGGTGCAGGTGATTTACGACACCCGGACGACGGAGCGACCGGACCGGATTTATTGTCATCTTCACCGGCTCGGTCCGTACACGCCGGTGCTGGGTTCATGCTGCCATTAAAATCGGTTTTCCACCAGCCCGGCGCGTGTTCTGCGGTAATATTTCCCGCTGGACCCGTTTCTCGCGCCCAAATTATTGGCAGCATCGATTGAGTGGAAGAACGGTAACCTAGTTTTAATGGTGATTCAACTGTAAGGCCCAGGTTTGAATTTGGGTCATTTCATTCGGATCGAATAATTCGCCTAAATAGGAGCATTTAAAGGGCTGATAAACACCAAATTGACAACACATACAGCGGATAATTGAACGGATTTTTCGCTCATTTGAAAAGGGTTATTATAATTGAACCATAAAGAAAATCCCCGTCAACTTGAAGATTTTTGAAGATTATCTTTAACACCTAGGCAGCGTTGCAAAAATGAGAGTCGAATATATAGGACTTTGGAAATAATTTGGAAAAAAATTTTGCTGCTCTTGCTTTTGCTTTCCGTTGCATATTTAGAGCCTTTTTGGAATAATAACTAGTTGCTTGAAAATTTCTCTATTACTATGTGATTGTAGTAAAACTGCCTTGTTTTAATAATTTTTAAACGTAACTGTTTACATTTCATTTCACTAAGGTGAAATAATCAAAATAAACCCCTTAGAAAACGGAAAAAAATTTGATCAAACGCATGCGATTATTGGCAGAAAAGTTATTTTAGTATAAATTTATTTTAAAATTGCACAGATATAATAAAAACCTTTTAAAGTATACCATCGCGAAATCGATGGAACAAAAATGTGGTGACTTTACACATACACACACACATACATGCGAAGAACCTCTTCCACTCAGCTCGATCTCACCACAACGTTACTAAAGCTCCGACTTTGCCCCCATTGGCACCACAAAACCCAGTTTCGAATGTGACAGAACCGAACCGTTCTGGTGTTACCTTCTCCACAGTATTGTCCCGAGGAGTCGCATTTACGAGTTTACACAATGGATTTAATTCTTTTCGTCAGCTTTCCTCGCATCTTCGCTTCGCCATTAGGTCGCGGTTTTCGTGCATGCTCTAGTTTCATTCCCTGCCCGGTCGGGTTCTCAGTCGACGGCAAACACTTGCGACTTTTCGAGTGTCGTCCGTGCCATTCTCGTTCGGAGGAACGGATGGTAAACTTCTTTTTCCTCCCCCTCTGTCTCTTTCTCTAGTCCTTAGCTACTCCATAGAGACGGCTCGGTGGCCAAGTGGGATTTGAAACTACCATCCATGCCTAGTAGGAAGGGACGCACTTGTTGCTTCTCAGCCATTGGCTGCACTATTTGGTTGACTAGTGGCGGAAACAACCGGAATCAACAAGTTTCTCAGGTCAGGAAAAGGGTTTTTTCTAGCTATCGAGTGTACGAGACGAGCCCACGGGCTAGCGGGCAGAAAGCTTGAATGTATCTTCGGAACCAAAGTAATCGTTGGACACTCCAAGTCCGTGCAGACCTCCGGCGACATCGTTGGCAAATGTACGTCTGAGTGCTGAAGAATGTTAATGGAGCGGAATAGGTAAGCGAATGTTATTGTTTATGCATTCAATGCTAATCACAAAATGGACTCACTTCTCCGGGGTTTTGTTTTTTTTTTGTTTCGTTTTGTTCCAGCGTACTCCAAGCAAAGCGATGACTTGACCGGACCCACCCGATAGACATCAACGTCCCGGAGCAATTAATCAGAGCCAAGTCAGTGGACGAAGTGGCAGGCCCCACTCTTTTTCCAACGGACCGAATTAATTGCTCGTAACATCTTGTCACAACAGACAAGAACGGTTTTGTCACTTAAAGCTGCATGATGAAGCAAAACTCTCTACTACAAATTCACGGACACACCCCCTAGGTTGGAGGAAACTAAAACCTTAACGCTCCCCGTTCACCCCGCACGCATTTGCCGCGCCGGTGGAAATTAATTTACAAACTCGCACCCGTAACCCGCATAAACGGTAGGAGTTCCGCCCGTGGCCCACTTTGTGTATGTGAGTTCATAATTTATGAAGCTCGGGATTTCGAACGCACAACTCCTCAACCCTCAGCCATCAACGCCATCCGTAGAAGGCCATGGTTCCGCGATGAACTACGCATTGTTGGTGACGTTATCGCCTGCTCGAGTGCCCGTTTTGAAGCGTTCGGCCCGAGATTTTGTCGGGTCATAGGGGCTTTCGCAAACCGTTTCCTGCAGCAGCAGCAGCAGCAGCAGCAGTCGTTTCACGTCGTTTCGGTACGCTCACGGAATGATTTTCTTTTTTTATTCCGGCCCCGACCAGCAACTCAACGAACGTCTTAAAGATGTTCTAAATTAATTTTTCTCCCAGCTCCGTGCTATTGGCACGATGGCGTGACGGATGGCGATTGCTTTCCGGGCCGGCCATCGAGTCGTCATGGGGCGTACGTTCTCAAGGATGAAGGATGTCTAAATTTCACACATCCGGCCCTCGCCGCTAGTGCCGGAGCAGTCGGGAAACGCATGAAAGGGTGGCAAAATATAATCTAATTCCTGGCAGCTCTCAATCCCCGCAATCAATACCGTACACAAGCCGTGCGGTGGCTACACACACCGGTGAGGACCGAACGAGATCGGCTTACTAGGCTTGGGATGTCACCACGACGATAAATGGATGCTAAATTGTCTATTCAAAAACAATTTTAAATTATTATCCATTTTTAGCGCACTGCGTGGCTCCATCCTGTTCCTTGCGTATGCAAGACATCTCCAAAGCTAATCATTACACTTGAACTTGGTGTGCGGTTGGAGCGAGAAATTGCTATCAAAGTTATTGAGTTGAGATGGAAAGTTTCACTCCAAGGTTACACAAGAGTCAGTAATAGTTTCTATAGAAGAAAGATTTTAAATACTGTCTCGAAAAATTGTGCCATTTTATGCCTGAATCTTCCTCTCGAAACGACGTTTCAAAACTGCAAATGCAGGTGGCGCCATCTACAGCTAACCATCGAAAGCTCTCCGCTGACACCGATTTCTCGCGACAACACCAAACACTTTTGACGTGCTTAATCGTCTAAGTAGCAACAAATGCGCGCAAACGATTGAAACACCATCATCCTCGTGCTAAAACAATCACCATCTCGTAGTTCTTGTTGTTCCATTTTTCCGATCCAATTCCTGTCCCAGAAGCACCACTTCTCGTCACCGGTACAGTAACGCAAAAGAAAAAAAAAAACCCGGCAACAGCACGAACGCAAGAAAGAATAAAAAATCGTTAACCTAGAATCGTTAGCACTTGTCAAGTTGTTGCACCGTGCTTCCCGTTCCACATCCGGACTTCGTTTTCAAATTGCTTCTAGCGAATGTTCATGGACGTGTTTTATTGCCCAGCACGCGCATGCTGAGCGTATCCTATCCGATTTCTTTTCACCTGTCTTTTGTAATTCCCCTCGCAGTAAGCCGTTGGCTGCAGTTCGAATGCGGTAAGCATTTTCCGCTCGTTCACGCACATCGCGCTCAACAGAAGCTATGGAGCAGCATGCGTTTTCAAGCACCGGATTAAGGGAGCAATGGAAAATGGTTTGTGCTTATGGCGTTTTGAGCAGGGAATCGAATTGGTTAAACTATCTATATTTATAACGAATTGTTGAACAGTTTGCTCAACTAGCGATATTTACACTTGATCAAACCGAGGATGATTATTATTAAAACGGTTGTAAAATTCTTTTTATAGCTGTATAATAAAAAGGTGAACATTCGAAAAGAAATATTCGATTATCACCCAACACATTGAGATAAAATCAGCTTGTTGCACGAAACCATTAAAATACATTTATTTTAAGAGCATATTTTAAAACTATGTTCTAAAATGAGTATTAAAGCACAAAAACCAAAGCGTTACATAGTGCTAACAACGTATGTACTAAAACAAGTTCTAAAATATATTGGGAGACTTGTTTTAGTATAAGTGCTAGTATAAAACATCCTTCCAAAACATCCATTTACTATTTTAATTAATGGTTTTAAGATTTTAAGATTCATTCGTTAAAACCAAAATTTGCATCAATCTTGATGTCGTGAAAAAAAATGTCATGAAAATTAATACAAATTTGGGACGAAAATAAAATAGTATTATGTTAACCTAGCATGCATAATATCGATCAGTATTTTTAATCTTTCCAACAATTATTGTTGTTTTAAGTTGTGTAAGCTTCATTTCAAATATCTTTTTCATACCCAATCATAGCTCATACTTAAAGAAATTCTGCTTATGAAGAAAACTAAACGCATGAGCTACGACGATAGTGATACTTCTGACGTTCAATCATTATAAAGAAATTTGAACTATTTTTTCGCTCGTTCAAATGATCGTACCGTACTTCAGAACAGCTCTTTTACCCTTGCTAACAGCTATGATATTTTTACGTTCCTTTCATAGTATCCCATTCCATCTCGTTGATCCTGGGTATCATCAGCATCACCGTTTTCCTAAGCCGTTCGCTTAGCTCGGCATCGATATGGGAAGTGTGTGAAAATCAGCGTGCATGAGCATTCCGCTCAAGCAATATTTGCATGCTCATGAAAGTAAACCTCCGGTCCCTTTAGTCCCAGCAAAAGCTCCACCGGTCTCAATAGAATTCTCACGGATGATGAAGGTGGTACGATTGATTTGTTGATTTAAGGCCTCAAACACGCCTGACTGGTGAGGTAGAGAGAAAAAAAAATGCGTGTAATAAAATCGCGAACAGGAGTAATCCAGAACCGAGCTTGTATGCTAAGAGTGGATAAAACGTTCCCTTGAAAGAAAAAATAACCCCAAACCGAACGTCAAAACTCCCGCCAGACTTTGGTGGGCAATAAAGCAAGGGAAATCATCTAAATGATATGCGACCATCTCGTCTCTCGGTGTCGTTACCTCCACGCGGAACCCAAGCGGATGTGCGGAAGCGAATGGCGAATGGAAATTTCTCCTGATTTTACCTACTTCCGTCACCGCTACCCTCATCGCGGGGATGGAAAATCAGGTGGAAGAGCAATTGTAACCATTATGCCATAGGCACGTGTCGGTAGGAACGGTGCGTGTGTTCGCTGGTATCGTCTACTTCCCGTCTACTTCCACCACCACAATCCCGAACAGATTTGTCTACGATGCTTGATTGCAAGCGTATCATAACCGATACCGATGTTCCTGTGCATTTTTCATGTTTTATACCTTTTCCTCCACATTTTTCTCTCTTTTTTTGTGCTACAAGAGCAAGAAACGACAAGCCCAGAAGACCCAGCCCCGTTTGACTTTGGTCGACCGATCGATCCCGCGGAACGATAAAATGTCACGTACGGTTTCGCGTGGACAGCGCGGTATTTGCCACTCCTCTCTCCGTGCGGTGGCAGACAATCGAGCAACTTTTACCACAAAAACGGAAACCTCAAGCAACGGCGATCCACCAGTGCCACGGCACTTAAAGGCATTCGTTTTTCCGGGAAGGATGAATTCGCGAACCCGAAAAAGTGCCAAAATAGGTCCTTTGTTTCGTTTTTTTTTTGGTTTTTTGTATCATTTTAATACTTTCCAATAATTTTGCTGATTTTAATTGTTGCTCTGCTTGCCTCGATCCGATTGGGTTAATTAGTGAAATGGTCAAATCATTATTATTGCATGCCTTTTCGTGTTCCTTTCGCCTGCTTTGATTTGTGGTTGACTGTTTGAATAGCATTATGGAGTTTTGTTTTACGGGCCACCGAAAACCTCATGACAAAAAGACCACGGACAACACACCTTTCTGACGGTACTTTTAACATTATAACATGTTATTTTTTCACTGTCTCGTCGGAATTACAAGTTTTCTTTTTTTTTCGTTTAGTTAACTTTTATACTTTTTTGTTTCATAAGTTTATGAAACATAAATAACGAAAATCAAAATTGTTTGACCTACCAATTAAATATAAACTTATACTAGAATGTATTCGACTTGCAAATATGAAAACTTAATTTTAAAAACAGAGGTGCACTTTTTTAGTACACAATTTAGTACACTTTAGTACACTTTTGTAAGATTAAATGAACACTCTATATAAAATAGACGTTTAGTGAACTATATTTTTATCTCAAACTGTGTACAAGACAAAAGATCACGAGCTTAGAATAAATCTATTCGATTAAATTAAGTAAAAGCTGCTCGCTTTAACCACCGATAAAGGAAAACAATTAATTACAACGAATAAGTGTTGCACATTGCATACATTCAGGCGAATATAGTTCAAATCAATTAAAAAAACCGATTATCTATGCCTTACCTTTCAACGCCGGACAGATGCGCTTCCAGATGGACAGACAACCGCACCGATGGAACTGACCGAGTGCCAACTCCATGTAGAACAGCGGCAGGCCCCCGAACAGCAACATGATACAGTACGGTATGAGAAACGCACCACCCCCGTTCTGGTAGCAGATGTACGGGAAGCGCCAAACGTTGCCCAAATCGACCGCGAACCCAATCACGGCCAACAGGAACTCCGCCTTCTGGCTCCACGTTTCGCGCCGCCGTTCGCCGGTCAGTGCGACCACCATGTTGCGTTCCTTTCCGCCCGGTGCCAGGATCTGGGCCGTCTCGGTCGTACCCTTGGCCGAACTGCCATTCGTGGCCGTCGCCGTGCCGTGCGGTTCGGACGATGCGTCGGCCGGTTCATCGCGGGTACCGTTCGTGCCGGGGGACGTCGTGTGCCACGAGTCACGCTTCCTGCCACCGTCGCCCGTTCCCTGCCGCGTACCCGAACCACCCGAACCGGAGGAATTCGTCGTCCCCGGTTCGGTTCCCATCGTTTCCGGGTCCTGGTTTCTCACTTTTCACCAACACCGCGTTTGGGCGGTTCAAGTTGAGACGAGGTCCGGCCTATCTGCAGGGTTTTGGAGTTGAAATCTACTTATTACTCGTCTTGCTTTGTGCGGGTGTTTCCAATGTGTTCCTTCGGAGAGACAAAAATTGCACGGGTTTCTTCCGCACTGGATCGCTAGAACGCGGTCACCAACAACCCGGCAGCCGCATCCGTGTCCGATCGATCAAACCACCGACTTATCATCTTCGCCTCGGAGAAGGTCCTCTCGGCGGGCTGTCCCGGTGAAGAGCCTTTTTCCACCCGAGAACTCGGCACTGCACAAAAGTCCTCCCCGCGCCGTTTCGTCGCTAATTATTACCCCTCAACAGCTGGACTGGAAGTCATGGTCTGGTTGTGGGTGGGTTTTTTCTGCCTAAAAGAGAAGAAATGAGCAAAGACAAACGGTTTTTTTATTTACAAATGAAAAACTCTCAACCGCAAAACCAAATGCACGTGGATGAAAAATGAAGAGGAAAGTGTTTTTTTTGTTTTCAAACCAACACATAAACATTACAATTCCAAGCATTTTATGTTTTGCTTCACTTTTTTCCAACTGATTGTTTTTTTTTTGTCATATTTCAAAGCCTACTCTTGCCGCGACCACAAAGACGGCACGAAGGCGGAAACATTTCCGGTTACGATAAGCCGCTAAATAGCACGCGGACGATGAAACCGAAGGCAGCCAGAAGCTGTTTGGGCGCGGGTCAAATGTAAAATGACGCGGAAAATGTGCATTCGGCCGGAAAATAGCTACCAGCTTCAGAAACAGGTAGACTGGACGGTTGTAGAAAGATCCTCTTTAAGGTAGACCGAATTAAAATTTCGAATCGTTTATCGCGCTAAATTATTTTTTGGTGTATTCGCACTACAAGCTACGACAAAATATGCATTTAATTTCAATTTCGAAATAAGCTATTAGATTTGCATGATGCTGCACAATTGTTATGCAGTATCTTTTGTACAATTATTTCATACTAGTAAGAAAGCATCTGAATATGATAATATTGTAAATTACTTTCATTTCGATTTTCAACGCAGTTCGGTAAATGGTTTAGATAAATTTCTAAGGAATATTTCTGACTTCAAGCACAGCAAGTAGTTAGAAAAAAGATATTGGTTTAAAAGTAACGCAAATATATTTATTTTTACCAACAAGAAAAATAATTCGAGTAGAATTTAAAACAGCTAAAATGATACGAATAAATAAATAACTGAAGTATTGTTTTGTACTCTACTAAATCAATCTTTTTTATCTTTCGAAAATTTTTCTAACATTGAATAGGTGAAAATTAATTTAAAATTGAAAATCAAGGAATAAGAACCCAAACATACAGAAATATATAAAAACTAAAATTGATTTCATGAAAATTGCTTGGTTAAATAAATATGAAATTGAATAAATAAACTTTAAATATCTTATAATATCTAAATAAACTACTAGTTTAGCCTCTATTACCGGAGTGACTTAATTTCAAAAGAGTGTAAAATAAACATGCCATAAATAACAATTGAAAGCAGTGCAACTTGGGATTCGTTTTACAGACATACTGTTCGGATTATAAACCCCAGGAAGAATCAGGCTAAAATAAAAAATGCATGAAAAAATGCACTCAACCAACGCAAAATTATCAAAATTTTATTGGAAATCATTATTTTACATTATATTAGCAACAAGTTACGGTACATAGGATCGATCAGATAAAAAAAGAATTAAAAAGTTTAAACTAACAGTGAGAAGCTCTACCGATCGTAAGCTTATTTGCAGCCCGATTCGCTTCAGCCCCAAAACACATCTGGTTGGTCGGAAAATATCAATTTCAATCAAACTTCCACGCAGAACTTTCCGGTTCTCATGGAGGCGCCCGGTCCTTCATCGGGTAAACATAATTTCCCATCGCATAGGAGACTAGAGAAAAAAAAGAAAATACCTCTCATTCGCACTCCCCCAAAAACGAAACCACAACCAAAAGTCAACAGCAATAGTTGAGGGCACGCTTCACAAACCGTACTGCCGTGTGCTGAAAGGCACCAAACGACCGGAAAAAAATACCGAAAAGTGATAAACGAATCGTTCCGCTGCGTAATGGAAACATTTAGTGATTTCGTGGTAATAATCATTTCCCAGGCCAGGCTGAAAGTCAACACAACTGGCCACCACAGAACGCCTTCATTATGCCGCCCGCTTCGTTCCCGTCTCCTTTGGGCGATGCTATCCAATCGGTGTTCGGTTTTCGGTGTAAGATTATTATC
This sequence comes from Anopheles farauti, assembly GCA_000473445.2. Taxonomy (NCBI): domain Eukaryota; kingdom Metazoa; phylum Arthropoda; class Insecta; order Diptera; family Culicidae; genus Anopheles; species Anopheles farauti. The sequence goes on from KI915052.1 coordinate 2,942,738, forward strand.
GTCACAACCGGAGCCCACGCAAAAGCCCAGGTCTGGTACACAATCCCAACCGGAACCGCAACAACGGGAGCTGGAAAACATCCCTTCTGGTTCCACCTTACCGCGTGACGCTTCGAACTGCAAACGAAAAACAGCATCCAACCAGGGTTTGCGAACGGCACACAAATACGAAGCGTGGTGGCTTCAAAGCGAAAGTTTTTCGGCAGACGGTAAACGCACGCAGGTAAAACACGAATCGGGGTTTTTTTTTTTGCTCACCCGTGGGTGGTGGGTTGGGAGTAAAAGTTAAACACGCGCACAGTGGAAGTGTGGAAGAAAAATAAAATCACAAACCAACCCGTTAACGCGAATCGTATGGCATCGGCATCGCCAGCAGATGAAGTGAAGAATGAAGGAGATGCGGAAAAAATAACATAACCCGTTTACGTTCTTCGCTTATCTCGTTTATCTTGCGCGTTTTCAATGATTACCTTATCTGTAAACAAGCGAAGCTGGCGCTTTCTTGTTTTTAACTTTCACTTCCGTGCCTATTTGTTCAGGTTCGGTCTCATTCCTTCGCTCGAGCTCGATCCTAGTAATGAAAATTATAACCACTTTTTTAAATCCCTCCGTTTCTCGAGTGCTCTCTCTCTCTCTCTCTCTCTCTCTCTCTCTCTCTCTCCCCGTTCTATATGAACGAACGCATGCGACCACCGAAAGGTCGCCTAGTGAACCGTGGGAAAATAAAGGTTTCGGTTCAAAGGTTGAGATTATTTCGACAGGCGCTTTCTCTCCAGCTTTCCGATCCTGTGGCTTTCTTTCGCCAAGGTAACGCGGAAAAAAGCGTTCTTTGCTCCGTTCCTGACGTATAAGAAGATACGGTCCTGAACGCGTCTCATTTCGGTGCACAAATGGTTCGATGTTAATAAACGGGTGGGTTTTTTATTTTATTTTTTTTATTTGTATATGCTATACTATTCGCTCTCTAAACTGGTAAACTACTGATCTAAACATCTTAACGAGCGTACCGATGGTGCCGGTCGGGACGAGATATCGCAAGAAGATTTTTATTGCAGAAGCGGAATCTCATTTCCGAGTGGAGTGTAATGATTTCCGCTGACATTTCGCGACACCGGCGGAGGTTGCGCGTCTAAATTTGTACTCACTAGCGGAAGCGCTCATGCTAATAAAAGCCACTATCAGAGATAAAAAAAAGTACAAACAACAACATTCCGTTCACGATAAAATAAAAAAATGCTAATTTTGAGAACATTTTCGTAGTCAGCGCCATCTCTTGGGAAACGTGGAAATCAATCCAGTTTTTTAACCTTGACAGTACCTTGCCAGCAAACTATACGATTTAAGCATTTCATCAAAATCCCTCATAAAATCATTTTAAAAAAGCTTTCCAATGCTCTGCCTAACTTATCTGTATTAAAACAATTTAAATATTAATATTCAATTTAAATTCAATTCAATTCAAATTCAATTTAAATATTCAAAATGTGTACTATTTTTTATAAATGGCGAGAACATCGCATAATTCGTGCGATTTGGTCAAGGGTCCAGTTTCGTAGAGCGTCATTTTTTGCACCAATTTGTTAGTAGAATTCCAATTAAGACAATGATCGAATCTATAAACATCTCTCATACAAGAATTTTAGATGTGCTGTACAGGCACGTAATGAAACTGATCTACAAAAAACGATAGGAAATAGTTAGCAAATAAGAATAAGGAACGCTTATATTGTCGTCCAATCCTAGCGATAAAATATCTCCCAGATAGCGCGGCAATCAATTCCAATTTTAAATTTGACCTATTTTATTTTTTTTAAGATTCTAATTACTAAGGTCAGCAACAAAAAATATAGCTAAAAGTCAATTTAACACCAATTACGGCTCCTACAAAACCGATCGTTCACTCAGTTCATATTGATGATTTAGTCATCGCGAAGTGCGTGTTTATTTATTCGCATTCATTGATCGAAGTGTGATAAACACCGAGCAGCTTAGACGTGGTAAACGGTTTTCGGAATTCGGCCTCAGAAAAAAACCTACCAATGGACGTTTATCTACTGGTCCACGGAACAAAACGGTGCAGTTTGAAGGCTGGTTAGGTGCCGATGCGTCTGGTTCGAGGAACCGAGGTTCAAAGTCCTCCTAATTCGCTGTATTTGTTTTCACGCTACATTTCTCACCCTTCAAAATGGGCTATCGGGAATGCGATAGGTAAGAAATAGGTCGTTTCGACTATGACTCGACTCGTTTCACGGTCGGTGTGTGGGACAATCAAAATCTCTGCATTAAACGTCAAGTCCCGAGCACAATCATACTCCCTTCCCTCGTGAGTCAAGCACATCTCCTCAACAATGATGTGGCATCTTTCCATAAGGTTCCCCTCCCCGGCAGCGATATGCAAATACATTGTCCACCGTGTTCGACCGATCAAAAACCTGCTCGACTGGCTCGATAGGTGCGAAAGACACTGTTTGCGAACACTCCGCGCGATAAGTGTTTTTTTTGATGATTATTCAAAACAAAAGTAATCATATCGCGGCAAGCGAAACCTTCGGGAATTAGTCATCTCCCAATGCGCTGAATCGTTCGTTGCGTTTGTTATGTAATGAAGTGGGTGTGTGTGTGTTTTTTATTTCTGTTTTTTTTTTACTGGTGCGATAATTTTGGATATTATCGCTGCACGGATTATCGGAGGGACGCGGGCACAATCGTGAGTAATTGCGGGGGAAGCATTCGGATACGGTATCTTTGAGAGCACATCGCCCTTAAATTAGTGAGTCACATCTAACAAATGCATAAACAATAATTATAAAAATAGTTTATGCTAGTTTAATGCTGATCAAACTACATCAAACATATCATCATACTTAAACATTTCTTTAAAGACAATTAATTACAATTTTAAATGTGCTTAACTTCATTTTTTAAAAGTTATTGTTGGAAAAATAAGCTTCCAGTTAAACCTAGCAGATGATTAAGCAAGTAAGTATTGAATTTGAAAATTTATTTGACTCATTACCTTTTTTTAAATAATATAATCTACTAAACCTACTCAAATATCCGAATTATTGTTGCTTATCAAAACTTGAATGTCTTTCTCTTAAAGGAATATGAAAAAAAAAAATAAAAAAAAACGTAAAATATTATGCATCTTGAAAAATTGTATTATATAAGGCATTATGTAATACGTTTCAAATTGGATTATGCATTCTCTTAAACTCACCACAAGCAGTAAGTGTTCTTAATACTACTATGCAACACAACTTATTAAAAATTCAAAATTGAAAATTCACGAAAAATTCAAATGGCATTCTGGTTAAATTTCACTCTCACTCTTCCATTTCACCACGGCTTCGTGTGTATGAATTCATTCATAAATTCACCCGTGATTCAATTTCGACATCAACTTGCCAAACAATCACGGTGACCACCTGCCGAGAGATCAAAACAACGCAAATGTAAACCACAGAAACGACTAATTAACTTCATCCCGTGCTCACGCCCAGCGGGTTCGGACCGATTAAGGCCCGGTTCACTTCATGCCGCATGGCGTATTGGTGCGTGTTTACTAAACACCGGGTGAGGATTTTGCATGGATGCCGTCCGAATTCGAACTCAATTTCGCGACCCTCGGAAACGCGGGATCCATCTCGATTTCGACGATGGAAGTTAATTAAACTGTGCAAGAGTTAGGCGAATGCGTACGTGGGCTGGAATGCATCGCTTGGATGGATATGGAGTGATTTGCTCCATGATCGTAGTAGCTCAATTTTATTTCCCAACAAAATTCTTGATTAACCCTTAAAGTGCACAGGAAAACATCTTTTATTCCCTATACAATCAAGGAAAAAATAGCTCAATAACGTTTTTCCTACACGCCACAATAAACCAGACCAGGTTTATTATATTTAACGTGACATATTATGTTCTACAAAACTCGAGTCTTTGAAGGTTTGGGCAAGAGTTAGCTCACCCTAACTCATGAACATCACACACACCATCTCAAACGCGGAACCCCCGAGCCGAGTAGCCCGAGGGACGCTCTTGAAATGGTAAATTACCATCATGATGTATGCCGGCACGTTTGGTGAACGAGGGATTTCCGCGGGAGCGCAACAGCCAAAAAAGGTCGGGTGCAAATTGACAAACCCATTTTCAGCCCTTCATTCAGGCGCCATGACAGTGGCTCCATGCACGAGCCACACGGACGAGACAATCGTTTCCGCTTCGTTCTGATTCTTTTTTGCTTTTAATTGTGTTTCGACTGTCCGCCGGAATCAAATAAATCATTTTATGATTTTTTTTTCCATGGGCTTACACAAAAATGTGCATGAAGCAAAGGGCGCAAGGAATTCCATTCCATGATGATAGCAATAAACTTTAATTTGCTAATTTCATTCTCGAGCTATGTTTGGGTAATCAGACGGACTTCATTTGCAGCATCAGTATTTTTAAATAAACGCTAGAAATAGTCCATAGTTGACTCCAAAATGTTAATACAGTGTTAAAAGTGCATTCAATTTCATTAAATTTTGGATTCTATAATTTCAAACAGCTTTTTAAGATTACGGATGTTGTTCTTTGAATTATATTTTTCTTTTCTTTCATTCGATTCATCTTAGTCTTAGTGTTTTAGTACATCGTATAAAAAATATATTGTTATTAGTTCAATTCCTTGGGTTTTTATTCTACATAATTAAGTTGATAGTTTTTACTATTTCTTTGCTATCTGTTTTAAACTATTTCACACAATTGCAGCTACAGATTCCACTTTATTTCTATTTTATTGGGTTAGTTTTTAGGAATACTAAATTTTCCGTTTATTTACTCATTTCTCTTTGTTCTCTGTTATATATTTCAAATAATTATTCTGTGCAGTTGTGACGAAAAACTGTATCAGCGTCAAGTTGAAAGCAATATACAATTATGAATCTTACATTTTCATCCACTGCACATTTCTTCCCATCAAACACGGACACAAACAAATGCTAATTCATTTCTTCAAAACATTACTCTTCTTCAGGTCCCATTCCATTCTAGACTGAATACCAAAATTCGCTGACTTTGTCCATCCAACCCTTTATTGCGATTTATGTTTCATGCCCATTTTTTCTGCCCCACTGTGTCTCTCCGTTTTTTGGGGGTTTTGTAATCTTCCCGGAAAAAAAATCATCCCTCTCTCTCTCTCTCTCTCGCTCTGTCTCTTTCTGCTTTCCAGCCACGCTGCCATTCGAATCTTAATCCGATTTTCTGCTCCATCTACAAATGAGGAAAATGAGGTTCGTGTTCGTTTACGTTTAGAAACCAACGAGCAAACCGCCTTCGCACAGCCAGTGAGCAAGTATCCCCTTTCCGCATTATCCGTTTGTTTTAGTATGTTTCGCATTTTGTCATCTACAGGCAAAGGTTTGTTCGCTCCGAGAAAGAGTCGTCATTCTTAATTGTTTCGAGCATCAAAAAAAGCTACACAAGGGTTGGTTCCGATGGGTAAGTATTTAGAATTTTGTGGTTCCATGAGGACCCTGCCTAGGTTCTGCATCTACGATAAGACATCTGTCCAAACATGTCCATTTTATTTGTTCCCCACAAGTCACCCATCAAGTTGTCGTCCGTCAAAACTGAACAAATCAAACAAGCTAAAATGAATCTTGAGCGCAATTTTTGAGTCGGTTCAAAGCGGTTCCGGGTGTGTAATGAGCATTGACCCGCACTACAGTTAGCGTTATCATGTTCGAAGCGTGAATTTTGGAACACATAATGTAATAATAACAATTTCGCTTCCCTTTCGGCGAGAGGGTGAGGTTGATTATGCTTGCGAGAGAAACCGCGTGTTGTGTCTGGTTGATGTTTTTAAACTCTCCGGTGCCACGGGCCAGAATCACTTTTCAAGTCTGACCGGATTTGGCACACGTTACTGATTACATGGCAACAAGATCGAAGGCTGCATTGAAACCAAACAACGCAGATGAAAATGGACGAACTCAGCGCTTATCGCACGCGATAGGAAAAATTAATTTTTATTACCCACTAGCACGTTGTTTATTGATTTCGTTGCAAAACAAACGCTCACGCAGCTTTGGAAAGTAGAAGATTACAGCAATGTTACAGAGAAAATAAAAAAAATAGGGACTATGTTATGTAGTTTTAAAAATTTTAGTACATTGTTGGCAAATTTATCGGTTCGTGTCATTTATTTTTTTACCTGGGGAAGTTTTTACTACCGTTTTTTGTAGTAGCTAAGGCACGATTTGAGTAAATAGTTATATTTTTCTCAGTTCATTTAATGCAATTGTTATGAAAACAAATAAATAGTGAGATACTTATTGCATATCCTGCAATCGCGCAATGTCAAAAAATGATTATTATTATCAGACAAGAAATAATAAAATCAAATACATTTTGACCATGAATGCAAACATGAATGCACTCAAATTCTTTTTGACGGCGATCATGCCGACTACATCACATAAGTCTATATCCATTCCAATCTTCCTGCCGAATGCATCTGCATTGAAGTTCACAATTTTGCTACCACAACATATGCTTACAACTAGCTCAAAAAGATGGATTTTATTTTAATCGTATACCAGTGGCGCTGCTGCTTTTATTATCTATATTTTTATTTAAAAAAAAACCAGTAAAATCCCAAGGCAAACTAAAGCGTTTCTTGCATAAATTGTGCTTCCCTTCTTAACACTCAACTCTCCGATTGTTCCCGTGCGCGTTCTCATCAGTCGTTCGACGAATAACTCCTGCGCCTTTCATGTCCAGAAACGCTCAGAGCGAAAGCAAATTGGAACATGGAGAGTGAAAATTCAAATTAAACCAGCAACGTAACTTACGAGCCGGCTTTATTACATCCTTTGACAGTAGAGCTCGTTGCTAGCCATCGCGCACTGAAACGGTATGGACGATCCGATATGAGAGAAAATAAAAAAAAAACGAGTGAAATTTAAGTATTTCTACCGGAGCGAATTCCAACCCACCGGCAATGAGCCACCATATTTTAAAGTACCACGCTTAATCGATGCTTAGAACGAGTGGTAAGCATTGTAAATCAATCGTAGCATCGTTAATAGCGGTCAAGAAACTGTGTACTGCTTATCATCGCTCGAGTATCCCCTCACCTTTTATTGCTCCGAACGCAACGCGCCAGCTTCGGAAAAGTGTATAAATTACTTCTAAAGCATCATCACCATCATTAGGCCCACCAGCAGCTCCCAGCTCGCCCTTCCAACAATCCACAAACGGTCCCAGCAGCTACACATTGTTGCACATTAAGACTGAAGCTTCGATTTCCATTCGATTCGTTCGTTGGTCCTGTCTTATATTTATGTAGGAAACCGCATAGGATGGTTTGATTACCTGCCTGCCCCGCCACCACCGGCACGCTTTTCCCATTCGATTTTGCAAATGAAGAAGAAAAGCTGATTGTGTTCCGGACCGACCTGAGCACTGAAAACGCAGACAAACATTTAGCACCGCATCGGTTCGCATGGGAGTTTTGCGAGGGCCGGAGAAGGTGATGCGATCTCCACCATAATTGCGTTACGGCAATGTGCAACCGGGGTCGATCGGGAAAATGAATTACGTGAAATCGATGAAACTGCACCCATCGAGCGACAAATCGACACAGGCTGGCAGAAGCTACCGAAGAACATCCCCGGTGACTTCCGGAATGGGACGAATGGAAGAGGGTTGAGCACCAAACCAGTGGTAGGAACATTTTTGATTATATGAATAAATCATTATTTTTTTTAGTTTTCAGGAATATCACTTATACCAATAATCACTTTGAACTATTTTTTTTTTTGCTCGAGTAATTAGTTCCGTGAAAATTAAATAATCTCCATACTCGGGGCCTAATGAGCTTTGCTTTCAAAAATCCGCAAGAGGGCGCTAGTTAATCGTCAAGAAACAGAATAAGTAAATAAACTAAAAATGGAAAGAAAGACTTATCGTTTTAAGTCTCTTCGATTAAAGTAATAAATATAATTGTTCAATTAGCGTAAAGGTAGAGATAACAAAATGGAAGTATATTAAGGTAATCAACCAAATATAAGATGTAAAGATGAATTTCATTAAAAATATCTTACATTTTTCCTATTTTCATTGGCAAAATGAAATTAAACATTATTATGAATTAAATTAAACAAATAATTAAAATTAAAGATTAAATAAATGCAGGATCTCCTCTGAAAAAGATCTAACAATAATTTTTGATGATTTTTGGGGAATACATAGAAAAAACTACATTGTTTTTATTATTTATTATAAATCCCTTCACGACCACTGCCCCGGGCAATTGACTGGGTATTGCAATTGTATTCTTTGTGCAACTCCCGAAGCATGGTTTGTACTTCACGAACACCTTAGCCACACCGTAACCTCCCGCTTAGGCGTTGATGTGCAAGATAAGACGGAACGAGAACCGTCCGTGGAAGAAATTGGCTGCCTGGATCGAATCCTGCAAGCGGAAGGTAAAGTTTTGAAGGTAATCACAAGCTACCGAAGGGCAACACTTTGGCCGTGTTGCGGTGTACAAACCCGATTCCGCCCTTGACATTCGCTGTACCGGGTTCGAAACCGTACCGGAACCGGATGGTTCGACTGGAGAGATTATGCACCTTAATTGCAATCAAATCGCAGCGCGGAAGTTGAATCCGGAATCATTTTGTGTCCGACGTTCTAATCAGTGCTTTCTGCGCGGGGCAGGAAATTTCTGCCACTAACTCAATCTAAGCAATAACAAATCAATTAACTTTCGGCGAAACGCTGCAACTTGCCAGTGATCGCGATCGACCTTTTTCGTTGTTGCAGCAGCCTTCAAACACTTGATGGGTTTTGATTGATGGTTTGGGGAGATCAAAATTTGGAGTACCACTTTCGCGTCACTTTCGACAGTGACAACGAAACCGTCGACTCGGGGGGTCAACCGCTGATTAGGTGACAGTTGATCACGGGTAGTTAATCGAATAGGCGCCTGACAAATGATTGATGTTGATTTGAATGCATGCTTAGTGAATGATGCCTTTTTACACCGATTCTTAATTTTAAAAACACGTTCCATTTGTACAATATGTTGAACGTATTTCATGTGCAGCCGTTGCTAATTTTTTAAATAAAGATTATAGCCTTTAGAACCAGCAAATAGGACCATTATTATAGCCATTAGAACCATCACATCACCAACTCTTTTTGTTGGGAATTATTTCTTAGAAATGTCAATGATATCAATCATTTGACACTTAATTTTTATTGTCTTAGAGAATCCGCAAGATGGCGCTAGTTAAAACAAAGAAAAATTATTTCCTTGTCGATCATTTATTCCTATACTAACAACAAAATGTGATGAAGTGTTTATAAGAACAAATTCACTAGGTTGCAAGTTTAGCATCTACCTTTGTTATATATTTTATTAAAATGCAACACCACCTTAAAAAATAGGTAGTTTTCCAGTAGCTACTTATTTATTCAAATCAGACTTTTCTCCGAAGATGTTTTAGTACAATAAACTTTAGTACAAGCATCAAGTAAATAAACTAAATAGCACAGCTCTATATGTCAGTTCATTTTAAACGGAATTAATATCATTTGAAAGAAATAAGAACTCGATGAACAATAATTTGGGTTTAAATTTTGCTTTAAAAAACGCATCGATAACCGATGGACTTGATGTTTGAGGTTCATACTCACGCTTATACGATCGTTCCCGTCCCACTCGGCCCGGGGGTGAGCGAAACAATTAGCTCAATTTAAGAAAACACACCATAAGAGATAAGCCGTGAAGCCGATCGGAACTCTGCAAACCATTAATTAACCAACGACACGCGCGACGGTTCGCCCAGACGGTCGAACAAACTTTCGGCAACAACCCACGAAATAAACCCTGTTTTAAGTGACAATAATTGCAGCATAAATAAACTTTGATGTGTGTTTGGTATCTTTTCAATTTTCCGTTCGAAAGACGTCCGGTTAGGCTGTCTTGAGGAGCACTCGATCATTTGAGCGCCTCGTGGAAGAACTGTATGCAAATGGTATTAATTAGTGCAAATAAAAAAAAACGTGTAAGTAATTATCAAAAAGCAAACATACCGAACCGAATGCTGGAACCGAATGTGACGCCGGATCGGACCCACCCGATCCAACCGATCTCGGTGGTTTTCGAAGGGCAGGCCGCAGCAGGTTCGGCCACACAACTCGCCGCGCTATTTTTGCAACTTGCGTCAACAAATTAATCACCACTTAATCACTCTATTTGCACTAATTCTTGCACCGCGGCCGAGCAAACCGAAACACGCCGAAACCCGAACCCGTCCGCGTCAGTGGGCTGTCCTTCCGTCAACCGTCCGCCACGCCAGCCCGACGCATTACCTCATTTGCGGAAGCACCTCCTACACCCCGGTCCTGCACGGTTGAGGACGGGAAAATATGAACCCCACTAAGGAAGAGAAAAACCACGCACGGAACACCCTTTTTTGGGTTTTTTTTTCTTCTGTTTTTATTTAGGAATCGCACGAAAAGGTTGTGTTCGTGTGCCCGTTTGGCCCTCTGTTTGCCAATCGTTTGTGGTGATACTTAATGGTGCCGAGTGCCACTAACAAATCGGTTGTTCCTAGTGAACTGATTACGGTCTAACGCACTGTTCGAATAAAATGTTTCTCCTCGTTATTGTCTTTTGCTTACAACATTGCAAAATGTTTGAAAACATTGTTCAGCTCTTAATAATTTTAATCATTTTAATCAAGTTCTGATGTGATAGTAAATTGTCAATTATTTGCCGTGTTACTCTTCTAAGGAATGCGAACAGCGTTCTAGGTAACTTTCAAAGAAGGAACCCCGGCGGTAAATGATAAACCGAAAATATATATATATATATATAAAATCTTGTAAATTCAAGTATTATGAATTTTTTAACGCTCGATAAAAACATTGAAATACCGATTGAAATAAAAGTATAGCAAACGGTAAAATAATACAAGAACGATAAAAGTACCAAATAATTTTTAATAAAAGCAAGTGAAGTAAATTAGGACAAATACCGAAATCAGATATTCAGATTAAGATTTAAAATTGTATAAAACCATTTTTACCAAATTTTACAACACCCTTTTTAGAGCGCATTATTATGAAGGCAAAAGGTACATTTATTTTTATCCATTTTTACACGGATGAATTAATTTTATCACTGTAAATACCAAATTATCAATAATTTTGAATGAATGAATCAAATAATGAACTAAATACCACTATCATGTGAAGTTCAGTCAAATACTCCTAATTTTATCAACATATTTCAGAATAAAATAAATTTATAAACAAACAATATAAATTTCTCAAAAATCTGGAACATTTTTTGGCAACACTAAATGACTGAAGAGATTAAAATTACATAAATAAACCAGTAGCATATCAATTTATGTCTTATAACTTCTTCAGCATATTATTCATCTTACAAAAAAGCTGTGGTGTGTAAAAAAATATGATATGCCTTAATAACTTCTATCAAGCCTTAATAATTTTCATCAAGTATCATGATACGTAGCTGCAATAAATTTAAAAAATTAGGTAGAAAATTTTTTAAAATAACATCACAATATAGAAAACCAGTTTTAAAAATTAAACTAAACATTGAACATTAAAATTAAACATTTAAACTACTTTTTAACTAGCACTGATAACTCGAAATGGTACTTCTTCATGACGTTGTAAAAAGTGTATAGTGTATAGAAACTTTACAAAATAGTATCAAAAATAAATTGAGATCAAAATAAAAAAAATATTATTAATTTAACCTACGAACAAGAACCGGAAAATAAAATAACCAAAAATGTTCCTTCATGACAATCGCAGCAACCACCGGATGCGCACTTGTAGCAAATAAAATCACCACACTTCTGCCAGGCACTTTTGGACTGTTTGTTGCCTGTCTTTCGATACCAATTAATTGTTCAAAGTTTCAATCACTAAAGTTGTAACATTTCCCTATCGCGTGCACACAAAATCGTTAACCAAAAACCACCGCTTGATACTGCCCAGCGCACGGTCACCAAGTCACCAAACTGTTCACAAATGAGCCATCGAGGCAACCTGCTGCACGCTGTGTAGGGCCACCAGTCCGAAGTAACGAACCTTCGGGCTCGCCAGGAACCGCAAAGGATATTGTGGAAAAAAGGATATCTCACTGGGATGTGGGTTGTTATACCGTGTGTGTGTTTTTTGTGTGCGGGTGTTGCTAGCTACTAACTACCGCTCGAAGCGCTGCCTGCGAACCGACTGAGCAAACGTTGCCTTCGAACGGACACTTAAAAGCAGTGCCAATCCCCCACCGGTCGGCTATCAGTGAGACAGTGGGGCAAGCAACATCATCATCATCATCAACAGCAGCAGCAGTAGCAGGAGCATCATCAGCAACCCCATCGTCGTCGTCGTCGTCGTCGTCGTCCGTCGTTCTCCGTTCGGGTGGTGACTTCGGGCGCGTAACGAACGTACACATGCCGCCTGTTGCGCGCTTCAAAGCAAAACGCACATGGTCGGGACCGGGTACGTTCCGGACTTCAGGCGGAGCTGGATTTGATTTTTCGACGGACGCCGTTTGAAGTGAGCTGTGTCCAGCTTGGCGACGGTCCGTTTTGGGATGGGCCGGCAAAAAAGGGTCACCCAAACGTCCCGGGCGTCCACGTTCGACCTAGGAAGGAGGATTGTTTCAACTTCAATGCGCTTTAACGTCCGGCCGTGTTCGATGCCGGCCTAAGCTCCAGCTTTCATTGAAATGCACCGGAGGGTGGGGGCGCAAGAATGGAAGAAAACACAAAACCGAAACGCCCGTTTTACGCCCCGCCATGTTGGGCCAATTTTTAAAGCAAATCTCAGCAACCAACGGGGCGTACTGTTTTTTTTTTTTATTCTCTCTCATCCCCAGAGCTCTTAAATGGCGCGTTTTGGGGTGGCATTGTTTTTTTTTCTTTTTTTTTGTCCACGCTGGAAAAACTGGCGCCAGAACGGATTTAACAACACCAGCGGAGCTCCTTGTCCCGAGTGGACGGATCAGCATCAAAACACACATACGCACGTTCGATTGGTTCTCCCTCTTTGTCACGCCAGCTGTGCCAGCAGGGACAGTTTGCGTTCATTTGCACGCATGAGTGTTTTTCGCAAGTTTTTTTCTTTACTTCACTTCGCAGATTTACGGTACGACAAGCCTTGCCAGCGCCGGTGAGTGCCGAGATTTGTTGGAAGAGCCGGGAAGCCCCGAATGGGTAAACTGTTTACCGGGTATCTGGCGGCATAAACGTGCACAAGTACCGGAGGATCAGTGGGTTTTCGGTTCGGGGTTTTGGGGATGAAATTGATGGCCTGCCCTGCCCGGGTTAGGTTGATGATAGTGGCCGATTACGTTCAACAAGTTGCGGCTCCAAGCGGACGACCGGCTGCAATCGGGCAGTGTGGATTTGTATGTGCTGGTCAATTAAAAAGTACTTTTTTTGCAGCACGCCACGGTACGGTTGAAAAGCAGTACACTCCGAGGGCTTGTGAGAAACGGGAGAGAGCAAACATACTAAGAGGAATTAAAAATATATCTAATCAAGGAAGCACGGAAGGATTCGTTTAACAATATTAACCTTGGAAAGTCCAGCAAATGAACTTGATGACACAGAACTGATGAATTTTATTTTAAAGCAGATCTAGTAGCCTTTGCAGGTCTCCTATTATTTAGACAAATACAAACATACTAAATACAATAATTTCAGTAAAAAACATGAGCTGCTCATTAAGAACATGAGCTGCTGCTATATTGCAATAAATAAATTTGACGTTGAGATCTCCATTTTGGAAGAATATAGAAGATGTTGGAAACTTCTGAGAACTTGGGAGAGTGCTAGATATTTTCCCGAACGTTGTGCTCCATAAACTGCACAAAAGTTGAGAATCATTTTTTAAAGAGATATTACGTGTTTTTTTAGCTAGAAGTTATTCGCTTTGTTTATTCTTCGTCAGCTACTACGCCAGCTATACAACGACATTCGAAATATTGAAAAGATTGTAACGACTTTAGTATTGGAAATAACGTTCCGTCTACCGTCAGATTCTAGTCAAACTTCTTTAAACTAGTCCTCAAAAGTTCAACAATCACGGAAGTTAGAAATAGACAAGAAGATTTTTACGTCATCAGCATGTCAAAAATAAATTTACTCGGAATAAAGTTTAACTAGACATGACTAAACGAAATGTCCCACATTCAAATCTTTTCTCATTCAGCATACCATTTACCAGCCCGGTGCAAAAGTTTCAGCACTAAGATGTTTTATTGTTAACCAAGTTGAAACTCGCAAATGATTCAACTCATGGGGAGATGCGGCTGGTAGAACAACAAATAACGCCACCGCTCGTCATTTAAATGAGCTACGGAACAATTTTAAGTGCCGACCGCGGACAAAACTTTCGCGCTCGCCAACCGCAAACCACACCATCAACTGCTCGCTTGCCCGGCGTCATTTACGAGCGCGCTTCCTTGCTCCGTACGCGCGTTGTTATCGTCAGCAGCACGGGCATGCCGAACGTTTCGATCAGGTCGGACGTTACTTGTTCGTTGATTTGGCGCAGCTTCCCGTTCGATTCGCCACACACGAGCCGCGCTATCCGATCGTTCGGGCAGGTGACGATGGCGCTGGCCAGCACCCGGCCACCGACCACCTCGTAGTACTCGAGTTCGGTCTGCAGCTGGTAAGGGATCTCCTGTGGCATAAAGTCGAGCAGCCGGGCCTGTACGCTCTGTACGATTAGCTGTTCGGGTGTTTGGTCCGTGTGTTCGTTTGGTAGATGTTCCCACGGTTGCTGTTTAGCGTTCGCGTGCACGTAATTCATCACCTCCCGCAAGCCATCGCCGGTCATGGCGGAAACCATAAATATTTCCCTAAAGTGTGGCCATCCTTCCGTCGACGGTTGAGTGGCAGTTTCTTTGATGGCTTCAGTCGCCGACCCAACAGCCCTAGCCTTACGACGGCCACCTTGCGGTCCATAGTTGCTGATGGTTTCGAGCTGATTGCAAGTGATATTCCGCACAATGTCGAGCAGGATGCGCTTCGATTTCAGTGTGTCGATTTTGTTCAGTATCAAAAAGCTGGGCAACTTCGAGTACTCTTCCAGGATGCGAAGCAGCACCGGGTGCAGCGTGTGACGCGTCCACGAGTTCGACACGTCGTGTACAACGCCGATCAGACTCGAGTGTTGAATCGCATGCCGACACGCGGACACAAACTGCGGGTCGAGCTGGTGTTTCTTGATTTCCCGATTGCCCACGAGACCCGGAGTGTCGAACAGAATTGCTTGCGAATTGGACTTGCTGTGGATCGCCTTCGATGCTTTCCGGGTTGTGTGAACCTTTGCCGAAACGGGGCAAACCTGCGATAGGGTTGAATCGATTTAGTAAATTTCTAGCGTAAATTTCTCACACCGAACTTACCCGCTGATCTATCAAACGATTAATAAGCGTGCTTTTCCCCGCATTTGGCATACCGATGATCGCAACCTTTATGAGCCGTTCCGAGGAGCTTTTGGTTTGTTCCTCGCTCTGTGTTCCTTCGCCGGTGCTCACATTTTCCGACAATCGAGCACTGAAGCACCGCTGGCAGTGTTGTAGACCAAGCAGAGGGTTTGGCGCGATGCGAAATCGTCTTAACAGTATTAAAGCCATCCCGATGTCGTGCATTTCGCGACACCAAAACGGGGAAGAAAATGTTTCTGCTAACGAGAAAAATTACGAACGAATGGAAACTTTGTTTATGTTTTGTCTTTTACTTTGCGTGCTCAGAAGTTATGTCACATCTGTCATATCTGCTCTGTCGTTATGTTATACTCTGTTAGAAATAGTCCCGATTTTTACATGGCAACGCATCTTTTCGTGACATTTTTCGGGCAAAATGGTTATTATTATTTGCAGATATATTATTCACAACGTATTATTGGCAAATGTCTCAATCAGTTGAGTTTCCCCATTCTCTACTTTTTGTTAGGCCAAACATTACATCTTTATGTTTTTTTTTTGCAAATGAGAATACATCAAATAAAAGTTTATTTTGCTTTAAATCATGCTTAACAAGAATTCTGTTAAATTTACCGTGGACTTTAAGAGGATTTTTTTCAAATAGCTCATTATAACCCAAAAAGAGCTGTTGTGGAACTGAAAAGACGATTGGAGACAAACGTTTTAGGAAATTACTCCAAGCGTGTGAGCGAGAAAGACATACAAAAGCTGGCATGACCTCTGAAAAAGGCTTGTTGGGTCAAGCTTTTGGGTTGCTACCGTGCTGCAAGATAAGCTGTTGTCTTAAAAATAAAATTAAGTAATAATTTTCGGCTGTATAGAATCTCGTAGATAATACTTATTTATTCCTGAAAAATTAAAAAAATATTGTACGATTTCTTTCAAATAAAAACACAAAATTTGAGAGTCGGAATTGGAGAAATATATCATAAAACACGATCCTGCACCAAACGTTGAATCTAATCTGGCAACACTTCCTCAACCAACCAATCAGAAACAACCACATCCGTGGTCCACTTTTTTTCTACGCAGCAAAAAAGTTGGGTGGTTTCACCCGTTTAATTGAAAGTGGGTGGCGGCATTCATTGAAAGGCAAACTCGCATGGTTGTTTCATCAGAAATTTCGTCGTGCTTCTTCGCACCCTCCGTGGAGGAATAGGTCCCGAGTGAAAAGGTTTAAAAGAAAAGCGTCAGCATGGTGTGCGGTTTGTTGCACATTCATTCAAGATCAACGACGGAACAGAAGTGATTCACCCGGTGATAGAGAGAATTGTTGTGTTTGTGGGTTCGCCGAGATCTAAACATAGCAAGCATTGCGGATAAAAAAGCGAACGAGAAAAATCATCCCCGTTTGAAGTGGAAGCCAAGCAGACAAATCAAGATGCTGGCTTGAAAGTGTGGTGCGGATAATTTTTCCCTTGTAAACGGCAAATCTTATGTCCGTTGCATTTCTCGGGTTGCTGCCAGCGTGGCAACGACGTCATCAACACCATCTAGAAAGAAGCTTCTAGAGCAACATCATCCCTATCGCCATGGCAACGCCAATCTTCATCACCGTACCGACCAAGTACATCCCAATTAACGTGGCACCAGCGACGACGGCCGTGGCCAAACCGTCGGCGCTCAAGCCACTGGTGGTGGCCAAGCGGCCATCACCGCCTCCCTCGTCGGTGGCTTCCGACGACGAGGAATCATCCTCGATGGATGAGTTCATCGTGCGCGGGGCTGGCAAGAAGCGCCGCCTCGACCATCTCACCTGGGAGGAGAAAATCCAGCGGAAGTAAGTGATGCGTAGTTGACGGATTTGTTATTGTTTATGTATTTCTAACGATTTTCCCTCCATGTGCACACGTTCTCCCGAACCACAGGAAGCTGAAGAATCGTGTCGCCGCACAGACGTCGCGCGATCGCAAGAAGGCCAAGATGGAAGAGATGGAAAAAACGATCCAGGAGCAGTCGGAACAGATCGAGCAGCTGCAGCACCGGTGCGCAGCGCTCGACACGGAGAAGAACACCATCTACGACAAATATCTAAACCTCGAGCGACGCTTCGAAGATCTGCAGAAGCGCCTGGAGGCGCAGGAGCAGAAGGTGAAGGAGGAACCGCAGGAAGTGGAGGAGGAGGAGCGGATGGAGATCGGAGGAGGAGGAACCACCACAGCGACGGCCGCCACCAACGCGGTGGGCGGCAGTGTGGGTTGCGTTACTGCCGGGCGTACGAACACGGGATCAGCAGCATCCCCACGATGCCCTCTGCAGCAGGGACTGTACAAGTACGGTCCGGCGGAAGCGCAAACGACACTGCACCCACCGGCCCTGGTGGCGAACGATCCGCGGCTGGCGGCCCTCTGGAGGATCATTGCCCTCTGCCTGCTCTACAGGAGCTGTTCGAAGATTTCGACGTGTCCCAGCTCGAGCAGCTTGCCGAAAGCTTGCTCGCCGGCGTCGATGCAGATCTGGCGGACGCTGATCAAGCAGGCCGCCCGGCAGATGCCGAAGGCGACCGCACCGGCCAGCGCCTGTCTGGACCAGTGGTGGGGCCCGCAGCAGAACTCTTGGAATCCGGTCGACCGGCGGCCGATCAGGGGGGAAGCCGCCTAATACTGACCACGCACAACTACAGCAAATCGCCGTTCAACGAGACGCAGGAGCAGGAGGAGATAGCGGAAGAGCCGAAACCTACCGGTGATACACTCTACGGCACGTACGACAACGAGACCAACTGCATCACGATCGTACTGCGCGGCGACGAGGAAGCCATGGTGACGGAGGAGACGGAAGCGACGGTCGAGGAGATGCTTCTGTTCGAACAGCTCGACCAGGACGCGATGGAAACGGGCACCAACGCCGCGAGCAGCAGTACCCCGCTAGCTCCCATCACGATCCGACCACCGTCCCCACTGCAGGATCTCCTGTCACCGATCGCATCCGCACCCGCCCAACAACCGCTCAAGAGCCCCGGCGGCTACTCTAGCACGTCCGATGACGGGTACGAATCGCTCGGTTCGCCCGTCGCACCCGCGCTATCGTTCGATTACGCGCTGACGGACGATTTCAGCGAGTTCTGGAACCTGGATCCACTGTTTCCGATACTGGACTAGAAGAGGTGCGGTTATTCGCAATTGTACAAAATCGTAGAGCAGTAGCAGCAGGGGTCTATCTTTATATTCGTTTGTATTGTACGTTATTTACGCTATTTTATTCTTATTTATAAGAGCTCTGTACAGGATCATCACGAACACCCTAATCGGATAAGGATAGGTAGCATTCGAATAAGTTTGCCGTAGGACTGTATCATTGGTTAGGTTTCCGTCTGTAACATCTTATTTTGCTTAAGTGTTAAAGGAGTAGGAAATAATTTGTTATCGACACTCGTTCGCTAGGCTTTCTTCTCCAAGTGCGTAGCCGTACGAATTGTGCGACGTGTGTGCAACAGTGTCCAATCACTAATTTACCACCAAATCACACAAACTGAAAAAATGCAAAAAAGGAATAAAACATATTTCTTTCTCACAACACAAATCGTGTATTCGGCGACATTCGGTATTAAAATTGCATGCGAAAGAAATCGATAGGAAGTAGTTTCTTACTCTTGCCAGGTGAACACCGTGAATCATGCATGAAGCGTTGGCGGATATACGCCTTCCAGCCTTCTAGACATTTCTTTTGCTGACATCGAGAGTATCGATCGACTATATGCTGTGTATTAATTGAGCCTGTACATTCAATCGATTTAATTGATTGAGATTGAATTGATTTAGATTCATTTTCCAGGACAGTTTTTCTCAGTCAACTCAACGGGTAAAATTGACGAAGAATAACGATAGATTCATCATGGCCCAACAAAAAAACTATATACAGAATTAAAATTAGTTAATTAATTATTTGAGTTTCGTATATCACAAAATATTCATTGTACAAAGCCCTATCGGAAACGAATTCGAGATACCAAACCGATGGTAAAAATGTCGCTGGAATTTAGTGGCGCCATCTATTGACGGGTAACGCAACCGAGAATTTTTCGATTTGTATTCATAACGATTTTACTGCGATTTTATTTTACCAATTTGAAAGTTTGACGTCAAGCATTCCCTGGAATGCATTTTTAATTTTAATTTATAATGTTTCTGTTTAAAAACTTCAACAAATTTCGAATTTACGAAACTACATCAAAATGTTCACTATAAATCCGTTTGTGAAACCCCACGAAAAAAAACCCAATTACAATTCTTAATTAATACAAAGTTTCAAAGAGATCTGACTACATCGTTACTTGTCTGTTGTCTGAACGTTGTAAGGTCCAATAAACAAACAAATAATCCATCGGTGCGATCTCGTATGCAAAGCGAGCAGGGAAACAATTTAAATCCCATCGTTACTGATTGCTCGCGAGAGGAGGCGGGTTTTCGTTGTGAATATGCCCAGCGTTCCCGCCACCTTAATTGGCTCGCGGTGAGGAAACATCCAAGTGCATCGCGCACCTTGTAACACGTTGTTGCCGGAAACATAAAGAATCGGCAGCCATACGTTAATCTTCCATCACTCATATCTGCAATATCGCAATCATTTCTGCATTTGGCGGGCCGGGGTGGTAAGGGGAACGGGGGCGTTTGGTGCGGTGAGATGGATGGGAGGATGGGATGCGAAAAATTTATGGCAAAAACATGTTTCACGCGGGCCCGTTTGCTGCTGCTCTTCTTCTTCGTCGTGATGGTGTGCCCTTGAACCCCAATTTTCCTGCTGGCCTCGAGCGGCGCTCGGTGCCCGCGGTGCCTTGCGGAGAAAACAGGAACACCTTTGGGGAACCTGTTTAACTCCCTTGTCGGCCGTGTGCGTGATATTTAACGGTCGGTGCGACGGTACGCACGAGCCAGTCTGCTTTTCGCGGAAATTCGAAATGCGCTGGTCACGTCGACGGTGGATGCCGTTGGTCCTGGTGGTGTTGGGAGTTGCTGCGGTGGGTCAGTGTGATGATGCCACCACAACGTTGCCTCCCGTGACGGAAAGTGTTGGCATGTGCCGCTGTACCAGTGAAAAGTGTGTGGAAGAATTCGACAAATGCGCAGTCGACGAAGAACAGTTGACGACAGTGTTCGAAGTGATGGATCGAAGTGAATCCGTGCCGGAAACTACCACGCACGGGGAGGAAGATATTCTAATGAGTACTACCACTACTACCACCACAACTACTACCACTCCCAGTACCACCACCACCTCCACCCGCCCACCCAGGACACACGGTCGAATGGTCCGGTTCGGTGGACGAAGACGGATGGCGAGGCCAACGACAACCACGGCTGAACCACAGCGCAGCAAACCAACCGTCAGCTCGCGCACGCTACAGAACCGGCGTGGCCTGTTCAATCCGGAGCTACGCAATCGCTACCTGGGACGGTTCCGCGGCAGCACGACAGCGGACCCGGATACTTAACGAGAACCGCCATTAACTAGGCATTCGTTGTGCAAAAATAGATAGAAATAAAAATATTTAAAAAGTTTAAAACGTGGTTACATCTTGAAAACCTTAGGATCTTCTTGTCCGGATCCGAAGTAGAAAGAGCTACTAATTCGCCGTCTTAAATTCTATGTTAAGCTACACATTCTATGTTTCCGGGACAAAAAACATTCAGTAAGTTTAAGCTAATCTTTCAGCAGTTAAATCCGTTAGCTGTGGATCTTTGAAGAAAGGAGCTGGCGGTTACAAGATAAAACAAAAATCTCCTACCAACACGAAACCAAAAGTGAGGTTAGGTTTATAAGTACGAAGGAAATAAACCGTGTGTTTCACTATTGTATTACCGTTTTTAGTGGTAACATTGATTGGATCTTTCAATCGGATATCGTTTAGAGCCACTAGTGCTTGGAAAGATATAATATATCGAAAATGGCTATCCTTTCGTTTCGTCATTTCGTTAATTTACCTAATTTTAAAACTCTGTTCAGCTTTCAAAGAACGGTCGTTCATAAACTAAACTGAGCAGAAGAGCGATTAGGATTTCATACGCCATATTAATGTCTCATAATAGTCTTCCAAAGACTTTCCTACCATTTTCACTATCGAATCGCATCGATTTCAGTTTGTTTTCCAATGTTGTGAGTGTTTAAACTTACGCATTTTTAGTACATGTTCTAACGCTTGTTCTTCTTGTCTTGTGTTGTGTGTGTGTGTGTGCTAAATAGATAGTAATTTCATAATTGCAGCTACTATCGCATGAATATATGAATTGAGAGAGGATCACATGGAAAATTCTTACCTGTATGAATGCCAATTTATCATTTTTTTACCTCACGGTGCAGGCGGTACTTGTCCGTTTTCGGCTTCTTGAGTACAAACAACACCACGGTGTGTACAGTTTTAAAGCGATCAACCCTTCATTCGTCCTGTATTCGCGTGGACAACCCGCCGTGCGAACCCAACACTGGAAAAGGAACGTTATCCCTTCTCCCTCACAATCAGACTTCACTTTCATCAGACGGAGACGTTAAACCTTCTTCACGATCTGCACCACATCCTCGTCGTTCAGCACGTGCTCGATGCCGACCTTCTGCGGCTGATGCTTTACCGACGAACCCCAAACGAGAGCACTAAGAGTTTTTTTATATAGAAAAGAATAATAATTTAAAATAATCGTACTTTCAATAGTACAAGTAACATCGCCACTTACTATTTAAATTCCTTTGCGATTGTCCGATGCAGCTTGTTGCAGAAACTTTCCACCGACGTATGCTCATGGTGCAGCACGATCGGTGAGCTGTAGTCCGGTAGTTGTCCCTTCGGTTTGGTGTAGCTGAAAGTACACATAACGCAATCACTCGTATATCACCGTCGCTTGTGCTACCTATTTTGCACAACACTTACATTCGCACCAGCTTCAGGTACTGCCACATCATGTCGAGCAAATCGTCAAAGTTCCAGTGGTGATGGGCCGAGATCGGTACGCAGTGTGGGATTTTGTAGATCACGTCCAGCTCCTCGATCGAGATCTGATCGATCTTGTTCAGCAGATAGATGCACGGTATGTAAATCCGGTTGCCCTCGATCACGTCGATCAGATCGTCGGCCGTCGCGTCGTACTTGAGCGTAATATCCGCGTTGTGTATTTTGTACTCGCCCAGGATCGACTTCACCGTATCCAGATCGAGTTCGGACTGAGCGACGGTCGCGTTGAGGTTCACGCCACCCTTGTCCTTCTTCCTGAAGGATATGTTCGGCGGCTGCTTGTTCAACCGCAACCCGAACCCTTCCAATTCGTGCTCGAGCAGCTTCTTGTGGGTGAGCGGCTTCAGCACGTCCAGCACCATGAAGATGAGGTTACAGGTACGGGCGACCGCAATCACCTGCCGACCGCGACCCTTACCGTCCTTCGCACCCTCGATAATACCGGGCAGATCGAGCAGCTGTATCTTAGCGCCCTTGTACTTGATACAGCCCGGCACGGTCGTGAGCGTGGTGAACTCGTACGCGGCCACCTCCGAGTAAACGCCGGCCAGATTCGACAGCAGCGTCGACTTGCCGACCGACGGGAAGCCCACGAAACCGACACGCGCATCCCCGGTTTTGGACACTTCGAAACCCTGTTCGGAAGCACCGCCGCCTCCCTTGGGCGTGATCAGCTCCCGCCGCAGCTTCGCCAACCGTGCCTTCAGCAAACCCAAATGCCCAGCCGTTGCCTTGTTACGCTGGGTTCGAGCCATCTACGGAACGAAGGAGTGCAAAAAAAAAACATAACAAATCATCATAACCTCACGATCCGATACGGGCGATTTGCGTGCACGACGACGACTTTCGATAGAAAGAGCAACTGTACCTCGGACTCGATTTGGGCGATTTTCTCCAGTATCGTACTCATCTTATACGTCGCCCGGGCACACCAATAAGTTACTTATTAAAGTGATTAAAAACGATAAATCATAAAAAGAAGTTCGGATACCACACAATTCTATATCCCCGGCAAAGGGTTTTTTGTCGTGGTGGTGTGTGCGATCGTGTAACGTTGACAGTTGTGAAGGAAGCGCAAAGTTTATAGTCTCGGATTGAAGTGTGCCAGCTTGAGTTGTGCCTGTTCGTAGCGAAAAATATCGGAAAAAATCAAAGCAAAATTTACTTGCTTGTTAAATGCGGAAATTTTGTAGCTTCAATTCGATAGTATAAATGCTAGTTAGTACATCATTGTCAAAATCTGCCGGCATTTTTTAGAACACAATTCAAACAAAGCAAAACAGCTGACAAGGAAGATACGTTGACCGGAATGTGATTCCATCAGATCGTAGTAGCTAAATTTTGTGCACTAAAATGTCCTTTCGGAAAAGTAAGCTGAGAAGGATGTGTATCTTATCTCCCAAAGGCGTGTACATTTTATTAAATCAGAACTGTTCGATTTGCAGAAATAATGTTCAACAATCGATCCTGCCCGCAGACGCCGGTACCACGCAGCAGTGGCCCTCGGTTCCCGATGTCGGCAGCAATACTGGAAACACCCTCCATCATGAGCTCGTTTTGTGAGACGAAGCCGAAACAACAACCAGATCGTCCATTGATTGAACCTCCCGCTAAACAGTTCATTATGTCGCTGAACGAAAGTTTCGTGGAAAACAGGAACATCCATCAACCACCAGCGACGGGATCGATGTCAGCAAAGAGCCAATTGAACAGTTCCTTTCTCGACTGTAGTTTCACTTCAAACTACTCGATCCCCTCATCGATGAATCGAAAAGTTCCCCTGGCATCTTCTTCCGGTTATAATTTAAACACGAGCATGCCCTTGCACGGAGAATCACACTGGAATAAGCCAGCAGGCTTGAAAAGCTTTCATCGTACGGGTGTACCCAATCTACATAATACATTCAACTCCTCCAGCGGCGTCTCATCGTACGGAAAGCGGCCTTTTTCCGAAGATAATTGTTCGAAATATGGTAACACGTTGCCCGTCAAGCAGCTTACCGCGGCAGCGTCTATTCCAGATGCTTCTGTAACTAAATCGACGTACCTACGCATTCTTACCGGCACGATCGAGCATATTCAGCGAGCGATACGTGAACATGGCAGACTTCCACTGCTCATAGAAACCGTCGCCAACATTGTGAGCGTTAAATCCGGACCGAGAGCGAAGGAAAAGGTGATCCTGCTTCGTTACCACAATCAGGGACCGGCGATGCAGGGCGTCTTCTACGAGATCGATCAAGATCTACCACAACTGGCGCCGGGTGATTTAGTGCGATGTGTCGGACGGCTTCAACCCGTGGGAAACCGGTTGCAGATACTGAAAATCACCCACACGACGGAACAGTACGACCGGGCAATCGTGCGTTTGCAAACGGCCAGTGCTTTCTGTACGAAGGTGCGACGGTAGAGAGAACTAAGAACGGCGATTTGTTTCGATTTGTTTCTATATTTGAAAATGGAAACATTTAATTAGTTATTCGCGCACGCTCGTACCACAATTACAATGAATGTTTGTACTAATGCAATGAATTGTAATGAAGCTAAAATAAACGCATGTTCCTTCCTCACTCGAACGCGCGGACACACAATAATAATGAATTATAAAGTACACTTATTAGTTTACTTTTCAGTGCTTTGTTATTTACAAAATCAAGCTACTTCGATCCTTAAACCACTATACCCGGACACAATAAGTCGACACCGATGCACGTTAAGAGTTCCCCTCGTTGCCCAAAGGCGTACAACGAAAAGCAGCGTACTGGTTAGTTTATAAAATTAAACTGAAATAAATAACGATACGAAGGTACGGTTGTGCGAGCGTGAACGCTGGTAGAAAAAAAAAACGTAGCACAATAAAATAAATCCGACATTATAAAGACACGCGTGGAATGCGAATCAGTGGTTGGTGTTCCGTTGGAGGCACTTTTCGGAAGCGTATGATTGCTGCTGCTACGGGCAAGCGGTTTCGTACGCTTACGGTTCGCTAACGAGCAGCACGATCAGGAATCCAACCACCCCGCTCAGTAGTGCGGTTATGTAGGGAAGGTGAAACCGTCGCTCCTTTGCGGAAGGGCCACCGCGGTAGCTGTTGGAGATGAAAAGGGTATTTCACTATTATTATTATTATGTTGTTATTTATTTTTCTTATTAAAGAAAGTTTCATCCCATCGTCGTCATTCTACATCACTCTGTATTTAAAAAACAAAAAAAAACAGATTTTCATGAGCAAATCATATTTAAAATGACGTCATTTCTTGATGGGTACAGGAACCAAAACAGATGTTTTCAATTATACTCTTTTTAAATTTCAATCACAGATGGCACTGATGCAGTGAAAATTTTGATTGTACGTTTGTACTTGGTTGTACTTGATTTTTCACTTACCGTTTCTTGGAGGCGGAAAACGGCGTCGGAGGGTTCACCCCCGGGATGCTGCTATCGAGATAAATCATGTACCAGGTGAAGGCCGAAAGCAGCAGCCCAAAAGCGACTGCGTAAAGTGTATGGGACACTTGCTCCGCATGTCGCAGCATTTCCTGTCCGGTCCAGGCGAACGTTGGTAGCCGTATGCGGGAGGCACGCTCTATGAACTCTTGCCACACGGTCGCTGCCATCGCGAGGGCTCGCGTTCCGACCGATCGGTACGAATCTGCGAAAACAAATTCTTATTAGCGACGAAAACATTCGTGAAGTTCTGAAAGCGAACGTGACGTACGATGAGTCAGTCAATTTTTATCCGAACCATGCCGATAAAGAAACCACGCAATCGGGGATTAAACAAACGGTTGGTTATTTTTAACACAAACTACGTGACTGCATGCTGCGGGTGTGCTGTGTGGGGAACGATACTATGATGATTTCATCAGTGGCCCTCTCGAAACCGCTATTTCGCCCTCCCCACGTCAGTAAATCCAATGCAAACAAACCACGGACTGGTATGTAAATAGTTTCTAAATGCATGCTTCGCGTACATACGCAGCAGACACACACTAAGATGCGCGTTCCCTTCAACCAACCCTTAAACCACTCACCTAAATCGAAGGCCGGAAGCAGATATTTGATCGTAACCGCAAGCGTTGTGGCGACGGCTAGCAGGATTAGCGTCTGCTTCGTATCGATGGAATTTTTGTCTGTCTCACCACCGACCGGTGGGGCTCGTTCCAGGTGGCCTTTCAGATCGGACAGCTCCATGTCGGACGCATTGAAGGAAAGTCTCCGGGGGCGCTGAAGCTCCGGGCTCGCCTTTGCCCCATTACCGTACCAAAGCGTTGCAGCTGGTGCTGCATTGGTCATCTTCCTTCCCGGCAAATCCGCGTTCCGGTTTCCATTCTGTTCGTGTATCGAAGACGACATCTTTTTACCGTGCGATGCAGCCAGCGGGGATGCGAAATGACACTACAGGTAACGAAAAAATGGGTCACAACTGGGTTGCAGGGTTGTGTGTGCGCTTGCGTGGGTGCGAACTTGGGGTGCCGTGTTTATGTTTTCGTGTGTGCATAGACCAAAACTGCACTCGCACAAACACGTACACGATGCACGACGTAATTTTCTACACCCACGTTGGTTGTTCGTAGGTTAACACGGGTTCGATGCAGATGTTGCAGATGGATGAAAAAACCAGGACATCTAATTATTGAGGAAATCACTTTAAATGACCTTCTTGGTTCACGCAGCCAGAAGGAGATGGAACAATGTACACACTATTACAACATAATAGACGCACTATATGGAGCCCTTCGACGTACGGGCAAAAAAGCAACGCCGCAGCGTCAGGTAAATAAAGCCCTTTCCCTCCGCACTTCTTTCCACCAACGAAGCTGTTTCGTTGCATACATAAACAACACGTTTGAAGCATTCGTTTACAGACGCGAGTTGAATGCTGTGCAACGGTTTTCACGATGCGATGACGTTTGTTCTACAGATGCAATGGCGGGCGTTTTGTTTACAAAACATGTGATTCGTGGTGCATTAGGTTCACTTTTCTTGACCAAATTGCGATGTTCTACGTAAGTTTGTTAGCTTTCAGAATAAATTGTCTCAACTGAATACTAAAATCGAGCATTAATAGAACCAAACCATGGTCAACTTCTCGTGCTACTGCTTTCAGATCGGCGCGCATGCCCCCAACGGCTGAACCATGTGGTTGCTTCCCCACTAACGCTATCTGGCTACGAAACGAATCCTTTACGGCACAATTTTCCCCACAGCCTGTTGCGATGTAAGGGGAAAAGCGTGTGCCCGTTCGCAAACAAACCAACGATTGACCAATAACACGTACAGAAAAAAAGCTGAGGCAACCACCTGTATGTGAGCAACGGATCCGAAGACCGTTCTTATCAGCGTGTGAGTCGATATCGATTTTCTGCAGTGGATTGTCGAGTGGTTTGTCGAGACACAGCAGCACAGGTGGTTGTTTTCTAACGCGTCTACCCTTTCGATGGGTGTAGCAGCATGTCGACCGCTTACAAGCACCTGTACTCGTGCCTAACGTTTCTGATCTTTATTTTCGTGATCAACTTCTACCGAAACCGTGTCCACTTGAGCCGCGAAAGGGAGGCATCTTTCCGGTCCACCGCGAAGCTGAAACGATCCGGTACGGTCAACAGACCCCCGGAGACGACGATTGGGGATGATTTCCTTTTCGACTTTCCCAGCCTGTACGGTGATGAGGAGGGAGACCGAGAACAGTTGGACGTTTGGCAGTGGGATCGCCTGAAGCAGTACCCGGGACGGTGTCTCGATGTGGAGGTGTTTTTCGTGTCCGTCAGTGGGAAAACCCGCCGAAGAAGTGCGTTGAACGGTCCAGAAGGGTTGCACTACAGAAACACCGTGCTGGGTGAGCGTGTCCGTGGCAAAAGGGAACCCGATCAACCAACAGAACACACCGCATCGAACTCGTCAGTGTACGTGTTTCTATCAGTGTTGCTCGTTTTGCTGCTGGCGGCTGGTGTCGACATAGCGAAGCATCTTACCGGCGCGAAAGGGAGTTCCCCAAGGGGTGAGCGTCGTCGTCTGTCCCTGCAAAACTACCAAACACTGATAAGAGAAAAGCAAAAGCAGTTCCGCATGATGAAGCAACACTACTCGCAACCGTCGATGAGTATTCAGCGTTCGATCGATGAGTCAAACGCGGCGTCATTTGGAGTTTACGGGGCGCGAACCACCGAGGAACCGACAGCAATGTTATCTTGCGGAATATCCGGTAAGAATATCTCACCGGCACCGCTGCTCAGACGACAATCGGTTCCGACGCTGATGCGAACCCATATGGTGCCACCCGGAGTGAGCACGGTTCCGGTGGTTCAAAATGTTCCCCCATTCGGTCGACGAACGTCGGTGGATTCATTCTGGGACACGGAGTATACGGCCAGGGCCACCATTGGCGCATCGTCCAACGTAAACGGCTCGTCCCCGGAAGTACGACGACGTGTCCGGATGCTACATCGTCATTAGGAAGCGTTCGTTAAGTATCATAGACATATTTGCAAGTGATTATCGCTCACTGATAGGAAGGAGTTTCCGATCAACCGTATCGTAAACGGACTAAATTACATTTCCAGATTTGAATTTTGATATTTAACATAATTGAAATAGTATTAGGCAATTATTTTAGTTTTTAAGTTTTTTTTCGTTGAAATCTAGTAGCCTCTGTGAAGGATTGCAATTTATTCATTATTAAAACCAAATGAAGTTAATTGGATGCAGCAATCTTTATCTATTAGTTTGAAATAATTACTTAACGATTCGTGTTAGTAATACCATTAAATGTAACGCACGAACAAGTAAGCGCTCGTTACGAAAGTGTACGAATAATGTTCGAACTATTCGATGTGATCTCTCAAGTTAATTAGTTTAAGAGCTTAAAACCGTACCCTTATGATGGACTGTTAGTACTGCAATCGTGGGTAGTTTGCTTGTACAATCGAAAGGAGAATTTTTAGAGAAAGTAGCAAGAAACAATCTATATTTATTCCTACTCTACTGTCGAAAAAATGATGTTTACATCTTCATATTTACAATTAGAATCTTACATAAAACTTGTAAAGAGAAATTTCGAAACAACTTTTTCTGGAATAACAATAGGCACAGAATTTTAAATGCAATATAATACAAACACACTCTGTTACGCTCAATGAGATTTCAAGGCCAAGGTAGAGCGGCATAAGATGCAGTGGCCGAACGTATTTTACCCGAGTTGCCCTTTCTCGATCCGGCTCAAATTTGTGCTGCTAGATGTGGGATGTAAACGAAATGGGTTAGTTTTAATAATAACATTAAAAATAAAATAGAATAGCTTTGATTTCAATGTGAAAACAAGTACCGTTCTAGCACTTCAGCCACAGAGAAGCGCATTCTTTATCATTACCGCTCATTAGTTCCGATACCGATATCGGTTGTTGCTCAATGTTAGAAGGTTATCTTGCCTATTACAAGCACACCGCGAGCGTTCCATGAGAAACGGTACAGCTGGTGGTGATGAATCAAATACGCTATTAAATAAATCAACCGTGGGTAAAAAGGCTAATGACGGATCGATGTTATGTGCGTGCTGGTAGATATTTGGCTTTTGTGACGAGTTCGTTTTCCTCGAAAGTTGCTGTTCCAAAAATACTGTAACGTTTAACTATTCAATGAATGGACCGTCCTGTTTTCGAGCTGTTTGAATAGTGAAAAGAAATGTGTGTGCAAATTTTCACAGTACAATATTAACTTATCAATTTTTAGTGAACAATATTATCCATCTCACGAATAGACATAAAATACGACCATATTTTAACTACTCACAGCATAAAGTAAGTGTGGCGCGTGTCAATGCGTGTTTACAAACTTTTGTTAATTAAAATTTTCCAAAAAAACATGCCAAATATGTACTCCTGTGATGTTCAAAATTTTAAAACCAACACTGTGGCTTGTCTGGTAAACGTTACAACGATAAATTGCCAATCCAAGAAGGCGGGAAAACTCGGGAATGGTGGGGAGATACCTTTCGAAAATAAAATCATATACTGTAGTAGCGCACACAAAACAAATGAGAGCACAGTAGAGAACCACAGAGTATAGAAATATTATCGTATTTATTTTTAATTTATACACATCTCAGCTACATTACACAACAACGGACCGCCAGTCCCACGTAATCTCAACAAATGCACAGCGCCCACCGCCGTCCTGTGCTCCCTGTGGTAAAGGAACGTGGAAAATGCGAATAAATAAAAGCGAAAAAACTCTCCTCTCCGCACGCAAACGCTTACCCCCGGTGCCTTTTTAGTCCGGAACCTTCCACTGCAGCTTTTTGCCCGTTTCGTACAGCGTCGAGAGGGCGCGCGTAAATTCGTCCTTCTCCTGCAGCCGCAGGTAGTGCTTGTACAGCTGCAGCGCCGTCCGCGCGTCCTCGATCGAATCGTGCGTTTCCGACTGGATCTTGATGCCGAGAAACTGCCAGGCGAGGAAGCGCAACGACACCATCCGATGGTGGGGCAGATGGAACAGGTTCACGGTGTCGACGACCTGCTCCGGCGGGACGATGATGTTGATCACGCGAAAATCGTTCCGCAGGCCGTGCCCGACGAAGATGACGCCACTGTCAACGAGATAGCGCAGCTTCTGGTACGAGTTCTTCAGCGTCGTCAACCGCTTGTTGCTGAAGTTCGCATCCAGATCGCCCGGCTTGATGCCGGAGAACTTGGTCAGGTAGTCGACCACCTGCTCCTGCGTGGAGATGTAATCGTCCATGAACGGTACGCCCTCATCGACGCCCTGCCCGCGGATGCACGTAATCCTCGCCACGCTCATGTGGCTCGGTTTCACGGTCGACATCTTCCCGTCCGACCGGATCTCGCTCTCCTCCGGATTGAGCGTCACAAACTCGGCATCCATCGCGACCAGATCGCCTGCTTGGAAGATTTCACCCCTACCGAGGGGTTTAAACACCACCGCACCACCCTCTTCCGCGGTCGGCGTGTCTTTTCCATCACCATTCTTCTCCCCCGCTCCCGCATCATCGCCGCTCTGTTCCTCCTCGTAAAGATACGCCGCGAAGGGATTCACGTACTGCGTCGGATGTTCGCCGGTGGTTCCGCGAACGCCGCCCGCGTGACACTGTTCGCCGGCCAGCGCGCTGCTCGTGTAGAACAGCACGCACGGCACCTTCCAGTCGAGCGTAAACCAAACCGCTTCCTGCACCGGCACGGGCGAAATGCTAAAATCGTTAAAAATGTACCAACCACCACCGGCCGGGCTCGAATCACCGCCCGGTTGCTTCAGCTCGTGGTAGCTCGCGGGCACGTGTATCAGCGACACCAGATTGCGCTGGGAACCATCGTTGATGTAGCACACGACCGCGGACAGATTGTACGTTTTGGTGATGTGTTGTGCCGTTTTCGGTACATTTTCTGCAAAGCAAAACAAACCGTGCTTAGAAATCGCCCGAGAAGCGTTGCGAATTTTATCCCCACACACTTACCGCCGGCAGAGTTTTCCTCTTTTGCTCCTTCCGAAACGGGTGCGCTTGTGGTCGTGGTCGGATCGGATGCCACGGTCGACAAAACGGGTTCGCCATTGGACGCCGTTCGCACTGAACTGATGTCGAGGTTCTGTTTCTCGTCCAGCGACATTTGGAAGCTGAGTGGAAACCACGACTTTTGCATACCGTGGGAAGCAGCGGCGGACGTGCCCGATGATGGTGCGGCCGAGATCACACACGGTGATGATTTCCTGGAGATTATAGAAAAAAATAAATATTTTGTTGTTAAAATTTTTACAGTTTAGTGTTTGAGCTATTTTTCAATCAGATCCGAGTTGGTCTACGATTAGAAGCTGATCACAGACGGCGATGATTTTTCGGTCCTTCGAGCCGGATTTAAATATTGAACTATCGAACTAGTAACACAACAGCTTATTCATATATCAAATAATTGCCGATAGATTATGATTATTGTGCCGAAGTTAACGAATTTGGCACAAGTTTTGTCTTTGAAGATTGCAAATCTCGTTATTACCAACATTAAAACAATTTTTAATTCGAATTTTAACTCCAAATATACTGACAATTTCATTCCGATATTTTCAAACAAAACTTGAAAATTTTGATCGAAATTGTTACAAATTTCCTCTTAAACTTTTTTTTTTTAAAGAAACGCCATCGGACTACTTTTCCCTAGACAAATGATTTATGAAGTATATTTTAAAAAAATCAAGCATTTTTGTGTGACGAAATTGAAATGGGCGATTTAGTTTCTTCTTCGAATTTTGTCATAATAAATAACGCGCGAAGAAAAACATTCAAAATTTGATTTCAGTTTGGCATTATTTCCAGACGATTCGAAATACCTCCGTGAACGATGGAAGAAGAAACCAATATGGAGCATTTTTCTCCCCGAAGGAGTATTTTCGAGTGGAGTAACTATTTGCAATTTTGAGCCCAAATAAGAAAACCTTACCTTGGGTGAGCGAAATGGCAATCGACGCGCGAACAGTTCGTCCCGTACCGGCACATCTTCGTCCCCGTGCCGGACCCATTGAACGTGACCGTGGCGGAATCACCCGACCCCACCGCACCACCACCCGCTTGATTGCCGGCAGAGGCTGCCACCGTCGTCCCAGCCCCAGCGGCTGATCCCGCTGCCGGTGATGAGGATTGTGCGCCAGCTGCGGCCGCGGCCGCCGCCGCCGCCGCTGCCGCACCCGCCCGGGACATCTGGCGGCGCAGGTACTCGAGCTCCTTGTCGTTGTCCAGCCCACAGTTGATGGACAGTATCGCCGGCAGTCCGGTGACGCGCGATTTCTGGTTCGTCGGCGTAAACTTGTTGCACGTTTCGCACCAGGCCGGGGTCGTTTTCTCCACGCCGAGCGAGTGCGCCAGGATCGTGCCGAACGTGCCCTCGACGTTGTTGGTGGTGGCGGTCGGGTAGAGCAGGCTGCACACGAGCAGCACGCTGTCCTTGACGCGCGTCGTGTTGCACTTGTTGCACCGGTGCGTCGTTTGCTGCTGCGTGCCAAACAGCCGCCCGATGTCCGATTCCTGCTCGAGGGCCGGCGAGTGCGCCGGTTTGCCGCTCCCGCCAAGATTCACGATCTGGAACTTCTGCACACCGTCCGGCTGTTCCGCGCTCGTGCCGTGCTCGGCGTAGAAATGCATCGTTTCGTTCTGCTTCAGTGCCTCCAGCAGCTCGGTGTGGATCTGGTGCAGCACGAACCGGTTCCAGTTCTGGATCAAGCTGATGAGGTTCACGCTCGTGCTGGTCGAGGAGAGGATCAGCCCGAGGGCGGCCGCCTCCGGTACGGTGCGGAACGAGCGCAGAAAGTTGCTCGCCTGACACGGCGCGCTGCAGCTGCCGACGTCGAGCATGTGGAACAGGAAGCCCAGCTCGCAGGACAGGCAGAACTCCTTCGAGCAGCAGTGCGCCAGCAGCGCACGCCGCAGGGGAACGATAAAGTACAGCACCTGCAGCATCGCGTTACAGTACGCGTTCGGTAGGTTCGCCTCGAGCCCCACAAACCCCGTCTGGTTGTACTGCTCGAAATCGAAGTCTTGCGTGCCGAGCTTGCTGTACT
This sequence comes from Anopheles farauti, assembly GCA_000473445.2. NCBI lineage: Eukaryota > Metazoa > Arthropoda > Insecta > Diptera > Culicidae > Anopheles > Anopheles farauti. The sequence continues at coordinate 2,976,775 of KI915052.1, forward strand.
TAACCTCAACTTTTCGGTAGCGACGCGGCACAAGCTTCATGCCCGGTTGCTCCGATCCCGGCGCACCTTTCCCCGGTCCGGGATGGTTCGGACCACCGTGGTGGTGGGTGGCGGAACCGGACGCGGAACTACCGGTTCCGGCGAGCGAACCACCCGTACCACCCGGCCCGTCCAGCAGCAGATGATACGGGATCTGGTTGCGCGGGCCCGTCCGCGGGTTCGGTGCGTACCCGATCGGGCCCTGCATCTTCATCGTCGACAGCACGACCGGATCGATCGGTTTCGGGCGCCAGTACTCGTACGCGTTCATCCACGGTGGCCAATCGCTCAGCCACCGGTCGCCGGTCGTGAGGTGCGGCAGCAGCACGGACGATAGCGGAAAGCTCGTGTCGGTGATCGGCACGAACGGGGCGGGTTCGATCGTGTCCGCGAACTCGGTATCGCGCGAGTACGGATTAAACTGCAGCGTTGGGGTGTTGATTTTGGCGGCCGAAATCAGATTGATGTGCCCGGACTGGTCGCCGAACGCCATCGCCTGGCTGGAGGCGCTGATATCGAACGTAAGGCACTGCGTGCCGCTCGTGTTGATCTGGAACATGCAGACGCGCGGTTCGCTCAGCTCGACCGTATCGACGAGCTGCAGCTGACCGTGCGGGGATACGACCGCGAGCCGGGAACAGTGCGAGGGCAGGAAGCGGAGCAGCTGCGGCTCGACCAGCACCTGGATCGGGGACACCAGGCGCAGCATGCGCATATCGTACACCATCAGAAACCGGTCGATCGTCAGATTGCCCTGGCGACCGCTTAAACCGCACGAGATGAGATAATTCCCCTGCACGTCAAAGTCGGACAGGCTGCCGGAGTGCGTCGGTAGTTCGTGCTCGATGGTGAGGTTGGTCGGATCGAGCAGCGTGATCTTGCCGTAGGCGTCGCCCGCACACAGATAGCGCGCGTGCCGCCGCAGGATGGCGCACCCGTTCACGACGCCCGGTGCCACGCCGCCGGTAAGCTCCGCGCCGGTTGCCAGGTCCAGCTCGAGCAGATCGCTCTGGTGGCCCCCCATCAGTAGGCGGGCGGGAGCGTGCTCGATCATGCACACCATGTCGACCATGCGCTCCGAGCGGAAGGTAAACTTTTGCAAACCCCGGCGCAGCTGGTGGCGCAGGGTGGTTGGCGTGAGGGCGAGAATGCCCGCGTCCGTCGTCGCGATCTGCCGCACGACCTCGTCCTGGTGTACCTGGAACGAGGTGTACTTCTGCATCGCACCACCGTAGTAGGACGTGACGTGACCGCCCTGATTGCCCATCCAGATGAGTTCCTCCTGGGCGTCGAAGCAGACGGTCGACACACCGAACCGGTCGCCTCCGTCCGCCAGTATCAGACCGTGCTCGATGAACTCCGCCTCGCCGGACGAACCGATGTTGAACGCGCTGGCATACTCCTGCACGACCGCGTCCGGATACTCCGGGACGGCACCACCACCGGTCGGATCGTTGTCGTACACTGGGGGGGGGGGACGGGGGAAAATGACACGGTGAAATCTCTGGTTGTTTTGCCTGCTTGTCAACAACCGTCGCCAAGGCAGGCTAAGACCTACTTGTGAGCGTGATGATGTCCTCGGCCCGCGGGTTGCCCGGATCGCCGCCACCGGTCATGTAGACGTAGTCCATCTCGCGCCCCGGTGAGAGTGTGTATGTGTGTATCGTCGTCCGTCGTCCCCACACTGCTCAACACAGCTGGCCAGCGACGTCTTCTTGCTGTGCTTGGGAAACTAAACGCATCGAAGCGGCCCACTTTCTTCCCCTTTTGCGCGGTATGAAACAAAGCCAACTGTTGCGTCGCTGTCTCGGGTCGGGTGTTTGGTGTGCGTAACAATAGTGAAAACTGCTGCTCCACACTGGGCAGGGTGGGCTGGGGAAACACAAACAAAGACGGCGGCACCTATGACGCGCACAAGGTTTTTTTGGTGGAGAAGGGTAGATGAGCGGGTTAACGGTATTGTTTCGTGTTTTCTTCTGCGTGTGGTTTTGCTGATGCCGATGTGCTGACGATCCTGTTGCTATCCCGCTCCGGCACCTTTGTAGGTCATCGCGAAGATTTCTTGCACTATTTTGCCGCTGTGCTTCAGTTGTGTATGTTTTTTTTTGCACGCTCGATGTTGTTTCGTCCGTATACGTTGTGTGTGTGTTGTTTGGGAAATTGTTAACAATGGTTTCCTTGCTGGACCGATGCAAGTGATAGACGGTGACATTTTATGGTGGAAATATTTTTGATGAACAGTTGCTCAAATAAGGCTATATTTTATCACATTATATGATTTCAACATTATTTATTTATTGAATATTATAATCAAAACAAAGATGATAATGTTTTGAAATCTAATATTTCGTATGTTTATTAGAATATACCACTGTGCAACTGCCATTATGTACTAACAGCGACCATCGTTGTTCTAAAACCTGTTGGAATGCCTTGGAGCGCTTTTAATACCGCGATTTATTTTGAATGTTGAGCCGTTTCCAGTAGTATATCGATTTAATCGGTGCGATTAATTAGCCATTGCCATATTTCACGTAAGTAGCATCAGCAAATCTGTATAAAAAAAAGAATCGTGCTAAATTTCATTTTTTCCAATGGTGTGAATTTTGAGTACAATGCTAAGTTTTGCACAGTTTATCTAATTCAATTTAGTTTGGGAGTAGATTGGAGAAAGATATTTTGTAACTCTTACTTTAGTCGGTGATCATATGTTCACCCAGACCATAGAAATTCAACAAGATATCTCTATGTTATGTTTACCGCTTCCACAACTGAATGAAATATCGTCCATACTTATCAGGCTAGAAAAAACGTCCATGACCAACATGGTTACATGCAAAGTAAACGTTGAAAACGAGAACGTTGAAAACGAGAAAATCATTTCCTATCGTTTGTTAAATTTTAGTATCTCCACGAATACTACTTGGTTTTATATTGCTCAATTTTTCATTAAAAAAAAACTAGCAAAAGCAAAACTTGCAATTGCAGCAACGTTTTGAACACGTTGTTGAATCATGGTTTATAGCTAAATAAAAAACATTATTAATTGCATCGCTCTTGGCGCAGTTTTATGTCTTTTCCTGTCAGATTACCTGCATTTCCTTCCTTTCTTTTATAAGAAATCCGTCATAACGGTCATCTTCGCAGCCGAACGGCTGATACGCTTTCGTCCGTGAGCAAAAGTTTCTGTTGCCTCAGTTTCAGTCCATATGCGCTCTCTAATGAACCAGTTGCAAACTCATCCGCGCACACATCAATCCGATGTCGTGAATCATTAATCATAAACTGTGGCTAGTTTTTTGTGACATTTCCAGGCCGGACAAATTGACCACAATTTGTCACGATTAACAAACTCTGCCCAGCGAAGATGACATGACGGATCGTGATTTAATCCCAATCGCAAACACAAACCCACCCAGCTGGAGCCTCCAGCGAACTCCATTAGGCATCGAAATATGCAAAAAAACGGAAGCATCAATAGGTACCATTAATTAGCCAACGTTCGGGCAACCGTTTCCGGCAGCATCCCGAATCACCAACGGTCACGCAAGTCGTTGTTTTAGAACCCTTTCTCTCGCCCGGTGTGCAGGAGCCAAAAGTCACCTTTCGGGAATGATTAATCGTTTGGAAAATGTTTCAATTGCATCCGTCTGCCGTCGGGTCGACTCCCAGTGCCTGACCAGCGAACGCATGGGAAATGACGTTTTCAACTGCATCGTGCCTGCTTTCGCCGGGCACCGAAGAAAACCGGATGCCAGGTCAGGTTGAAAAGGGTTGAAGTCCGAAGTTTTGGACCACCTTTTTCCAAAAGCAAAAAAAAAACAAAACGGACGTCTTCGGGGTCCACTGCCGTAAGCGAACCGGTCAGAATGCTACAGGGGAAGATCCACTTCATTCGATCAGATTACCCGTAGGACATCGGAGTCGTAACGTATGCGTCCGAACGCAGGCAGCCCATGGCCGCTCGGCGTTAATTTATTTGTTTTAAATACTACGCTTAGAAGGATGAGACAAACGAAAGAAAAAAAAACAAAGCCGAATAACCTAGGATCCTTCGGCTTCGAAAAGGCATGCTGGTCGAAAGGATTGCCTGCGCTACCCGTTCGTGCCCTCATCTGATGGTTCTCACTCGGCAAGAGGATATCTGGTGTCCTTTTCAAGTGCAGCGCCTCCTGCGTTAGGGAGCCCACGGGCTCGTACTGACGAAAGTCATAAAATATAAAACAAAACATAAACATTGGCACCGGAGCGTTTCGGCGGTGGTGCACTCCGCAAGGGGCGAAATCCGTTTCGTTCGGCAAAACAGTTTAGCCTGATAGGAACGCACAACCGGGGAGAAATGTTCGTCTCTCCTAGGAGCAAATGTTCTTCCGGTTGCTCTGATTGATACTTTCTTCCTTTTTTTTTGTCCGCGTGTCCTTTACCTGTGCCATCCTTCTCGACACGTCACGACAAATCGAAATGCACTCGAGCCGTCCTTTCGCCGTCTCCCCCGGGCTGTTCTCGTCTCGTCGTCGCACTGCAAACGTCATAAAATGATAAAATTATTGCATTCACTTTTACTCGCTACCTCGGGAGGTGAAATAGAAAATCGAGATTGCTTCGATGATTGGCTTTCCGTTTTTGTGTCGCGTCTGCTGATTATTTATTTTGATTGTCAACCAGTAAAAGCGACCCAGAAACCCCTCGTCGGATTGCGTTTGCTTTGCCTGTTCGGGGATGTTAAAGGTGTCCTTTCTTCCCTTGTCCGCAGGGTCAACAACTCGTTCCCTCCGCAGCACGGAAGGAACGGAAGGAACGATTTCCTTTCCACATTTTCACCCGATTGGTGTCGTCAAAACAGCACACACTCGCAGGAAAACCCGACAAAAAAAAAAGATTACATTAACACTTATGACAATTGTGTCATAAATTTTATGAATTTCACGATCCGGGGAGGAGGAAATAAACAAAACAAAACGCGTACAACGACGACAAAAAAGCGAAACACTGGAAATCCTTCCGTGCGAGAGACTCCTGCGCGCGGTACTTGAACGTGAATGTTTATATTTTACGTCCACGTAGTGTGTGTTTTTTTTTTTTGGTTATTTCGGGTCCTAGCTGTCATACCGATGTTTTGAAGTGGTTGTGATGTTTTTTTTTCTTTTTCATTTGTTGTTCCCGACTCCATGCATTGTTTGCGATCTTCGTTCCCGGCGTTTAAGTTTATGATGGTGCCGCGATTGCTTGCTGAACGCACGGGGTGCATCCGTTTAATCCGTTAGCTTTTCCGATCCGGGAGGCCGAGTCCTGGGAAATGGACGGCCCAGGAGGATCGGCTGTGTTTGGCGAACCGCGAGCTCGCAGCGATTGCAGTTTTGCGCTGCGGGGCTGTCGTAAATTAGTGAATTTTATCGTTTGACGATTGATTTTTTATTTTTATGGTTTGGTTCGATGGTTTGAAAAGAGCGTCAAAGGGCTTGCATAGAAAAAAATCCATCTTTGTCACATATATATTTGACTGTTTTTTTACGTTGAAGATGTTTGTCTGGTGATAAATATTTCGTGTATAGCTTCAGTAGAGTTTGTATTTGTTAATCTGTAATTATTTTGATATGCCATAATCCTTTCTGATATCTTGTTTATTTTGTTTAAACCTCAACAATTAGTTTAATTATTTATTTATTTAGTTTTCATGATGGTTTACCATTCTTTGTTTATTTTAAATACAAATAAGGCTTCATAATTTTTTTTAAATTTATCAAACCCACTTTGCTGTCGTAACGTGTCTTCGTGATTGTTTATTGTGCCATTATTTTATTTAATTCAACTGTTTTAAGAAAATTTGATCGCATGTTTGTTCTGTTTCATGATTATTCTTTATTTTATTAATTGTTTTTTGCGTCTTTAATATCTAGCACAAATTTGGTTACTTTTCTAACGACAATAATAGCTTCCTTTTGTTCAATAATTGGAAATAAAACCTTCTGAAAATCTTTCACCTTTCTTCGATCTTAAACATACATTTCCTATTAAATAAGTCACCTGTTCCACAAAACAAAAAAGATCTCCAACAGTGTTCTTCCTACCCATTTCTCCCAAATGATCTGCAAAAAGGCTTCCATTCCACATGTTCCAGGCGTATTTAACACCTTTTAATCTCAACGCAACTACCCGCTGGGTACTTGCGCAAACGCCCCTTTGTCACCTTTTCGGTTGCCTATTTATGTCTATGTTTCGTCCCATTTCAGTGAAACACGATCCGGTAGGAGGCGGTCAGCTGTCACCGTCAAAGGATCGCAGAAACTATTGTAAAAACGAACCCATACGGGATCTCGAACTGACCGAACGACACGTGCCGCTTGACACAAAACCGTATTTTCTAGGACCCCGTGGAGGAACGCAAACATAATTGCCTGTGTCTGTTCCGGTGTAACAACTGCGCGTGCGTAGGCGAGACAACGCAGGCAAGCAGAAGGACACAAATCTGGCTTCCCATTTCTGTTCCGGTTCCAGGTTCCACTTGAGGCTTCCGGAAGGGCTGTTACAGTTTCGTGTTCTGTTTGCCGAATGGTTTCTTCCCTGACGACCCCGGGGCGGACACGTCCAGGTCCTTGTTGCAGCCTGCCTGCACACGCGTCCATATGGTCGGGTATTTGCTTAAATCACTCTGTGTTGGTTCGGGTACACGGGTTTTCTTCCCTCCCCCCACACCCGGGAGATCGCATTATTTGTTCGCGGTAGTAGCGAGGGAAGCTAGGCTAGATCCACTGCTCATCTGCTCCGTTGCAATCCCGATGCGCGCACAGGACAGAGGGTTACATCCGGAATAGGGGAAAACGGGATTCTACCAGCATCGTTGTTAGAACAGGAAAAAATCCCCAAAATGTTTCATGAGGGTGAAATTATATTCGTGCATGCTGGAGGTAACAGTGATGGACTAAAAAAAATTATGTGCTCAAAGGGAAAGTTTCATTCGACGACTGGCTTAGACAATTTTTCATCTACTTTTCTTGCAATTTAATACCCTGTAGCCAATTCAGAAAAATTAAAAATTAAATTATTGATTTTATTATCTCTTTATTTCAAATAATTTTAGGTCTATTTATCCTTCCCAGAGCTGTTATCTTGCGATCAAAGGATTGATACAAATTAGCGTTTTGCATCAAATTTTAACTTGCTTATTTCACTCTGTTTTGCTAAGGACGTGTTTAACTTAGTCGGTTAAATACAAAACAAATGTTACCAGCATAGTAAAAAACAATTTTTTAATCTTAAATATCCCAGAACAACTCTTGAAAATTTTGATGAATGTGTTTTTACCCATTCCCAAACATGTCCTTAACTTAAAGAATTAGTCATTAATTGTATGCTCTATTGCTTTAACACAGCGATAGCAAATGTCCTATATTGAAACAAAACAAAATAGTAACGTGAAAATTTAGAGTAAAAACGAAACCCGGCGCATAAAAGATGTGACATTTTTTCCGTACCGCACTGTTTAATGGCGCCTCTACCGCTATCACCCGATCATGGCCTGCTGTTGTTGTTTGCGAGCGATGGCTCTGCATCGGGTATTTACCACACACTGAGCGAACGAACGGCTGATGCATCCGCGTTAGGGTCCTCCGTCCTGCCCGGTGTGGCCCTTTTCTGCCATATGGAAAAAAACACGGATCGTTATGCTGCGTTCTCGGGTGCGGTAGCAGCAGCAGCAGCAGCGACAACAACAACAGCAAACAGTTGTCCCCTGCCTACGCAACTATCGCCATAAACACGCTCCAGGCTCAGGCAGGGGAGTGCAAGATTTCGAGGTTATTTTTATCGTCAGACAATCTACGCCAACGCAGCACGAGCCACCGCGTCGCGTGGTGGATGCGCTGGTAGGATAATGCACGATGCGCGCGATGAGCACAAAATTAAATTACTTGCTCCGGTGCTTTGTCTTGTTTGGGTTTGAAAACTTTGCAGGAGCCGGTGTCGCCGCACAGGGCCGTAGAAAATTTATTCACGCCCGATGCGTCATCTGCACGTTAAACGCTGGATGCCCGGGAAACAGCTGATAACGAGCCGGGTCAACAGACGAAACCGGGCTTAGGCGATATGGGAAAGGGACGACCGTTCCGATCGACGACCTCCTCCAAGCGCACGTGACACAAACGGACAACGCATCCTCAAAGACAAAGCCCATAAACTCTGGCCGGTTGGCAGCATTTTTCATTAATTAACCATAAACGTGTTCCATATCGGTATGGAGCGATCGGTTTTGGGACGGTATAAACCGACGTGTGTCTCAGATGTTGTACGCCGTGTTTTTGGGCGCGATAGTGCGGTTGCCGGCCGCATGTTAAAAACCCATTTTTGCGTGATTTATGGTTGATGGACTTTCGATGGATCGATGCAGATCAAGATGATCGCCAACTGGAACGGATGACAAAGCGGGAGCTTAATTATAGAGAGCCCAATGGTTGGGTTCGTAGCAAAGTTTTCGATCCTTAGGGGATTGTAATCGGTTGATGATTACACGGCTTACAATGTGTCTATTAAATATGTTTAACAATTTATTAAAACACAAGTTTTTAAATGTCTGATCGTATTAACGCTTAAATGATCTGCTCAAGGTAGCAGATTTTTTGTGTGGCCAAAATTTTATATGACTTTATGGTAAAAAAAACTATAAACGCCTCATGATTAGTGTATTTTTAACAGACTATTTTCAAGAAATAACATCATTTTATAATTTAGATAGTTTATGCTTCGTTACTTCATTCGAACTCTAAACCATTTTGGCAAGATAAATAATTGCAGAAAATATAATTAATAATAAGAATTTTCTTACAATTTAAAATACTTCTTTTTGATGATTTTTTCAGCAATTATTTTACTTACCGAAATAGTTTAGAATTTAAATGGAGTAAAGAGGCTTAAAGTAAACTATATATAAATAAACAAATACTAATGCATTTATATTTTAAATGGGCAAAAACAACGATAACGAGCTAGATTTTCAAGTTGTCGAAACTGACGTACTATCCCACATCCACAAGGAATGCACAAGGAATTTAATATAAAAAAGTCAATAAAAATTGACATAAAAAATATTCAATCTACATAATGAGTCTTCATTGCAGGCAAGAGAATACATTTTCATTTTTAAACTAGCTCATGTTGTTCGAATTTAACTTTTTCTACCAGCACTAGAAATGAGCTAAAATACAATTTAGAATTTGACGGGATCTCCTGAGCGTTATATATTTTGTGTTATTAATAATACAACTATTTTGACAATTTTTTTGTTCATTTTTTGATAATTTGTTTTGTACTCGAAATCCCAATGAAACCAGTAGCTTTTTCGACCACCCCACAGAGTTGTTAGCGGTGGTGGCTTTGCTTTGATGCCCACAGCCTTCAAATCGGCAAGTCACTGCGAGGTTCTTTAATGGATATTTGATTGCTTTGAATTGGACGAAAGATTTTGTCTCTAATGTTATTAATATTTGTTATTAAAAATTTTCCAACACGCTTCACGTCGCCTAGGATGGATTAATAAAATAAAAACAAGAAAAAAACACGTTGAAATAAGACGAAATAAGTCTTCCGTATCGGAATCTAGCTGTCAGAAGAGCATAAAAGAGTTAAGCCTGCAAAAGAAACTTTCCTAAACCGATTTGATCAATCGGTGGCAATTTTTTGTCGAACTTACCTCATCACTCGGCCGCCGTGCATGGTCGCCTAATCCCGTCTCATCTGCCGTGGCGGTGTGGTTTTCCGGCATGTTGCACGCGAAACCACGGAAACATATGTCCCCGAACAGTCCGACAATGAAGGGAACCAGAGCACACCGACTCATCGGATCAAAAGCCACAAGCACAAAAACGAGAAACCTTTGCCAGAGCCACCAATAGGAAATGTTATACGGATTTTTTCCTTTCACTGCGTGCTTCGAAAAGCTGTAAATTTATTTATCACTGCAGCTAAACCCCGCAATTCGCTCGCGAAGAGCGGAGCCTGGATTTCCGCTTCCAGGAGCGGAGCCTCGGTTGTTATTTTTTTTGTTCGTTTTGTTCGTCCTGCTTTCGGTTCGATAGGTCTGAAATTCGATCGTTTTATTGCATCCCGCGCCATAAAATCGCATCCTGCTGCACGGGGACGGTCGGAGAGCGCGCGTTTGCTCGTTGATGTTTTTACCCAACCGAAGCCAACCAGCTGACCGATTCTGGCTGACGTTTTGCGGTGCCACCAAAACCGGGGACGTCGATTTTGATGCCGAGTGTTTGATCGGTCGTCGATCCCTTTTCCGTGCGTCCCCGGAAAAAGGCATTTGATTGATACCGGCAACGGCAACGCCGTTTGACGGTGGCGCAGTTTGCAATTTATTATGATTTTTATTGGATTGCATTCGGGTGTGTCCTGCGCCGAGGATACCCGAGCCCGGGCCATTCAAGCAGACAATGCGACGACTTAGACACGGTGGTGCATCTCGTTCTCCTATTCCCTTCTATGGCGTTGTCCGCCCGGCCGTGTCTTCTTCATCATTATTAGAGTTTATTTATGATTAGATATGGAGATTTGTCTCCGCTTCTTTTTTTTTGTCTCATCTCCTTTTGGACATCTTTTGCTTCCTCTTATGTTTGGGCAATTTTTTGAAGCGCAACACCCGGTCGGAAGTTAATAAAAGGCGCCTGGGACGATTGACGATTGACGGCGCGGTGATGATGCTTGACTTAGACGTTCCCCCCACAGATGCCGATGCCTCCGAGTTGACCATTTATCGTCCACAAACGGTCCACTCAAATCGGTTCGGGTATTTTCGCTCACATTATGGACGTTATTGATGAGAGATGTTATGGGGGTTACTCTTTGGATGTTGTGTTGTGCTCGTGTAATGTTCAATAATTTGTACTTCGCTCTTATTACTGCTTCCATTGCCGGTCATCTGATGGCTTCCGCTCCGGGTCGATCGTTTTGCGGAACATTATTGGTTCCTGCGAAGTTGATCAACTTGGAGTGTTTTTTTCCTTTCTTTCCAAAAAAAAAACCATTATTTATGCTCTCAGAAATGATTGCTAAAAGCGAAAAAAAAACAAAACACCGATCCGCTCGCATGATCACCTCGGCGTTAGTTGCTTATGCAAAATGTTTTATTCCGCATTCACGTTGACTTTTATGTCGCACCGAGCGGATCAAGTTTAATGCACCTCCTGGAGGGTTGAACGTAGCCGGGTTTTGGTGTGCAAGACGTTTAATAAACGTCCCAGTTTGACACACCAACCGACGCCGTATCCACGTTTAATGACTTCTAATCCAATCAATGCGTCGCATCGAATCGGTGATGTGTGTGGATCGATTTTTTTTTCGCGCTTGGCATCTTTGACGATGCGCATGATTTAAGTACTGCAGATGGCTAACAGTGTGCTTGCTGGTGCAGTTCACTTTTAGAGGATGTGCATTTTAACGCCACTGCGGTGTAACGTCTTTTTTGGTTTTGCTAAACAGTGGCTTCCCTCCGTGCTTTATTTCTAAAGCTTGTAAATGATTGTGTTCACCGTTGGATCAGTCGTTGGAAGAGTTTTGAATAATTTGTTGTGTATTTTTTAAAAGAAATGTATAATATTGCTATATTATTTGAAAATTTAAAGCCTAAGTTTTAAGTTTTAAGAATTTTTAAGAAAATTTATGTTTTAAGAATTTAAAAGCCTAAACATTTAGATCCTAGTTCAAAAGACCTTTTTTCGCCATGTTTAATATCTACGACACACAATGCCCAAGTTTGAAGAAATATAAACCTAATTGCTTGATGAAACCTTATGGAAATTAATGTTATTATAGCGAAAGCAAAGTCCAACTACGGACGGCAAAAATACAGCCGAAAAAAAAATCACTTCAGTATTTACGTTCTGGATGACATGGATGTTCTTAAAGCTCCTAAATGCCCTAAGCTCTGGGCTCTTTCCAAAATGTCTAATGTCGGATCATTTATTTAAATTTTTGGACGTCAGAACGATCTTCGCATCGATTTCTATGCCTGAGCTCTATTTTTCCGACGACTGAAGTTTGTTCCTTTTTTTTGAGAAAAATTAAACGAACCTAGGCTTTATTTCTTTCCTCTGCTGTTTGGTTTGGTTCAAGAGTAGCTATAATTCAAGAGTAGAGTTCAAGAGTATATAATTTAACGCGATGTATAGATTGGGTACAAAAAAATTTGGGCAAATTTTGCACTTTAGTTGATTGAAAGAGTCATATTAAGCCGATCAAGTCAATGCGTAAGAAAGAAATAATGTTAAATATAATATGAAGATGAATATTTGCATTTTTTACTAGAGATATTCACCTTCTCGTACTAATCGTACATAAAACTAGAGATAAAGTCCAGCAAGCACACCAAAGACCCACACTCGCGGGAGGTTTCTACGTAACTTTCCCAATAAAAACATGAACTCGTTCTTGCGTCACCGTTTACTTTACTACCAACCTTCCCACCAACCGGAGCCAAACGTACTGATCAGCAAAAAATGGTCCCGATTGTAAACCCATTCCCACCGTTCACGACCCGGGGCCGGGTGTGGGTCCCGTAAACAAACCCATATCTGCTGATGACTTCAGCGACCGTCCAACTAACCCACTGCCGCTGGCAAAAGAACCGAGAACAACGGCGTTGTGCAAATGTGTCGCACGCTTACCAATTTGCATACCTAATCGCCTGAGGCTTCTTCAGCGACGACGCCGCATTAGCACAGCCAGAAGCGAATCGATCGAAACGATCATCTAATAGCTTCGTAACTACTTCCGGAAACGGGGAGGTGATGCCAAAATTCCTTCCTTCCTCCATTTGCATACGAGCGTATTTTTCTACCATATATCCGGGGTGTCGTATTCGAAATTCGTTAATTTACACTTCACTGCGCCGTGCAGAAAATGCAGGCAGATCTTGGATGCGGAAGATAATATTTCAATATTGATCCCAGTGACACTTTCACCCCTTTCGCGAAGGGAAAGTGTTTTGTTTTGTTGTTGTCGTTTTTTTTTGGCGCACATAATACACATTGTTGGACGCGAGTTTATCATCAGCCAGACGACGGATTTTGAGCCGGGCCGTTATCCACACGACCCGAGCCGTGTGTCGCGTTCTGTTGTGTGATATTAAATTTCTATTCGTTATCAAACAGTCGCGTCGCTGAGGGGTGCCTGTTTTGCATCCGGAATTCACGCCATTGCACAGACAACGAACGTGAGGAGATTACTTTTTAGTTTTGATTTATAGAGGGAACAATAAGGGAAAAATGATACATTGCCTTTCGGTGTACATCTTCATTTTGGGCATTGCTTATTCGTTTAGATTCTGTTGAATAAATATTGAATAGTCTTAAGCTGCCTTATTATTGATTTTTTTAAAATAATTTTTATGCTTATTATTGGGCTTTATGCAATATAATGATATTTTTGAATTTTTAAATTATTATAATTAAATGTTCGATATCAGGAATTACAATGTCTACACATATTTTAACGCTCGAATTAAAAAGTCAGTTGCAACATCGAACCGGTTTCGTCTTCATTTTACCAACGCCTCGAGATCGTAATTGAAGTGTAATCCTTTCGAAAGCACCGTAGCATTTAAAGAAATACAAAAAAAATGGGAAAAAACACAAACACACGCTGAATCAAAATAGGATCAACCGGGCTAAGCGCATTGTAATGCGAGACACTTCCCGCTGCGCCGAAGGATCTCTCTCGCTCTCTCTCTTTTTCGAAGATTTTTTCGCCTCCTCCCCTCCTTGGTTGAACCCTTTTTCTGCTTTGTGCAGAAGTGCATCCGGGAGGTAAACAAATTTCTCCCAACGGACCACAAACGGATGCACGGTGAGAGGTCCTTTTCCTTTCCTGGCACGTTCGATTTTCATAATATTGCCATAAATCTTGTCTCGCGTCGATGCTCTTTTGCCCGACTTCCGACGGCGCCCCGGGAAACGGTGGTGGAAGTACAATTTGTCGCACAGCGATTGGTGTTTTTGCTTCCTCGGCGGAAGTGGTGAAGCGGTGTAATCCACTTGAAGGTAGGCAATAAGGTCTATTATCTAGTCGATTGCCTTACATCTGAGGTGCCTCTCGAAGTGGCTTTGTTCACAAGTTTGTAGTTTGCGTGTTGTTTTTTTCTTGTTCTTTCATTGATTGCATGTGTGCTCTTGCAATCTTCTTCAGCGATCCGTGGGAATTAGTAATAATTACGTGTTTAGTTAAAGTAGTAACCATTATTATTGAGGATCGATTTTTGTGATTTTTTGTTAGTAAAAATATCCATGCAATCAACATTTTTGTTTGTTTAGAAATATATTCTCTTGTTTTGTTCAATAAAACTTAAAAAAATCGTTTAAGGATGTATTAAAGCAATGAAGAAGAACAAAAAAATGATAGAAACATCCAAATGAAACATAATAAATAAGAAAAAATAATATTAATTTTAAGGCAAAAAATACGTAAAATTGCTTTACAGAAAAAAGGACAATTAATGTAAAATAAAATCTGAAACGAAGTGATGACTGTAATGACTAATTAACAAATAAAAAAGTAAAGTACGAAAATCAAATGGTAAAATCACAAAATTCGAATCCGAAATCAGAAAAATATAGAACATGCTTAAATTATTACAACAAAAATTGTATTATACAACACAAATTTCATAAATAGTAAAACGATAGGTTGAAAATAAAACAAGAAAAGTAAAATAACGCACTGCAAAAAAGTAAAACAAAATAGCAAAAGAGATAAAAATATGGTACAATATACCATCTACTTAAACACTGAAATAAAATATGACATTTAACATATCGCCTAAACAAACTATTAGTTAAAACTGAAAATGGGTAGATTAACTGAAAGAGAAGAGTACTACACAGACAACATTAATGCACTCGAATCGTGCGGAACCAACACAATCGACCTGCAGATAAATCTCACACGGCGCGTTCCAAACATAAACCGTTTAGACGATCATCATCGTCATCATCAGCTAGATAAACATGCAGTCAAACCTTCGAAAGGGAACACACTCTCCCCGTCTGTTTTCTCGTCTATCCCTCAAGTTCATTACCCGCGTACGGGTGCCTTCCTGCCTCGGTCGCGCTGCACCGCATTGTCACACCGTTTCCGCCGCGCTCCAGCGCCAAGCAGATGCACAACATCGATCAAAACGTTTCATCTAAATTATCCAAAATCGGGACAACATCCTTTGTTGCGCTGAAAACAGACTGCGAACGATCGACCGTTTTGTCGCTCGCGCGACACCGTTTCTGCCCCTTCTTTTCGGCGCTGTGATCGATTGCGATTTAATGATTGATCGTGCCCCGGGCCTGAGGTGCATCCTTCAAGCGCCAGGACACAGTTTCGTAGCACGCCAAATGCCGCAGCAGGCCGTGAGGGAACATCGTTCCAACACCGTTCCAGTCCAGTTTAAACGCTGGGCAGTGGAAGGATGTTGCGAAAGGATGCGCGAGGGGAGACGAAACAATGTCGAGCAGCGTTTAGTAGGGAAGTCGGACGGTGCGAACTATCGGTGCGGTAGGATCTTCAATCATATTTTTGAGCTGGCCTCGTCATAACTCACCGAGGGATGTGTTTTAACCACAGTTCGAACAACCTTTTTTAACCAAAAATAAAAAAACACACGAATGTTTTATGTGAGAAATGGAAGAAGAGCAACGTGGCAACGTAAAGACCGAGATTTACACCAAAACTAGCAGAGATAGTGTTTTTTTTTTAAATATATATGACACTTTCCAAAGCCTTTCTTGCTTAGAAAGTCACATTTGCGAGGTATGCCTTTGTGTTTTTTCCATAAAAAAATACCTCCCATCCAAACATTCGCCATGCCATGTGACGAAACTTTCACTCGGCCTTGTCAGTGCGAGATGATGCATTCATGTCACACCGACAACAAAACCGGATATCCTGACGCTTCCTGCCACGCTTACCCACGAGAGACAGCAACCCAACGGGCGCGATCGGAAAAGGCATCATCAAAACTGGCGCTTAGCCGATGTTTATGAGGGATAACTGTCAAATGGATCACGTTTCGGTCGATCCGGGCGAACCCAGCGATTCCGTTTGATGCGTTATTAATGATACGATTATGCAACTGCAAGCTACGTCACGGTTGTCCATCAAGTGCACCGCTCCTGGCGAGGCCGAAAGAAGACCTTACCGACATCTAGGGACACTGAGAAGCGTTTCGAATTCGGTGCATGTTCCGAACATCGGATTCTAATTCGAGGATGTTGGTGACGCTGCCTGGCAATGCCGGGAAAAGGGTTACCTTTTGCAAGCAGACCTCGAACTCGTCGGCCTCGAACTCGAGGAGAAAGCGCATTTGAATGTTGGAATTGAAAAATCGATCCTGGGAAAACGAGCTACGCACGTTAGGAGCTCCGTGTACGAAGGTTTGGGTTTGGGATTTGGTTGACAGCGAGTTGGTTGTAGAATCGAATCGATTGCATCCGTACAATTTATCATTCCACTCGAGTGGACACAAACCCCGGCCCTGCCGTGCTCTGGATGGTCATTTTAATTTAACGGTTAGTTGTGGCTGGTTGTGGTGGATTCGCAATTTATCATTAAAGCTTCTCATCGACGGGCACAGGATTTTTGTTGTTAGACATCAGGTGAGGTTCCTAAACGACTGAGTAGCGCCTTTAGATTTGTTTGCTAGACGTGGGGAAATTTAAAACACATATTTTATTGTGAGGACATAAGGAGGACGTTTAATTAAAAAAGGATTGTCTAAGATGTTTTTTATGAAGATACTAAAAGAAAACAAACCAGTAATTAATCTTCAGGTCAATCAGCATCAAATAGAATTGTAATTCTATCAACTCCCTCAAAGAGCTGGGGAGCTGTGAAGAAATTATTTTGCCTTTTTTCTCTAGTTCTTCAATCTGTCTTTAATTTCAATTTCTTTTTATTTAAAATAATATTTTTTTAACCTAGCACAGATTGATAATTTGTTTGATTGATAAAAAATAATACATAATTTGAACTTAATAATACTTTAAGAACCGAAGCTCTCACTTATAGACCTATCTGAACGATAGCATTTATGTGGCAGTAAAGCGGATATAAATATCCCTCTGCTGCTTCTACTGGCATGTGCGAAGATAATTCCATAACCAATTCTCATCTCACACCCTTCCATTACACGCACAAGAGCATGAGCACGCTTAAGTACCACTTTGCTGTCTATTATCACGCGACTGGGATGCATCCCAGTGTCACTACACTCTCAAGTGGAAAAGTGCACTTTAATTGAACTGCAACCTCCCACCCCCTCCCCCGGCGGGGCGAGCGGCAAACGGCGTGCATTCCCACGCATAAAAATAATCTAAATGGTTAGCTGGCGTCTTCTCCGCCGGAGGGTTTCGTTTGGGTGTCTGCAAAAACGAATCTGTCAATATTAATCAACGAACCGGGGGCTGATGTCGATCGGGAAACCATCCCTTTTTAGGTGTACTTTTCATTCTTTTCCCATGGAAAACATTCAATGCGGTTTGTACGATCTATACTAACCCAGTGCAATATTTATTCAAATATGTGTAACTTATTTATCGGATTAATGAAAATGAATACAAAAATAGATAATAAACAAATTTTACTTTACAAAACTGGTTAGTGTGTGATATTTAACCTTAGCGGGCTTTTTCACTTGTTTGTCCGGCTGGAATAACCAAAAAATTGGGCTAACGGTTATTCCGGAAATATTTTCCAAGAAATTTTTTGGTCCATTACAGAAACAAGTAGCATAGATGTTTAGAATTGTTGATACAAATGTTGTTTTGAAGATTACTTTCCCAGGCAACCTTTAAATAAACCTTTGATTTCTGTTGTTTATTGTGAGAAGAGAAACAGAAATGTCGAAATAAAACTATTCTCATACCAAATATTTCTAATTTCCTTACCAACGAGTAAAATCTTCATCGCTCCTGAGGAAATCTGTTATATAGCGTTGCTTTAATAGAAAATGATGATATTTTCTGTACTCTCATATTGGATATGTTGATCTTTTCAAACAATCAATTGGGAGACAACTTAAACCATAGCACTTAATTTGAAGCCCTGAAATTAGTTTTGACTCTAACCGCATACCAAATAATAAAAAAAGATTAATAAATTCTGATTCTAGAATTGGTTGCAAATTTTCAGTACACACTGTATTTTAAAACCCATTTTGAAGTAAGTACCTTTGGACGTTTGTTAATATGTTCATTAAATAGTTTTTCCTACGCTTCATAAATCTCCGAAACGTGCGAAATCTTTATTATACCGCTCGAACCCTCCTAATTGTCCGAAGGGTCTTCGACGGCTTCCTCCAGAACTGAACTGGAAGCGCTCGGGCTATTCTTCACCTTTCCCTTTCACCGTCACTTCCAGCACCGAGTGTCACTTTTCGTAATGATAGCTATTTTTCGATTCGAACTTGACACCTCTTGCGAGCACGACCACAGAACCACTTTCTTAACTCCTTTCCCGCCGTCCTGCGGTCTTTCCGCTTTTCTTTCACCGCACCGAAGAAGAGACTGCCCAGCATAACACCCCGGGGATGCGCTCATTTACGATCGTGCGGCACCTAGCACACCTTCTTCAACTGGTGATGACCGGAAATTAAGCGATGGTTGGTGGGAAACCGAGCCCCGATCGCGGTGTAGCGTGAAAAGGAGCTACGTCCGGGTGTTTTAACGGAAGAAAATACGATACACACGCCTTCCCTGTGCAAGCGCACACGTTGACTTTCCTTCCCATTCGCCTAATTCGTTGACGTTGCAGTGCACTTTTCAAGAAGACGAAAAGGACCCCTCGAAAATGAGTAATTTCCGGTTAGCTGACTTCGCGCGAAGGATAGAACGAAGATGAAGCCAGCGCCGGACGAGAGCCCCATCTTGGCCCGATGTAAAACGATATTTGCAACACGATGACTCAGAATTTCCTGCTCCATACAGCACGGCAAGCAAACTTGCAAATTACAAATCCGTGCAATGGGAAGTGTCCCTCAATAACCCCGAAAGGAAGGAGAAAAACAGCAGAGTAAAGAGATCACTTTAATGACTTCTCAGGTTTACTTCGGTAAAGCCATCGCTCCAGCGGGACCCACATTAAACTGTAATCAAATCCCGCCCGAAAACCCCCCCGAAAGGCCTGCGGTAAATCTCGCAATCTTGAGAATCGACACAGACATCCGTGCGATCGTTCTTGACGCAGCGATCCGGGTGAGCCCGTTTCATTCACACAACGCTCAGCTGAGCGTGACCACTTCCGCCTCTCGAAGTCTGTGGACCCGTGGAGGGAGGACCCCTTCTTGCTTTTCCCAGCCCCAGACATTGCGGCAAAGCCGTCGGAACAGGTGAGCCCGAACACTTGCGAGCGTTTTTTACAAACTTTCCCATCGTTGCCGACCGGCGAGTGCGCCTCGTAATGGGTGCAGATTTTTCTGCACCTCCACCAAGTCCGCCATGGTTTGGGGAGTGAGGCAGGAGCAGCGAACCAAAACCGCACGGCCGGGACGGAAGCTTGCTGCGGCCAGAAGAAGACAATGGACGATCGCAGCGATAAGGATCTTGATTTCCGCGGCTGCGGTTCGCTTGGGTGAGCCCGGCCGGCGACGCAAAGGGAATCGTTTCTCGGGTTGCCCGCATTTGTCCGTTAAAGATCAGCGCCGGAGATCACGTCCGAGCTCCCGGATGCGCTGCTGCCCGTGAGATGTCAACGGTCAACGGCGGGTTTTCCGCGTTGCGTGTTAGGCCGTTTTGTCACGGGAACCGGGCACGGTAACCTTGAGAAAGTGATCCGCGGAGACACCTAAGGGTGACTTCCGCCCGCTGATATGAACGAGCTGCTGCTGACCGTTAAAGTTTGCCGATTCGTGACGGCGTGTGGGAAAATAACCTGTAAACACCTTCAACCCGCGTAAAAAATCATCGAGCCATCCCTGTTCATGGTTCGCTGAAAGGATGGTGGTGGCTCGCTGCCGTTGTGATACAGGAATATTAAATGTAATGGACGTCGTTATCATGTCCGGTGATGTGGACGGACGCCACACTTTTTTCCCACCACCAAAAACCTCAACAGCTCGCTTGCCACTCGGTGACCTACTTTCATGAGGGAGAGAAGAGAGAGAAAGGGTCCCTAAGGCCATCTAGTAGCCTGGTTTTATGAAAATCGTGAAGATGTTTAATTAACAGGCTAGGCATTCCAGTCCGGAGAGCACGCGTGATCGGTTTTGCATGCGTTCGCCTTGTTTTGCTTCTCATTTGCGTTCGTGCATTAACATTAAACCCGTTCCTCGGTGCTGCTTGTGGGAAATAGTACATCTCAAGGACTACCAGTTGTTTGCATTGGTTCGACAATTTATTAAATGCCATCTAGTCGGGATTATGCTCACAGAGCCATCGGTAAGCAACTGATCAAAAACTCTGCAAGTTTTACGTTAAGCTAAAGTTTTCAACGTACATTTTGCCTCCGTTATTAACTTATAGGTTTTCGACCCATGTAATGGAATCAATGGTTTTTAGTTTTTTAATCAAACAAGAAATAAAATCTTTCTTGTTAAGAAATTCTTTTTATTTTTAGATGGATTAATACTGATACTATAAATATTTAAAAAAATGTTTTTTTTATCCTTTACTCCACTCAAAGAGATCGAGGCACACAATTATGAAAGGGTATTTTTAGCAGATAAAAATAAATCCATTAAAATTTTAGAATCACTGAGTTAATCGCATACAATAAAGACATAAAATCTTTCAAAGACTTGAATTCTAGATGAATTCAAGCATAATTTTATTTAATCCGTTTTCATTGTTCATCAAACAATGAATAGATTTTAAAAACATGTTTTAATGCTCAATTTATTAGAAATTCAAATTATGCATCTAAAAGAATTATGCATTTTATTCATAATTTTCGAATAAAGATTACAAAAAAAATTAAACGACTTTATGAAGCCAATATGCTTTCCGCTTTTGTTCTCCTCTTTGTTCCCTTAATTCTTTCGCAGTATTTCTTTTCAAATTATGCATTTGTTTAAGAAATATATAGACTGTCGGGAGAAATTAACCAATAATTAGTTTAGGACTGAATATATTAACAACCTAAATTTGGAGTCATTTCTGGAGCTAAACGGCATCTCTCTAACCATTCCAGTATCTTATTCGAGATATTACTGACCAAACCTCGCCCAAGGAAAGGCTTTTATAGAACGTTTTCCGTTGACGAGCAACCATCTGTATTACATCGTGTCTTACAAAGAGAGCCGTTAAAACCACTCCTTCAATAACTTCTCCCTAATAATCGGAAATAAAAGGGGTTGCGGGAACCAAATTTGATCGTTTTCCAATATTTCACGTGCGCCCGGTTGCCCAACCGGAAACACGGTGCTTCGGGTGCGCCGCGAGCCGTGAAAATTATGTTTGATTTGCCTCCAGTTCCCACGCACTGTCGCTGTGACTTCGCACGACCGTCATGCCCGGGACGTCCGGAGGTCACAGTTTGTCTGGCCGTTGATTTGGACCTCATTCAGACCGCTGGGAACACCAGAATCGGCTTCTTGAACCATGAACCGGGGGATTGTTTTTTTTTCTCTCTCACACCGAACCACGTCACGGTGCACGATTCGGACAAAGCTGTAACGTTTTTTTTTATTATTCCGTTTCGTACTGTTTGCGTACGTTTATAGCCCTACTCGCTTGCAGGTTGAAAGCTGCACCGAAGCTGCAGCGTCTTATCTGCATGCTGCAGCACATTTTCCGCATGGGGAGCATTAAAGGTGCCGGTGCCGAATTTAACTCTTTCGACCCGAAGCAGCACTAAAAGGATTGCAAAGTATTATACAAATACCCATCCCGGCTTCCGAACACCCGGGCCGTGGGCCACCGTAAATCTCGTTAACTGCGTCCAATCGCGTTCCGAACGCGGCGGATTACGCAACGGTGGCTCCCTCTAGGGTGGCTCCTGGAAGTGGAAGATGTTACGAACGGAAAGGCATAAAATATGATTACACCATGTTTCGCCGTATCTGCATATCGGGCGCATATTTCCGTGCCGTTCGCATTTCCCCGCAGCGGGGCAATAAAGGAATAGTTTATCGATTTCTGAGCCCGGTTTGGATGTTTTAGCGTGCGTTCCTGGTTCCGCCATCGGCATTCCCGGGCAGCGTCATTCTCGTTCGTCACTTTCGCCATGGTACATAAAATGCGATATGCCTCTCGATGGCGGCATCTCCCTACGATTTGGTTCCCTTCCCCGCGGCTCGGCGTGAAGCTCTCGGCACTATCACTCAGCTAAAATGCGGCGCCCAGGCTCTACCGTTTGTGGTGCTGATTGATCCTTCAGCCGTCCCGGGGCTTTCAGCCACCGGTTTCTCCCTTCGTCGCACGGATGCACGGTGTGCTGAGAGCACATTTTACGAACTGTGACAAACGCGTCCCATTATCTCATCCACGACGACGGGGTGACGCATCCTTTTTCTGCCCGCTGCGTGCGTGTACGTTTCAGCTCTTTCTATATCAGTGAAACGACACACGGGCCCGGGGCAGGAAATTCATACGTCCGGGAGGCGCGTCTCATTTTACGATCTCTGCGCATCTTGCTGCCGATCGACTAGCTGCGCTGATTGTGCTTTCGGAGGCTTTATTTATTAGAACCGATCGGCTTGTATTAGCCCGGCCAAGCAATTATCGATTGTAGTGCGGGTAAGTTACGACGTTCGATCATTTTGAATTCTTTCAGCCGGTAATTGGCGCCAGTGCGTAGCAGTCGTTGGTTCATAAATTTGACTGCACAATAAGCTCAATTTCAACATTTCTAGTTTGCGGTTAGGCCGTGGTACCAACACTGCATTAATTTGCCACAATCGCAACGGTGAGGCTGGTGTGATGGTAGCTGGGGTTATAGGTTTGGCAGCTTTCTCACAGCAACGAAGAAGAGTCGAAGAGTTGGTAGCTAGGATTCATTAGGTGGACAACAAAAGCAAAAAAAAATATAATTTAGAACGTTGTTCACTATCACTAATTATACTTTTCAGATTCTTTTTCAGATTATATTGAATAATCTTGTACTCTCCGCAGGCTCCGTAGGGTTGTTCGTGCCTTTTACTTTCTATTAACTATTAGATATAGCACGTTATATGAGAATACACTTTAGACCTCTGATTAAAAATATTTAGACCATACTTATGTGTGAGTATACAAAATTTCTCGTTCTAATGCCTAAAGCATATACATTTTAGACATTTAATACCAATTAATCGGAAATTATTTTAAAACCTCCTTTCAATTGTTAAACTTAAGAGCCAAACTTTAAACAGATAATAGATGCTCAGGAATGTCTCAGATTCCTAGTTTTGACTTTCTAAATTATTGTTTGCTTCGGAGTAAACTTATTCCAACTAGACTGGACAAGATGTTCTGGTGTTTAGATCAGGTTCTAAGCCGAACATTTATTGTATTACGTTCGTATAACGACTAGAAACCACATTTATCGATTCATTTCGCACGGTGTGTTTGGTCATAGATGCGCTTCCCAAACAAGAATTCAAGTTATTTCGAACAAAAGATCGACACTGTATGAAATTGGAAACGTTTTAAAAAAAAATCTCGTATTCATACGATGTTCACATGGACACGTTCGGCACAGTTGAAATTACAAAACGGATCACTTAACGCATCACAACATACGCATTCAAACGCACATTAATCATCCGTCTCGAAGTTATAGCCGTTCAATAAATGTGCTACTTAAGACGCAAAAACCCAAAACAAACAGACAGCAGACGATGTCGTACTGCAAATTATCCCATCATCGTAGATCGCTCCCTCCCTGAAGTTCCGTGTTCCGTGGAAGATGTTGTAGTCGGGTTCGAATTCCCCAAAAGCCAACGGCAAGCCAATCGATCCCGGCGCGTCCAGTCCAAACAAGATTAATTATCCTTTCCGCCCGGCAAGCATCCCGGGGAGGATCATCGGACGGCTCCGTTCGGTACGAAATTTGGGCCAATTATACCTTTCGGTTCCGATCCTAGCGCTTCCTGGTGCTGGTCAGCACGCACCCGATCCGAGGGGTTAATTGTACGAATGACAACATATTTGTCTTCGTGTTACTTTCCAATCGGCTTTTGTCGGGACGGGTACTTGATCCTCCGATATCTTCGAATGTGTGGAATGCTGGCCCTGCCCTGGCGAACACCCCGTTCAACTGGGAATCGAGATCAATGGCCCGGCCCAGCCAATTTGCGGAAGAAAAAAAAAGAACCCTTTCGCCGAGCCGTGCCCCGCGAGTACGTGGAATACCATTTGGCCCATTAATTATATCAATTGTCGCGGAAACGATTAGCAAAAGTTCATTTCTTTCACGGGGTCGACTTTTGTTTTGCTTGTTTTTGTGTGTATCTTTGCGTCACCATCCCATTGGCTTGAAAAGATAGGGAAGCTTTTTTTTTTCGAGGAGCACTCCCATACTTAAGGAGCACGGTCGACTTCCGTCTTCTGCACCGGGTTACTTCATTTGTCAACGCGGCGCAGTTTTGACAGCATCTTCTTGGGTTTGTGATAAATTTCATTTGTTTTCCGCGTACTAACACGCACATGCATGTGTGTTTGAGTGTGCACACAGGAATCCTTTTCCAGCCACATCCAAGAGGAGTCGTTGTATGCACTGCAAGACGAATGATGTACATCGCATCATTTATCACAATCGCTAGGGAAACGTAGAAGGTTGACACAGCTGGTTGATGGGAGCCTTTTCCACAGGGCATTTTGTTTTTTGGGTGGTTTTTGTTTCCTTTACAACGATGCTTTCTGTACGGACTGCAGCGTCGATCCTGCGTGTACCTTATGGTAAACCGGGCAAAAAGTATCAGTTTTCCAGATCCCCAAACAAACTCGCTTCGCGTCGTTCGGGATCATCTTCAGCGAGGGGAAGACCTGTGATGTCCCGTCGGTGTCATCTCCGGTATTAGTGGGCTAAATTCGATGGGGCCCGCCATCAGGTGCCTCGTGTGGGTCAGTTGGCACACAGGCCATTACAAGTTATGCATTTTTAAGGCTTCCGATGCTTGGAGTGAGGATGATCCCGGGATTTCTTTGGCTGGTGGTACACCACCAGTCGTTTATTCTCGGTGGTCCTAGTCGTTTAACAGTTGTTTGACGGTTGAGGGCAACCTTTAAAAGGTATAATTCTCAACCCGCTGTGTGATTCTTTATCCGGGCATCATTAAGTTCCAAAATTGTTGGAACCAGAGTTAGGCTGGAGAAAATAGTCGAAAATGATTTTCGTTTTGTTTTGAGCCGATTGGAGCAGGCGTGGATTCGCAAACGGCAAGCGTGTTCGAACATGCTCGATCGCGTGATGCATGGTGTGCTGCGATGGAACCTGTCACGTCCGTTACGGGCGTGTATGCGTCAGGAGCACAAACGACGCTCATGTTTGAACGCTCCAGACCACGTGTTTGCTTCTGCTGCGAAGGTGCTGTAGGGTACGCGTTCGCGTAGGACGGGTAAAGATGCGGTGGAAAGCAAAATGTCGTAGATGTTACTCTTTAAAAGGATTGAAAGCGTGGTCGTTCCTCGACTACCCCAGGCTCCGGCACTTCCCACGTATTGGTAGCACAAAGCACGAAACAGGTACTACGGAAGACTATCACGCGAATATGAAGACAAGCGCGCGAGGGGACAGAAAAAAGAAGAAAGAAAGAACAACCTTCCAACTAACAACCAAGCGACGGTTGTTTTGAAATTTTTAAATCTCCATAGTAAAGAATGGATCGAGAAAAAAACGGTTTGCGTTTGATAAGCGTATGCGGGAGCAACCACGAGGCACAAAACCATCTCACACATACACACGCACGGGCGCGAGAGTGACGAATTAAAACCCAACGCCCGAGAGGCGAACAAAAAAGGGACGCATCGTGTGTAGCGAGTAGGAAAAGAAGGCGAGTAAGCATTAATTTTTAAATCTCCACCAGCGCGTCTCGTTATGTGGTGCGTATGCTGCGCGAACGTGCGGAAGAAGAAAACGCAACGCGGCGCAAGAAGCAGCAGCGCTTTAAAAGCATCCGCACAACGTGGTCATCCCAACAACGACAAAAAACCAAAGCGAAACGGTAGGAGAAGCACTGGAAAGAGAAAAGATGATCGCTCATCCATCCGAGTGTGTGCAACAGAGAGGGAAACATCGAATCCTAACAAACACAGTGCATCAAGGTTAACGCGAGGAAAGAAGAAATATGCCATAGAAGCAGGAATCTTTTAATGCTGCGTAGTGGGGATGAGAAAAACAACTATCTTCCTCTTTTCCTGTTTGTGTGTTCTTCTTCATGCGCGTTGCGCAAGCATAGAAACCAACATGAATGCTCCACAGTACTATGCGTAACTCAGATTGGCCTGTGAATGTGAAAATATTTGTTTTTAGAATTTTAAGCAGGTGATGTACTAAAACAAATTAGCGTGTTGATGCAATAGTGAAATATGAATTTTATAACAAATTTATTTAATGAAAAATACAGTGTTTTGCTTTGGTTGCCGAACATGTCCTCAACTCTGTCTCATCTCTTTCCCGCAAATAGACTGCCCTGGGACCGTTTATTCGCCATTTCATTCTCTCCTTCGCGTTGCTTCGATGAAATCGATTGCGTCCCAGCTACAGTGGAGGCTAGGTGATCTGATCTCTGAGTGCTTCGATTGTGACAGTTGTGACAGTTGGCAGCGTTACCGAGTTTTCTTGATGCTGAACCACATATCTCTTAGTTTTCAAAACCGAGCGTCTCGATGGAAAAGACGCGAAATTCACGCTGCTCGCTTTGTTGAATTGTAGGTGAAACTGCGATTTCCGGGGTGTGCGTGTGTGAATCTTTAACGAAAGTGTGGCTTCCGGTGAAATCGTGGGTTCGGTTTGTGAAAATTGTGACCGGCGCTTACGTGAGTCGAACGAGTTGAAAAACTTATTGCGCCTGGCTAACTGAGGTGCCCGAGCAGTGGCTTTGCTGGTGTGCGTGCGCGTGTTGTGTTGCGGTGATTGATTGTGCAAGCGAACAAAAATGAGGTGATTTTACCCCTCTGTGCGTGAAATTCACAGAGCGAATAGAAAAATCTGTCGATTGTGACAGTGGTCACGGCACGGCAAAACTTAATCAAGCTTAAAATTAAAGCTGAAGCGTATGTTTGGTTGTGTGTGTGTATACAAGCGAGCGCGACGCCATCTTAGATTGACAAGTGAAAAGAAGCAAAAGAGTGGTGTTGTATACAAACAGACCCCGCAGAAGAAAACAGAAACAAACATTCGAGAAAAAAGCAGTAATTGCAATCGTGAAACGACGTTAAAACATTTTTACTGCAACACAAGATGAGCGCCCAGGTGTATAACCAGATGATCGAAAGATTGCACTATTCGCCGATTCCGCCGATCAAAAGATACAATCGGACGATACCGGCCAAAAGCCTGCTGAAGCGCACCAAACGCAACCTTTTCGGGGCGGTCGAATCGGAGTCCGTTAAAAAGTGAGTGGTCCCATTTATTCGTGCCTGCCCCAGCTGTACCAGACTACCAGTTTGCTAATTGTCGTCAATTTCCGCCCCACAGGTTCGCCGAGGAACACATCCGAGAGGTGAACGAAGCGAAGCAGCGACGGTGGAACTATGATTTCTCCAAGGATCGACCGACGGACGGTCCGCTGCAGTGGGAACGGGTAAACCCACTGCCGATGGTAACGTTGACTACAGCGGCACATGTCGTCCCGATCCGTGGCAGCAATCGGAGCGGCAGTGATGGTGCCGTGCTTTCCGCTGATGAGCTAATGGATGAACGGGCGGACCGGGCGAACAGGAGTGTGGAGGACGTTTGTGACGAGTCTTCGTCAGTGTCGTCGCTATCCGACTCGATAAAAGAGACGCAGACGACAGTTCAAACGTCCCGGATTCTATCCGGATCCCCTACCCCGCCGAAGAATGGGCGAACGGCGAATGGTGGTCGAACTCTGCGACAAGCAAAAATGACAGGTGAGTTCCAGAACGAAACTAACGCACTAATTCTAGAGCGCGCTGGGATGGAAGAATGATTTTGCCCTGGAATGATATTGCTCGGTAGAACGAGAATGCTTACTTTCGACACCGGCGAAGAAGTAATTAGTCGCGGTTTGGTGCGATCGGTTGCTTTCTTCCTTTTAATGATCTTCAATTAACCTTTCACACGGGTTTTGTGGGCTTTAGAAGGTCGTGTTGTTTTGATTATCTTTCCGGTAAAGAACATTTTAAGCGATGAAAATTGTAAAAAAAACCCACCCGCTTTCTTTGTGGCCAGTTTTTAAACGATCTATTTTCCACATCCCTCTGAAGAAAGAGAAAAATCGACCGTGTAATGGGTGTGGTGTCTAAGGCGCACAATATGGATTCGATGCAGACCACGCGTACCCTTAATTTGTCTTTCGGAAAGAAGGGTTTAGTTGAATATGCTTCCATAAGGAGTGCCTTCCATCCCAAAGGATATCATTCCTCTTTCCACCGCGTAGCGTCTTCCCCATTCACAAAAAGGAACCGGAAAAAATCCTTAAAAAATGAGTCCCGTAACCGTTGAAAATTAAATAAGCAGTAAAATACACAAGCGGGGGAGGTGCGCAATGAGGTAGGATTCTGATGATCACGATTGCTTCCTTTATGTTCATATTTACGTCTCGCCCGCGTGCGTAAAGTATGTTATT
Organism: Anopheles farauti; assembly: GCA_000473445.2. Taxonomy (NCBI): domain Eukaryota; kingdom Metazoa; phylum Arthropoda; class Insecta; order Diptera; family Culicidae; genus Anopheles; species Anopheles farauti. The sequence goes on from KI915052.1 coordinate 3,005,519, forward strand.
CCCTCCGCTAGCTTGCTTAGGAAAAAGTGATCATATTTTGTGGAGTGTCTTCCTCATGCCGCGAGAAACCTTCCTTTCCCCACCGAAATCGACATGTTCCTGCTGCTGCTGTGTTTTATGGTTCGTCGCGTTTTTCAACGGTTTTTGTTCCAATCGCTCTGTCTCTCCCTCGCGTGGAACGAAATGCTACAGCTGGTCTTCCAACCGAGCGACGAAATGGTAGGGAGGAAAGAGTCGCTGCCCGTGTAACGTACGCGCATTGTTCAGGATCTATTTTCCATATTACACCCTCAGTCGGGTTGTCTTTCGCGTCGAGGTGTGTGATCATGCGAGGGTGAAAAGATCGTTATTTTTTTCCTGTGTTTTCGTTGCCTTTCGGATCTTTAAGGAACTAGTGCTCGGGAGCGTTTCCACTTGAGCGCGGGACAGTTATGCACACGGTATGGTGGTGGTGGAAAGAATCGTGCTTTTTTGCGAGCTAATTGAACCTTCTCCGACCGTACGGTTGACTTCTCGCGAATGCTCCTCTGGGAGTCCAAATCCGGGGCTAGTCTTGACGTGCACTTGCACACGTTTAAGTGTAATTATGCAATTGTCTTGTTCCAGTTTCGCGGTCATTGTTCTTCCGATCTCCTTTGAGTCTGCCGTACGGAGGGCAATTAGTGATTTAACCCGGCGCGAACTGCTTTCCGGCATGCTTATTAATGCCAGTTCTAGTGGAAAAATAATTTTCTGCTCGAGTTATCGTTGGAGTTACATCTCGCTGGAGAAACAATTAAAAAAAAAACGTCTGCATTCGCGGCCACCAAATCGTAGTTAACGATAAGGCAAAAAAGAAAAGTTAAACATTACCTATATTGGTTAAAAATTGTGTGCCATGAAGCGTCGCGCTTCCTACATTCGCATAGCTAAGCAAAAAAAAAGTCAATTGCCCTTCATAGGTAGGAGCAAAGATGAAAGTGTCGATAGTTTTTTTTAAATTCAAACGTGTGTAACTGATTTGGACACGCGATAAAATTTCTTTTTTTCCTTCGTCACACAAACATCGGAGGTCGTCTGTCCCGCATGACTCATTGACACGGTTAGGTACTTCATTTTTTTCTTCATGCTTATGAATGCATCAGCCACACGCGAGCGAATCATGCAAAGGAATTTTTCGCTTTTGCATTAGGAGATGGTAAGAAAACATCGTCTAGTGCTAAAGGTTGGACCCAAAAATTTGTTCCTCCTCAAAGGTCAAAGACGGTCAATTTATTCGTTTGTTTTTTTTTAATGTTTTCCCTCTACCTATCTTGACCGGAAGAAAGCATGTGGTGGGCACCTTTTCGGTCGCCTTTTGTCCGTTTCCTTCCGATTTTTTTTTCGCTTCGAAAATTCTCCACTCCCTTTCGCTGTTCGGATTATCGGGCAAAAAAAGAAAGAAGAGCATTTGCTATTTTGTGCCCGTCATTACCGCCAAATTAGAGAACAGTTTGCGTTGTGTTTATCCCTCTTGAAACTGATACCTGTTGGAGAAGCAGAATGACGAAACGGTTTCAAACAACATGCAAACCCCCAAAACCGTCCTCTCTCCTGCTGCGTTGCGGGAAGGTCACACAATCGCAGCACGGTTGGTGTGTGCATTATTTGCCATCCAAGCCGGAACCAGGCACTGCGTGCTGCCGGAACGGTAATGTTCCGGTGAGCGTTTTGTTGCGTTCCCTTTTGGGTGCACCGATTGGAGGGAGGCCAAATCAACGCGCTCGTCGTTCCATTGTGCTAAACTATTTCGTTTCCGTTTGTTTTTAAATTGCATTTATTGCGTTTGAATTGAACTTTCTGCTCCTGAAAGCACCCAAAATTGAGTTGGGGGGAAGCCTAGGGGAACCAAACGAAATGATGTTAATAATGGGTATAATTATGGTTCTAATTCAATAAAGGCTGTTTTATTTATTCGTTTTCACTTTGTTTGAATTGTAAGGAATTGTGGAGTTTTTTGTTTCCTTTGGAGAACAGAGGGTGACCCCTTTGTTGCCCCCCTTTGTTTAGTACTTTGCTTTTATTTACTTTTTATAAATAGGTAGTATGTGTTGAAGGTTTTATTTTACCCGCTCGCCCAACGGATTTTATTCGATTTTTATTAATCTAAAATTAATACGTTTTAAAGGGCTTCGAAAGTAAAGAGTCTTATGAAACAGTCTACTATTATTTGTGTATCAAATTAAAATTTATTTACAAAATCTATTTAACAAAAGATATTGACTGTAAGTTAGTATTTTTGAATCATATTCGTTGTTCTATTTCATTGTGATATTAACATTTGTTAAGCATGTGATATTGACATTTGTCAAGCATATTTTTAATCAAACTTATGTATTTTGCCTACAGTTTGTTGATGAAGTTTGTGTTGTGTATTCAAAAATGGGCCCGAAACAAAAGAAAGAACACATTCGTCTCGGTTTCGGGAGAATACACGTTGATCAGAAGCTGCCAATTCAACCCGTTAATATCGAGGTCAGCGAGTGGCAATTTTTTTGTTGTTTTTATCACATCCTGAGCGTGGTTTATTTTGGTTTTCGTTCGCGTTTAACGTGCGCTCACGTACAACGACGACGGTGTGCGCCTGCCTGCCTAGAGCCTCAGTGGTTGACCACCTGGGCCGGAGAAAAGTGTATCCCTTTTCTTACGGTCTTTTCAGTTCGATACCCAAGATGTTTAAAATATTTATCGTTTTTTTATTTTTTAGTTGCGCTTGCTTCGCTCCCCTCTCTCATCGGTTGCAAGAAGAGTACGTGGGGCAGCAACAACGACGACGATATGAAATTATTATTTTTCTGCGTCCAGCAAAAGCGTCTGCTCCTGAGGGCAAAATTTTAACCGATCGCGCCGTGCGTTTTTGACCCGTCGAAAATGATGCTTGTAAATCGAACTACCGAATTTCGCCACCGTCCTGCTACTGCACTCTATATCGCTCCCTCTTTCTCTCTCTCTCTCTCTCTTTTCCTCCACGCCGCGATGCGATCATCCTTCCTGCTGTTGCTGCTGCTGCTGGGATGAATCGCGTTCTTTATGTCTTCCTCTCGGAAAGATAACTCGAGTCGAACCGAAGGAGCGGAATGGTTGGTTTGTCTCGGTGTGTCTTGCGCCGCACGGAGCAGCTTCCACCAGCGAGCTGTGGAGTTGTGTAAAGTGCGATCATCCCCCACCATCCCCGAGCACATCCCTTCTTGCATCGATCATTCGCACATCCTCCGTATCGATGCAGGAGGAAAACGGGTTTTCGTCTCGCGCTCCGGTATCGAATGCAGTTTTCGCGAAAGTTCAACCGACGAAAATTGCCCCATTCTTCCTGTGCTTTCGCATTGAAGCGTTGTCTTTTTTTCTCGGTTTTGTTTTTGTACAGCATGTTACGTGTTGGTTTTTTTCGATTTTATTTTGCTCGATTTGTTTACGTGTGTTCGGTTGTTTTCCGCTCTTCCGCTTGCTTGCAGTTCAATGAAAAGATGTTTCGCTGTCGCTTCAGCCCGCTAGCGAGTAGTTGATGCTGGACAAATGTATTTAAAAGCTATTATTTAAACAAAAACTAGCTTTAAATGGGTAAACTTCTGGGTTTATTTTGCTCATTTTGCCACTGTGCTGCCCGTGGTGACCCGTTTGTAATTCTCTCGCACGCATTATCAGCTTGGATGTGCTTTCTCTTCCCCATCTGCTCTGTTGTTTACTTCGTACGAGTTTTAGCATGGTCGTGGAAAGGTAAAGAACAATCCGGCTAAACACGGTGTGTACCCCCAAAGGGTCTCCAAACAAAGGGCGGAACGCACGTACAACGGAGAAGGAAACATACAACCCCAGCCAGGTGGATGGGTGTTGTTATGTTTTCTTTCTACTTATCGCGCTTTTGATGATGCTGGCTTTCGAAAAAAAAACTACGCACCAAGCGTATCTCCTTTCCCTGCTCGAATACCCACCCTTGGGTCTCCTCCCTCCCGTCTACCTTCTACAAACGCCCCGTACAGTTACTTTACGCGCAGCGCAAGCATAAACATGTTTCAGCTCGTCGAGAACGTGCTTGACGGGGGAAGCGATTTGGCGTATCGCCAAACACGTTCCGACCGTTTGAATCATGTCGTTTTGTATGCCACTGTCCGTCACAATCATCGATGGTTTGTCTTGATGGTAGAGAGTGAATGGGAATGGGGTTTTATTATTTATAAAGTGGCTTTAGTTTGCATAGACTGTAGGTGCTGTGAAACTCGGGTGTTTCTTTCGTTTCTGTTCCTCAAAAAGGGGCATTTAATTAGATCATTTTTTATGCTCAAACTAGCCCACATTGCTGCTGAAATCGTAGAGTGGTGTTTTTTTATACCTTTATTATTTTATTTAAACCCTCATGATCGGTAAAATCCGAAATGCCCGCTCCGAAATGCTCGCTGCGGCCTTTATTTTGCATTCATTTTCTTTCAGTTTAAGATTGCTTTCGTCCAGGAGTCACACCAATGTGTGACATAACGCTATTAAAGGAGTGTCCCAGTGTCCGGCTTTTATTTCCAAACTAATCGTCTCGTCATCAAGTGAAGAGCGACGGCACAATCACCCTCAATCACCGCACGCGCCGCCGTTTGCTAGCCGCATCGGTTGCTTTTTACTGTTGTTGTGGCAATAAAGTCGCTTCACACACGTGAACATCTGCTTCCTCGGTGGGTCGCGTGCTTTCGAAGCAACAGCGCGTCCGTGTACATCGTCGTCTTTTCGTTTGCGCAAACAAGGCACGCGAGAAAACGGAACCCATGCGCAAGTCGTCGGTGTGCCGGTGATGGAGAAGGGGAAGGAACGCATTAGAAATTATGTGTCGCGTATTATCACTTCAGGGAGAGGAAGAGAACAGCTTAAAACTAGGCGAGAAACCCACGCGTTACAGCTTGTCCTTGGAATTTCGGCTCTCGTCGGTGCCGTTGTGTCCAGTCGGGTTTCTCGCGCGCAAACTTCGCTTCGATCGTCCTAGTCGGAGTTTGGTCGGTGGTTTTTAGTTGCGCAATATTAGTAAAACGTTTGCGAAGGTCACGCCCGACCCAGAGCTTCTTTACGCTAGATCCTGATGAGTTGTTTGGGACGCGTGCAGGCAGAAAGACAGGTAGTTTCGCTGTTTGAGGGCAGGTAGACCGTGCTGGTCCAAAGATCAACAAGTCCAGACACTTGCGAGTCTAATGCGAGCGGGAAAACAGATTTAGGGTAGCAAATGTGTGTGTATTTTTAAAAAGTTTCTTACCTCGCCCTTCGACCGGCTGCCTAAGCAAGCCCAGGAAGTGGCGTTTTGTGTGTTCCTGACCAGCAGAAAAGCTTCCATTCGTCGTACCTTTTTCTGGCGTGCGTTTTGCGTTCGGAACAGATGTACGGGAGAGCGAGTAAAAAAAAATGGCACGCGTTATTTTTTAAGAGAATCACCTTTTGGTTGCCTCCAGTAAAAGGGCCAAATAGGGCCACGTGCGCCGTACCAGATGTGCGATGAAATTGTATCTCTGGAAGGTTTTTATTTCCCGATCGTAAGGGTCCATACGGATCGGGCTTTTGCCGAGAGAGATAGTAAGAGAGCAAGCGAGAGAGAATGTGCCAGTGTCGGTGCATAAATTTAAATAAATTTCTTGCTTCAAACGAACGAGCATAAAACATATCGCACTTAAAATCCTGCACTCCTGAAATACAAACGCCATATGGCTCCACTCCCGGTTGCAGTGGAAAAGCAAAGGAGGTCGCTTTAATCTTTCGCGTCAATCCAGTTGCGGTTTATGAGCGTGTGTTGTGGCGTGGAATTCACGTGCATAAAACATGCATAAAACATGAGGCGGTCCGGGGGAGGAAGTGCATCGAAGCCCAACGCCACCGTCAATCCCGATAGAATGACGGCCAAAACTGGCTGCGGTGAATAAATAATTCCTCACGGCAAACGAGGGGAGCCACTCGCCACTCGCCACCGAGATCGATTTGTAAAATGCCGAATTTCACCGTGCACACCGAGGATAAGGATGTTAATCGACCGTACACAACAGCTGGTGTGGTTTTTGTGGCCGATATGGTCTTTTTGTTGTCGAAAAATGGAACAAATAAAATTCGAAAGTGTGGAACGAATTAGCAACGGTCAGTTTGAAGCTCGTTAGAGTGGATTGGATCGGCTGCGATCGGCTGGACATAAACGATTCGTTGCGGGTTTTCTAAAGCTCCTCTACACATGCCGAAGAACGTAATGCATGTGTATGGAGAAGCGAAACGAATGATGAATTCGCAATAGCTTTCCAAACAGACCACTCTTAACTAGGTGCTAATAGCGTGCAGAATTTACGTTCAGTTTTGTTTAAAATTCTCTTTTGTGTGGAAGACAGAATCGAAAATAATGTCTCACAAATCCTGACTCATCTCAGCTGCATCGGTTATCTGTTTGAGAAAAAGGGATCGAACTGTTTACTGACCACACGCACACCGACCGTGTCTTATCGCTTTTGGGTTTCCGTTTGTGAACAACCTTCCCCGACCCACCGTCCGTTGGTGATCTTTCTGCTGACCTTCGTGGTCAAACCGCCATCGTACCGTGGGCAATCCCCTCGCGCATTACGTAACGAAATGAAACGAATGTTTGATGATAACTAACGCGATTTGTTTTTTTTTTCTAATCTTCTCTCGCCTCGATCTCGTTTTAGAATGTTTGAGGGAACGCAAGCGCCCCCGGTCCTCCGTCCCCGTGGAGGAATCGATCCCCGTCAAGAAGGTGCGCATGCTGTCGGCCGATTCGGAAGCTTCATCGTCATCGTCATCGTCTTCGAACTAAACACCGAGTGCCATCTTCTTCGTGACGTGTAGCAGCAGCAGCAGCAGCAGGAGCCGCTGGACCAACGGAATCTGTGTCTTCAAAAACAGTGCGATGTGTGCAAGGCGCCTACATACAAAGCGCGCCGCACCCCAACGATGTGTAAGCACACGCAAACGCTCCACTTTACCGATTGTTTAGCGCCATGTTACGATTCAAGGACCACATTTCTTACCTTTTCTTTGCAACGACGGTGGCTGCGTGTTACCTAAGCGACATTTTATTTTGATTATTCACAGCTTACACAATTAAACTACTAAGAATTCAAATGTGCATGTTTCACCAGGATAGAAAAGCTTCGCAGGAGGATAGTCTTTCGATAACAGTTTTCTTTTCGGGCAGTTTTCCATCTCGCTTTTGAAAGTTCCGTCTCGTCCGTTGGTCGTATTTTTGTTACTTTATTATTTTGAAGAGTTTTTCTTTTCGTAGGGTTTTTTATTTTTAACTTTGTTTTACATATTTATGTACATGTACATATTATAGTTTTACGCATTCACGAAAATGTAAGCAGCTCAGAAGGTGTAGAATATGTTCCGCTCAATATAGGATGACAGTTTCGTTGTGTATGTAGATAGTTGCAAGCTTTCCCTAACCAGTAGAGCCGTCCCTGCGTTTCCACTGCTTCGGGAAAGCTTGCATCTCGAACGCATCGCACAGCAGTACAGGCAACGAACTGTATGATTCTGTATTGTTTTATCGTTTAAGTTGTAAATAAACATAAGCATACAATGTATGATTGTAACGAAAGGGACGCTAACCGTTTCCTTACTCAAAAGCATTCACGGCGGGTACACGTGTCCCAGCGGTTGAATGGTTTGAAAAGGGAACGATTTTCGTCCACTTTCCACCATGTAGTTAGATACGATCTGCAACATCCCAACTTGGTTTGATGTTGGAAGCAACGATCTCATACTCTAACACATCTTGTGCATCATATTATAAGGAGTAAATTTATCGATTTACTCACAAAACACGCGTTGAAAGAGAGATGAAGAGTGCAAGTGTTGCAGGTGTTTCTTTTAATCTAGACTTTGCTAGTCCTTTTGCTTTCATTATTGTTTCGCTAGAGCGTCTTATTTACTTTTCCGCCTGTCGTGCACTGCAAGTAACATCTGTAAAATCTCGTGCCAAAACCGAGAGTGGGGAGGAAAAGAACGCGTATAAAATTCGTATCGGTAGTGTTAATGCACGGAAAAGCTAATGCCCCGCCCAGAAGGCGTCTTAACCTGGAGAACCTGGGTCAGTTTGTAAGGAGAACGGACGTTTACATGAAGAGCGTGATTTGATTTTGCGAACCAACCGAATGTGGGATGGATTGTTAAATCTTCTTGCTTTCTTTATGTAGATCCCAAAATATGGACAGGACAGTGTTACCACACAAAACTACAATCTAATACAGTACATTTCTAAGCAAATTAACGATAGCATACAATAGCCACATCGCAACACAATTTCTGTGCATCATTAGCATTTAGCTTACCCCATAGCAAGCACAACAAAGCGATCATTTCGGACCTTCTTTTACCTCACAGTTTCAGGCTCGTGTGTGAGCCCGTTTCCTGACCAATAGATTATTCTTTCTACTCATATGTGTACCTCCCGATAATTTATACCGTAGGATTATAATTTCTTAAAGAAATCAATGGTACAGTGCGCGAATTAATAGGCGATTAGAACCCAGCATTAGGCGCGTGTTAGTAAGGTAGTATGCGATTACTATTACATTCGAATTGCCCGTAACGTGCGTTTTGTGATGCGCGAATAATACCCACCCAATTGTTTAAGCATAATGTAGCAGTCTCGTTTCGTATCGTGAGTATTAGTAGCATAAAGGGAGGCTTCCTCTGGCTACCGCACAAACCGCTGCCATAATTGTATGACAGCTGGTTTGTGTGGTGTGATTGTTGCCTTCCTTTGATTATGTGTCAAGATCTCCTATTAGAGGTATGTGTGTAGAGATGTAAGAATGCAAATGACAGCGACAGGGGGTAGTATATAACTCAGAACCGGCAGAGGTAACCGATACCCTAAACAACTAAATGCAATAGACAAAACTCAAAAGCACACCATATGAAGGGAGATACATAAATAACACAATTAATTAAAGACAGTTAATAGCTAATACAATCTCTTCAAAAGAGAGATAGAAAAAGTGAACGCACACAATATAAAAATACAAAATCTAGTATATATTTCAATACTAATTTCAACCGATGCCCAGCAGCGAAATTCAATAGGAACGAACTATAAAGCACACCATATATAAGAGAGAAAAAGAGATTCATGAATAACATTATAAATTGAAGACACATACAATCTCTTGAAAAGAGAGATAGAACGAGCGAGAAATAGTAAACCATTAACACTAATGCAATAGAACCAATGTCTCCTATGCAAGAAGCAGACAGCTTTGTGTAAAGTAAACAAATTAAAGTAACCTAGATTAATCATAGCAGCAGGAACGACGATCCGCAACACCAGTCTAAGGCAACGTGCAATATGGTATTGGGTGTGAGGAGGCACACGCGTGATCGCTTCGCCGGCGTCGCCGAACCACCTTGTACTCTGATTGTACTCTCAATGCTGATCGGGGGAGAGGGTTCGTGTTGGTGATCGTCTTCCTAGGGGAGCGGGAGTTGGGAATATATGTATGTACACCGGAATAGATGGTAAATTGTAGGCGAAGGGAAGACGTGAGACAAAAACCATTGGAAAGCAGGCAAATAAAACTCTATTAGAAAGTAACTATCGATCTTTTTCGGGTGTTTGGTTGGTTGTGATGACAAGGGCGCAGTGAATGTTTCGTGTCGGATCATTTGCGTGTGATGCGACACATCCTGTTTATACTTTTTAATCCTGTTCTCTTCTATGGGTAGGTTTTCTGTTCAGATAAAAGAGCTGCCCGATAAGAAGGATCACAAAGTTTAAAAAAAACTTCTCTCACCTATTCAACTGGGTTTGACACTCTTTTCCAGCCGTTTTGACTCCCCTGGTAAGTACTGAACAAGTGTAACTGTTCACCTGTTAAGCAGAGAATAGAATACACTACAGAATACTCTTTTTCGTTTAACAATAATGCTAGGAAAGGTGTATCGGAAAAGCAAAGACTAGCGCGGCGTTGGTTGGCCCCTTTCAGTAAAAGGATACCTTTAGTAGGCTTTTTTTATTTATTATTTTCGTTAAAATTCAAGTACAACAAATAAATGGCGTACGCAAAGGAAGCGGCATCAGATGCGAGATTAGTTCACCATTGCAGTTTCGGTTAACACAAGTTTTTAAAATCCTTTTCCCTTCTCTTTCAGACCACCGGCTCCGTGTTCGGCTGTTGCACCGAGTGTACGAGGAGTTATCACACTAGAAAGGTTGGTTGCGAAGCATCATCACGCGGCCCTTACAGCCAACCGCTCTTCGGCTGCCGTTTGATGGTGGTCACATCGTCCACCTTGCGGTACGGACGCAGACAGGGCGGAGAGGAGGCCGCTCGGGCGGCATCCGCCGAAGCATCGCCACCACCGACAATGAGGCTTTCCTTGCTGCCCTTGGTGGGGGCAGCCGGTTCCGGATCGGCCATTAATTCCGTTTTGATCAGCGGCACGAGCGGCGGACTGGCGACGGTCGGTGGAGGTGAAGCTACCTTCGGTGCTGGTGGTGGAGTTGGAGAAGGCGGTCGGGAAGCCGCTCCTGTGATGCTCTTGTGAGGCGGTAGCGGCGTTGCCGGTGTGGTACTGAAAGTTGGAATGATGGTTGCGGTCGGGGGCGCAGAATCGTCCTTCGATGGTGGCGGAGGAATCATACCCTGACCGGGTTGCGGTTTGACGGCGACAGGACGCGCTACCGCGATGTCTTCGCCGGTTCCGGGAGTGGTCGCCGGCACCGGTGCCGGTGCCTTGCGTTTGACGACCTTCGGTGGTGAGTTGACACCCGAAACGAGCGGCTCCGGGTCGTCGCTGTGGACAACGCCTGGAGGAGGCGATGATGGACCGCTGGCGTCGTCGTCGTTGCTGCTATCCTTCGAATCGGACTTCTTCTTCACCAGCTGCGACTCGGTGCGCGTGATGTGGATGATCGGAGGAGGCGACTGGAGCGGTGGTGGAGGTGACTGCACCGGCGGCACCGGAGGCTCCTTGCCCGGTGGTGGCGACTTGATCGAAGGGGGCGGCGGTGACTTCACCTGCAGGCTGGTCTTCTTCTCCGGCGCCGGTGTCGCTTCCGGGGAAGGTGATTTGCTTCCGGCGATGGAAGCGAGCGGTGATTTCCCGGTGTCCGGTCTCGACAGACCGCCCGGTGAGCGTGAGCGTCCGGCGGCACCGAGCGCACTGCCGGGAGATTTCAGCCCACCGGCGGAATCCCCACCCAGCCGGGGTGATTTGCCCAACCGGGGCGATGGTGTCTTGCTGAGGGCGGCCTGCAGCTGAGCGGTGAGCATGTTCAGCGGCGTGACCGCACCACTCTTCTGATCGTGCAGGTTCATGGTGCTACCGGGCGAGGCATCGCCTTCCTCCGCCAGCTGGCTCAGCAGGTGTAGCAAGGTGTTGGTCGTCTCGTCGGTGTAACCTTCGATGTTGGGCGACACGCTGCGCGACCGTGGCAGCGGGCTGCGCTCGACCAGTCGGCGCGCCTCCGCCATCGCCTTCTGGAGTTGTTGCTGCTGGCGGAAGCTGTCCCGGTTGCGGCAGCGTCCGATCTGCGAGTTTATCTCGACGCCAACGCCGGTCATCACCTGGCCCCACTTGGCGGAGGTCGTGTTGTTGGCGACCTTCTTCGCTACCCGGCGGAAACGAGCCAGCGGGTTCGCATCCTCCTCCTCTTCCTCTTCCTCCTGCTCGGTTATCTCAACCGGTGCGACCTGGAAATCCTTCATCAGCCGGCGTTCCCAGATCTTCATGCGCTTCGCCAACACGGCTGCGGGAAGGGAGAGATATGATCAAAAGTGCGTCTAAAACTCGTTAAAAAAAGGTTATTAAGGTGGTTTGAACATGGTACTCGGTACCATCCTCTGTTGGACCTGAATTCTTTACGTTTTGGCATCTCAAGAAATGAGGTTCCATTGCAGGGGTTAGTAATAAAAAATCTTAATCCAAATCCCAGATTAGGTTCTTCATAGATCCATGTTCTATTCAAGGATATAGTTATGGAGAGTTGAAGTCCTTATCTCGGACGGGTGACCCTCCGAAATAGCAGGGATTTAGAACTCCCATCTGGATCTTGGAACTGACATCCAAACTTGGCCGGAACTTACAACGGACAACTTCATCTTACCCTTCTCCTTGCGATCTACCGCAGACACGTCCATGCCGTTCTTCTCGAAGATGTCCAGCAGCTCATAGCGCATGGCCGAGATCTCCGTCTTCACTTCGTTGATGTCGTCCTCGGTAACGGCGTCCTGCTCCATGCGGCGATGCATGGCCGACACATAGCGCCAAACGAGAGCTCGCATCACGTTGGTGTAGCGTTCGGCCCGTTCCTTATCTTCCTTGCGGCGCTGCAGGTGAACGACGCGTGAAGGTGAGAAACATCCATAGGAGAAAACATTACTCGGCGGCACTTACGATGGTCGATTCGCGCTTGAGATCGCGCTTCTTCTTCTTGCCGAAGAGACGCATCAGGTGCTTCATGTTCGGGAAGATGTTGAACGGTGGCGGCAGCGTGGAGCTCTCCTCGAAGTAGCTCATCCAGAGCCGGGTCCGAGCGAACTTCCACTCCGTGTCCGAGTGTTCGTCGATCATGGCGTACGAGTTGGACATCATGGCGATGAGCAGGTTCAGCAGCACGATCACGTTGATCACGCTGTACGAGCCGAACATGAGCAGACCCCAGAACCGCGTGTACGACTTGATGCCCTGCAGCTCGAAGTTCTCCAGCCCCACCATACCGAAGCTGGCCCAGAACAGCGACTGCGACGACTCGAACAGACTGGCACGATGAGGTGAGTAATTGTGTTCTTGACTAGAAAAAAAACAGCAACCTCACACCATACTCACTTTCCAAACCGTCTCCATTTCATGCACGCATCGCCCTGATTGTCCCAGTCCGGCAGGCCTCCCTTCAGGCTGTAGCACTTGGACTTCTCCAGATCGGCAAAGTACCACAGCAGCTGGTTCAAGCCGCACGCGAACGCAAACAGCACCAGCGAGTAGATGAAGAAGAACTTCACGATATCGATCACCATGCGGCCGAGCGAGATCTGCAGCGGTCCGAGGTGCGGATTGATCGAGAAGAGATGGACGAGCTTGAGGGCGGAAAAGATGTTGGCCGCCGCAAACAGACCCTCCGCGATCAGCTGCGGATCGAAGTCGTCCCAATGTTCGCGCGGGATGTAGGCCGTGCTCGGGTCGGCCGCTATCTGCGACGTCTGCTGGATGTAGGCGATGACGCGCAGCAGCGCCACGCAGCAGTACAGGAAGTTGCGCGAGAAGTCGATGAAGTTCCACATGTTGCGCAGGTAGCTGCGGATGCCCTCGATGAAGATTTCCTGCGTTTCCTCCCAGATGAAGCCCATCACGTAGATGACGACGAGGCACTCGAGGTACGTCGGCCCGTTGCCTCGCTGGCGGGCCAACTCCTCCTGTAGCGCTCGTTTCATGCTCTCCGTGCCGAACAGCAGCACCACCTGCACCTCCGCTCGCTGCGAGACGAGAATCAGGAGAACTGGGAGAACGAGGCAAATCGATATAATTAGGAAGATTTTTTTTTTATAATTTCCAAGAAACATTTCTTAAAAGATGTTGTGAAGATACTCTAATGGCGACACTTATCGCATGCTGGAATTTCGGCTGCGACTGCGACAGTACTCACACAGGAAGAACAGATAGGACGAGGCGTGGATCAAGAACTTCATGAACGGTTTCCGCATAAACTTGGACGTCTCGCACGACGGTGCGATCATGTACATCATGCAGTAGATCGGAAACAGGACCGCCGTGCGCACGATGATGAAGATCTTCTCCGAGGCGGACTTGCGCCGGAAGCCGGGCACACCCTCGTACCACATGGCCGCGAGCAGCTGCTGGATGTTCGGGTGGGCCACGAACTTCTTCTGCTTGTAGTCGATCGCGAGCTCGAGCCGCGTCAGCTTCATGTGGTCCCCGTCCATGTACGGTGGCGAGTTGGGATCGTAGTTCAGGATGATGGCCAGCTCCTGCGAACTGCGCGACTGGTCCAGCAGCTCCACCGCAAAGTTCTGGCACTGGTGGCGCAGCTCCAGGTACTGCGATTTGCACTCCTGCTCGGCGAACGCGAGATTGCGCAGCTCCCAGGACAGCTGGAACGCCGTCAGCAGCGGATCCTGCGAGCTGAGCGCGATCAGCGATGGGCTCGCGAGCGCCCGGTACTCGTTGACGCGGGCCAGCGAGTGCCGCAGCGAGTCCTCCGACGAACGGCGGATACACTCCTCGCAGCCGCATCTGTGCCGGCGGAAAGGGGAAGGCGTTAACGTTGTTACTTGTTCCAGCTGGGGCGGTTCGATTGCCGCTTCGAACTCACTTGACATCGTGTGGCATCGGCAGCGTTGCGCCACGGTCGAGAAGAATCTTCAGGATCTCGTAGTTGTTCTTGTGGGCGGCAAGCATCAGCGGCGTCACGTCCGGTGTAAACATGGCCGTGTTGATATCAACCCGTTGCCAGCTCTGCGAAATGAAACATGGCGCGGGTTAGAGTTCGGGTACGCTCAAGTCGCCGCTTCAAACTATTTCCGCTTACAACTTTCGAGTCTAATCAACACTTTTTTCTACGCTCCTTTCAGCACTTCAGTACTTACGTACGGTTCACCGTCCTTGTGGATCAGTTCCTCGTGCTCGAGCAGCAACTCGACCGCCTCCACGAACTCCGCATTGATCGCCAGCAGCAGCGCGTCCTTCGTCTCGACGTTCATGATCACCAGCAGCTCAACCATCTCGAGATTTTCGTTCTCGATGGCCAGCGTCAGCGCCCCTCGCCCCAGCGAATCAACGCAGTTGACGTTCACGTTCCGTCGGCGGTGGGCCCGCTGGAGGATCCGCTTGACGCTCGCCAGATCGCCCCGTTCCACCGCCAGGAGAAATTTCTTCTCCTCGAGCGACAGTGGCACGGGCAGATTGATGTTGGTGATCATGTTAAAGGCGGCCGAACCGCCGCCGCAGCTCGACGGCACCGGCGACGGGGACTCGATCTGCACGCCGACCCCACCCGGGTCCTTCTTTTCGTTGCCCATCCTTCAGTGATATGGTACGCAAGGGGTACGCTCTCAGATGCACATCGGTGCGTTCACTGTGTATGAGTGTGTGGTTTGCGGTGAAAAACAAGAACAGAAAAAAATCATTCAAACATCAAGCTCGCGGTGGTCAGTGGAGGCCAGTTGAGTAATGGTAGCGCGAAATATGTGCATTATTTTTTACCTCAGCCGCTAGATCCTGCATAGGGTGGGTTGTTAGTTTAACGCGGATGAAAATGAGCGTGCTAGTGAAGGGAGAGGAGTGGGAGCATATGAAACAGGGTGCCGTGTTTGCAGAATGCCACACATGCACCGCCGCTCAAGCGTGGTCGCATGTGGTTTGCTTTGAAATGATTTCACACGAAATGGAACGCAATTTCAAAACTGAACCTGTAACACATGCGGGCGTGCGGGTTGTATGGAAGAATGTCTTGTACAAATAATGATGTCAAGTTCGTACTTTGATCGATATTTGCTACGCCAAATTGGGGGCCTTTCGAGGTGTACGCTCATTTCTTCGTCTAATTTTGAATCGTTTTTCGATTTTAGCTGTTTGACATCACTCTCCACGAGGAATGGTTTGAAATTATGTTTAATCATGAGAACGTTTGAAATAAATGCATGATAATAAAAACTTCAATAAATATTAAAAAATAGGAATAAATTAGTTAGAGCATTATAAAAAGCTAATAAAAAAAATATATATAAATACATTAATTTCTGAAGTAATCATGTGACTTTTTTATACATTCTCCACTTTCTAGTCTTTTCTTCCAGGAGGGTAAAAGCCTTTTGTTATATGGTTTGCACTTGTTTTTCTTTGTTTTATTTTACCCTAATTGCTTTTTTAATTGGTTGCTCGACATTAAATTATGATGGTGGTAATTCCTTTAAAGTTAAATAAAAATGTTAATATTCTTAAAGGACCCGTAATCAAATCAATAAGTGTCGTTTGGATAGTACAATCGTCATAAGAGTGTGGCGCCATCTGTGGAGCAGTAGCGTAACTATGCGCTGAATGTTACGGATTCTATCGATTTGAACACATGTTACGAAAAAATCTGTCCTAATTTGTCACCTTTATCCAAAAATGAAAAAAAATCTTATTTTGTGCGAGCTTTACGTGTAACAAGGAGCCATTCTAGGCAGGTAGGCTTAAAATCAAACCAAAAAGTAGTCAATTTAGCGTTCAATATAGCGTTTAATTCTAGGTCAGGGATGTCCAACACCTCGGTGAGAGTGGAACACAAATATCACTTTTTTAAAATAAACACTTTAATAATTGCTGTAAAACTTGAATATCGACCAGCTAACGACATTTGAAGACCATGGTACTCAACAATGCTTACTAAATTATGTATAAATGAGTTGTTCACCACATTTTGTGGGTTCTGTTACCTTTGTTTCGAGAAGATAATTTTTCGAAATGTTTTTCTAATTAACACTACACCGATTTTGAAATGAGAAAAAACATTAAATCATACAAATCAATAAACTGCTCGTGATTATATATTATAATCAAATGTAAAAATAACATTGTCATAAAGATCCCTTTTTAATCGTCTATCCACCACCTTATGTTGGACATTCCTGCTCTAGTTGATAATTATAAATTGTTCCATGTAACATTCAAATGGTTCTCTAAAGATCACCAAAAACTTCGAGACTTTCGCATTATCGCCGCGGGTACAGCTCGACGCTTATTACATTTGACGGACCAAATCAAATTAACACCCGCACTGGTCGGACGCTTATTTTTAGCACTTCAAAACTATACGTAGAATAATACACAATTTTATGGGTTACATATCGAGTGTTCACACAGTGCGCACCTCTTCATACTTCCACCCCTTGGGAGCAGCAACACTACACTTTTTGCTTTTCGTAACACCAAACGATCCGCATAGGCACAACTGCAACAATCACCTTTCCGTGCGTTGAATCTTCGGCAAACCGGGTCCTGGGCAGCTGAAGCGGGACACCTTCCAAACGCTACGGCTACTACGTCCGACACTAGGCACCAGCAATTTGTTCCCCAAGCCGGGCGATGGTGGTCCTGGAGCTGGAAGACGAACCACCCAAACTACTCTGTGCTCACGGTGTGACAGACCGAAGCCATCAAAAACGGTCGTCCACCGGCGCTGGACGTTTTATAGACTTCTTCGTCCCACCACGCACCACTCCCTCGGACTCCCTGTTAGCACCCGGCTGGACCCCGCTGGAGCTAATCTTGTTAGCGGTGGTGCTATTAGTGGTGCGGCCGGTGTTTTTTGTGGTTATGTTGCTCGAAGCGTTTCCCCTTTCCCCATCCCATCGCTCCTCGCGCCGTGCGATTGCAGTTGCAAATATAAGAGATCGATGCACCTAAACGGCTTGGCGTTACAGTGTTGTTGTTGTGGGGGTGGGTGAGGGCGCCTCCTTGGGATTTCGGAAGGACGCCCGCACGGTACGGCACAGGTGTGCCAATCCGTATTGCGCCATACCCAGAAGCCTACCGTAGCAACCGTGCCGTGGTGGGTCCTGAGGGCGATAGGGAAACGCAACCGGTGCCAGCAAACCAAAGGGCAGAAGGTTCAAGATCGATAGACGCGCTAGACGCGCGGCTAGTTCGGTAAGCGGATGCGCCACATTCCTGCGAGTCGGAAGATTCGCTTCCGTTCCGTTTTGCCCGGCCTGCCTTTCGGGTGGTTGTTGCGTTCTTCGCCCACCGTCCTTCGTTTGATTCATTAGCCGACACGGTGCCGTGACTTCGGTGACGTCTAAGTAACACTTAGTGCTGATCGCGAGCGCTCCCAAACGCTCACTCGGCACCGATCGGATGCGTGTGAGATCGCAGCCTCTCGGCATCTCGCTTCTACTGGGAATGTCTCTCACTCTCTCGCTCTCTTTCTCTCTCTCTCGAGCAGGAAGTAAATCCTCCGGCGCAGCAGCAGCAGGCGGCGGGCTACTGCGCAACTCACGACCACGCCAGACCCGAGCGAGCTGGCTGCCTTTTTGCCATTTTTTCGGCACCGGGCGCAGATTCGGGGAGCGATTCTCAGTGCTGCTCTCGGTGCGATACGACGTGCGAGCTCGGTAGGCGCGCGTTTGTTTTTTTGTTGTGTGTGTGTGTGTGGGTAGATTTCGAGAAACGGTGAACAAGGGAACAAAAAGAAGAACCAGTGCGATCGATTGTCTTTGGTTGGAAAAATCGACAGCGACAGGAAACAACAGTTTTTTCCCTCACGCCTCGTTCCGGGAGCCGATTCCGAGCCGGATACGGAAAGCAGCGCAAAGGAAAGGGGGGCGAGTGCGAAAGGGAGGGCGAAAAAGTGCCAGGGCCAGTTTGTTCACACCGTGCTCGATTCTCCAAACGTCGCGTGAATGTGTGCGTGTGTGCGTATGCGTTTTGCACTTTGGTGAGACAGAAAAAAAAGGCAGAGAAAACGGCGACAACGTCCGTGTCTTTGCGCTCCAAAAGTGACTAAAAAATAAAGAAACACTCACACACACACAGACACCAGTTGGTGGTTTCATTGGCGGAAACACGTCAAGTGCGTTTTAGTACTCTAGCGCCTGAAGCCCATTCCGCGGGTGCAGCGAAGCAAACGGAGGCCGGAGGAGGAAGAACCTGAAAATAATCCGCGTCGTACGAGCGAGAATTTTGGGCCCACCGCAGTGTTCTCGAGGTGGAAGAAACCTAAGAAACAAAAACAAACCTAGGAAAAAAAACAACGCATTTAACGCGCAGAATGCGTGTGCTTGAATCGATGGTTGCCCGATCCGATTGTGTTTGATAGCGGTGTGTGTACGTACGCGAGTGTGTATGTGTGACGGAAGCAATTATATTTGAAGCACGGGAAAAACATCGATACAACTACCTGTTTCGAGGTGGAGAAGGAGTTACGGTGCAGCAGCAAGTTAAAAGGTGAATATCGTTAAGGGTATCGTTGCTTCTAGTGACAACATAACTCAGCTCTTTTAATTCTTAAAAGAGGTTACAACCTCAGATATAATATACAAGTCAATATGTTGCTTTATTATTGAAACCAAAGATGCAAAATAATTTTTACTACTTGCTTGATAGAGTTCAAAAAGCCAGAGAGGATATCAAAAGAGCAATACGAACCCCTTGGAGCAAGTTTTGTGTAAAAACTCTGACGTTTTCACGATTTTTTGGGCACTAAAGTTTTCCGAAATAATCTGGAAATATTCCTAGCTAGCTATGAATTCATCTTGGACATGTTGGTCTTTAAATATTCATTAAAGAGTGCTCCCAAATCAAGCGTCTTTTACGATCAAAATGAATCTCCAAAGAGGTGCCTAGTGGAGGTTAAAATAATGACCATCTTCTTTCTGGAATGAGGAGCATACAGTTGAGCAGCACTGGTTTCCTGGTGCTTTGTATATAGTTCATGAGCGAAACGAGCTGTCAAAAGTGTCACCAGTATTGATCGCAATTGTTATTATTGATTTTGGCATTTCAAAACATAGTAGTTGTCAAACGTTGAGTAAATACGGTCCAAAATGAAGTGAACCAATTTGCAATGAATCAATTTTGTGAAGGCAATGAAAGTTGGGATTCATGTTATCTACTTTTTTGTAAGTTCATCAATATAACTATCGTAGAGAAGCTTGTATTGTTATTTCGTTATTTCGAACAGTTCCCAATTCATGTGCTAAGAACTTTGAAAATTCATGTACTAAGAACTTTGAAAATTCATGTACTAAGAACTTCTACTAAGAACTTTACTAACAACAATTCATGTACTAAGAAGAGTCCGGATCAGCAGCGCATCAGGAAGGGACGGGGGATTGTTTGCCCGATCTTTTGTGTATTCAACACTCGTCACAAGCTAATCCTCCACAAACTGGGGACGGCAAGCCCACGGCAAAGGAGCGACCAGTGCCTGTTGCAACCAGCACAAAGCATTTGTCAACCGCTCTCATTTCCAATCACCCGCCGATTCTTTTGTCGAAACCAGAATAAATACGTCTCAAAATGAGGACATTGAATGGGTAAACATTGCCACGTTGCCGAGCGAAAAACAAAAGAAAAAAAGCGCCCGAGAGCGACAACGTGGTCCTCCCGTCGCCTGTCACATCCGATCCCGGTTTTGTCGACATAATGGCCATCGAGGCGTCGAGGAATGCACTTTTCACTGACTAGCGCTTGCTCGCCCTTCCCTTCCCTTCCACCTCGATGTGAAATTGTCTCGTGAAAAAGGGACCAAGGTCCGTGTGTGTAACGGGTGGGCAGGCGCTCAAACGATGATGGCGACGTCCGTGTGTTGGTGGAGACGGGACCTGATCTGGTCAGCGCTCGTGGAATGCGCAAAACCCTCATGCCGTCCGTCCGGATGTCTGCCCGGTGGTCTGCGTAGTGTGCGAGCAGCGTTTCCATCACCCGGGAAGAGGAGAAAGATCGAGCGAGAAGGAGATCCGGACGAGCAGATGGTGTGTGCGGCTAAATGGAAATCGATCTAAGCGTGCCGAGGGCGAAAGGAAGTGAAATGAAGCGATCTAACCTTGAGCAGGGCTCGCAGGGAAGATGTGTTTATTTCTGGGCGCTGGGAGTTCTCGTGCTCCGGTGTCTTCCTCGCACGCTAGATCACTTTCCCTTCGCTCAGTGTCCGTCCGCCTGTTTGGTGATCAATTCTTCGGTAACAGGTTCTCCTACACGAGTTTTCTTTTCGGTAACTGATCGCGTCGCGTTACGTCACCAACACACAGACACTCACAAGGGAAGGAGCAGCCGATCATCGGGCCTTGTTTGCGTCGAACCCAGTCGTCGTCGGCAATTTCCAAAAATAAGCATCTTCTTTTCCCGCTCCCAGCCGCCCACCGACAGATCCGAACAAGCGCCGAAGAAGTGTCGAAGCATGAATGGCGACTCCAGGGACGTTGTGGGCGCGGAACCCAACGTCGACGACGATGGGAGTCATCCATTTTGTCGGCCTGTCGAGCATGGTTACCCGCGCGGCGCAAAATAAAAACAGCAGCAAAGAAAACTTCACAAAAATCGCAAACACATCCCCCGCCACATGCTCGGTGCGGGGACCGTGTAAGTTCACCAATACTACCGCACCACGGACTCAGTAGGCGTTTGAGAAGAATGCGTTGTTTGGATAACGTTTGGGATCGTTTACATTGCGGGATTCATTTCCTTCCGGTTCTTCCGTCAGTGTTTTCCGTACGCTAGGCGAGCAACAAAAAAAAAACAAAAACTAAATCTACAGCCGAAGTTAGCCGGCTTCCGTAGGTCTAAATCTCGCGGATTATCCAGCCGATAGACTCTTCCATCGACTTTCCGGGCTATAAAATGTCCCAACCCAGCGAAGGAAGGGTTGTAAACCGTGTACCTACTAAACCCACTTCCGCCGCACGGACCAAAGCCACGACGGGTGCAAAGGTGAATGAATTCACCAACAAACAGCGGGAAGTCCGGAAATACATTTCGGTGGCCCGTCCGCGGCCCTAACCTCACCGGCATGACTACCGGTACAACAATGGCCGTCGTCCGGTGGAAGGTGAGCGCGAGCGAGACTGGGGCAAGGGAGCGAGCACCCCCCATTTCCCCTCCCCCCCTTCAACCCCCTTCGCCCCCACCGGGTGTGCTAATGAAACGATGCGAAGAATTTGAACTCATTGAGCCATTATCGATCGATCGGTACGGTTCGGTGCTGCGTTGGGTGACTCGCGACGGTTTGCAGAAGAGGTACGGGCACGGTTTCAAGTGCAACGCACACCAATTACGCTCGCGGCAATGAATTAACATTTTTAACGCACTTTCAAACCGTCCTCTCAGCTGCCAACGATAAGCGGCGAATAGTTTGTTTGTTGTTGTTTTTTTTTTTAATCCTAAAATATTAGTTTTATTTTCTTTTGCCCTTTTTTTAAGAACTTTTTTTCTTTTCCCTCTTTCAGAAACGCAGTCGAGGCACGATCGGCAGCTAGGAGAATCGCAGCAACAAAGCAGCGGACAGACAGACGGGCGTATCCGTACGTTAGATTAAACTACCAGAAGCCACAAACTCACAGCAGACATGATTCACGTAGACGAAACAGATCCCCTCGGTGGTAAGTGAAGCGAACGTTCGGCTAATGACTGGCGTTCCCGACGATTTCTAGTGGTCCGTTCGGGCAGATACGCCTGCCGCAACGTGTGCAAAAGGGGGAAAGGTGCTGGGGAAAGTGAACTATTGCTAATGGAGCATTAAAGGAGTGATTAAGGGTGTCGGTTCGATGTTTGCCGTGTGTTTGCGATCGGTGTTAGTGTGTTTGGTTTTGTGAGCTCGAAGTCGAACCGATCTATCGTGATAAACTAATTGAAATCACCGGTGCCGAGACCCAGTTGTTGTTCTGTATCGATAGGGTCAGTGAGCTTTGTTTTGGTGCAGGCAAAAGGTTACGCATTGCATCCGCTCTTCGGCAAGTGATCCAAAGTGATGGTTTTCTACAAACAACCAGGCAAAGAAAATGTATATTTTTATATTTTTCCTGTAGGTTTTGTTTTGTATATCTATGAAAGAATCCGATTCGAAATCCGAATCGATTGAACAATAGTGATTGATTTTAAATAATAATAATACCTTACAAATAGATTTGTTGAGGGATTGCACGCTTCAAGTTAATGAATTGAAAGTTGCAAGTTATCTGTGGTAGATGAAGGTTATATTTATGTCTGTTAATTACAACGCAAGGTAAAATAATTATTTATTGATATATTTAACGAACCTGTAGTCTGTCAAAAAAAAAATAATACAAATACAGTAATTTAGTAATGACTGACGAAATTTACTCTAATGTTATACAATTAACCAGGCGTCTCCATCGTATAACAGTTTTGCTTAGACGCGCAATTCGTTGCTTCGAGCGGCTGTTTGCATTGAAAATTTACAGTCTAAAAGACTGTTTCAAGCATATTATTTAATTACTGAAATTGATTGGAAAATAAAATAAAAATAAATGTACCTCTTTTATGCTTTAATGCTCAAACTTTAATGCTTTATACAAAGCATAACAAACCAACCAGTATTTGTGAACATTTTCAACAACCATAATAATCGATTACCGAAACAGAATATAAACTTTATGTGCAGTATTGAATCACTGAGCCACATTGAACGTCAACGTGAAACAAAAGTTGATGCTAAAAAGCTCATCGGTTGACTTTGCGACCGTGTTTTTAAAATCATTCTATACGAAATCATCACCGGCTAAAAATGTGCCCCAAAGTATCACCTCGCCGCACGGAAGCGAAAACTTATCTTCCACCTAATAATTATCTCGACAAGGTTGGAGAACCCCTCTGTTGGGCGGTAAATAGTATTTGCAACTTGAACTTGACAATCCGACAGCACACACCCCTAATTGTTACCTTTCGCACATCGCAAACTGGCTCGCTATGGTTCTGGTGTTGAGGTGGTGGGCGGTGGGAAAATGTATACGTCTGTAAGACAATTTGCACTATTCACAGACACACATACAAAAAAATAATCCGGTTGATCGAGTGCGGAAAGGTGTCTCTTGTTTTGTTTTATTTTTTTCCCCTTAGTCCACCATGAAAATACCCCGAAGCAAATTCCCAGCAAATTTCACGCCAATCGCGCCAACACGCGCGTGGTTCGATGATTAATGCCGGAGCGTAAAAATCATAAGCCCTACATCGCCATCTTTCGTCGCCCGGGCTGGCACGGTGCGCAATTAATAGCGACCAGGATCGCTTGGAATGCGAGCGAAAGTAATGTTCCACTTTTGCAGCCGTTTCCTTTATTAAAATTCCACATTCAAAAAAGCAAAAAAAAACCCCAACCCCCTTCATTTGAAAGGTAGACATTGTTCTGAGGAGTGAGAAGAAACAGAAAGCGGTTTGTGGGGAAGCGATATGAGCCGGCGATCGTAGCTCGTAGGTGGCTGGGCACCAAAAGCTGGCCAGCGCTGGCGAGATTAATGATTGTCACGCTGGAGGTCAGTGGTTTTCGAGGCGATGATAGAGGACTTCGTTTTTATTTCTGCTGCTCGTACCGAAAATAGCGAAAGGACGGACGGCGGGTGCGACAGTGTGCGTGCGTGTTGTTTCGTGTGTGACTGTCGGAGGTAGCACGCCAAAGTGCAAGGTCAATAGTAGTGTTTGGTCGGGGAAAAAAACTATATTTTGTTGTTGCTATTAAAACTTGATCGTACCAATACACGTACATATTTCAATCAAATTAAACAATTTTATCTAGCAATGTACGAACACTTTTTTAAATCAATACACGTATAGCATGATCGGTATTATGAAACATGGGGGCTTATTTCGGTTATAATGTGTCAGTAAGCTTAAAATCCGTATAGTTTCAACCATTTTATAAAAAAATAGCGCCAAATGAACATACTCAATTGTTTCAATTAGGTCGTTATGTGTCATCTACAGAAATAACTTAGTGTGATAACGAAATGTTTTTACACTTATTTTGATACAACTGCTGATGTGGAGCTGGAAATATGATTGTATAGAATGGAAGAAATAAATGACAAAATTCAGTAGTTAGGAGGAAAACGTGATTAGAAATAAATAGATTGATAAAGCTATTTCAATCGATCATATCAGAAGTATTCCTTTACAAATGGGCGAAAAAAGATCATCATGCCATGCCGTACAATTAAGTTAAGTAAAACACGAGTAAGAAAACAGTTGCAGGTTTTCACATCACCTACATTTATTAAATATTTGAAGACATATTTATAAATGTCATGTTGTTGTGCTCGCTTTATTTTGGTTTTACAGGGTTTCGAGTCATATAAGGGAGCAATGCAATCAGTAGAGAGAATGTGTCAACCGGTTAAGAGAATGATGCAGCCATTAGTGGGCTGTAACATTCTCTTAACCGGTTGACACATTCTCTCTACTGATTGCATTGATCCCTTATATGACTCGAAACCCTGTAAAACGACAACAGCATATCTATCGCTTTGTGGGTTGCAGAGAAAATGTACAATAAATTTAAAAAAACGTCTAGAAATATGTTCATGTAGTTTGTCAGTTTTCATATTTTGTATTTTTCCTCCAAAGTTACAATTTTCGCTTTAGTCACCTTAGCGTCCGAGTACAGGAAAACATGTGATGCAAATAATGGAGAATATTTTCTGTTTTCTTTATTAACAGCCCATTATCTCCTCGCGGTGCATTTTCGTGAATATGGTTTTCATTCGCATAGTTGTGTGGTTTGAACGCTTCATCCTCTCCATGCCCTCTCCACCCCTCGCCTCACCGTGTTGCTACGTTCGGACAGCCGCTGTCAAACGCGCTGCACACCCAAAATGGCGTCTAAAAATAGCCGAAACGCACCAGAGCAATCGCAGGCGGCAGATGGAACCGTTCGCATCGGTGCAAAATATGGCGCCACGCACCGCTGTGGTTTGCGCCTTTTTTATGTATATTTTTGTTTTCCGTACACGTTTCCGACCCAGCTTTTTTCATCGGCTTTTTTTTTTGCTTGTTTTTGTTCTGTTGCGTTTCTGCCTCACTCTGTCACGCTTGTGTAGCCGCCACCACCGGTGCGTCAACAAATTTGTGCAGATTTGCGCACTTTGCGTCCGTTTGGCGCATGGCGCATTTGTGTTTGTGATTGAGACGGATTGATCGGTTTTTCTTTTACCCTGCCCGAATATAGGTGTTGGGGCAAGCAAAAATTCAAATGAAAAATGGTCATATATTGGCAGCCGAAGATTAACGTCCTAAGACATGAGATCGCACGCTGGCAATGGGAGGTAATGGTCTAAGACTAAGGTGAGCGTGTGGATGAACCCGCCAGCGATTTGTTTGTGTCCGCAAAGAACACCGGTAATGGCGCAAAACCCGGCGGCAACGACCGCCCATTTCATTGAGCGATTTGATTCGGAACATTTCAACCGGACGATGATTGCAATTTCCCGAAATAAAGTTGTTCTCCCCCCAGGGAGGTGACGATAAATTAGCTACCGAGATCAAACCCGACCCAGGGAAGGGAACCCAAATCGGGACGGAACAAACCTTCGGCGTTGGGTTGCGAAAGGACAGACAGGAAACGCGGTAGCGCTTTGCTGCTCGGCGACCTAGTCAATGGCATCGGCACAAGGTCACGCCAGGATGCATTTGCGCTGAATTGACGCTATTTTGGCCGGACGGGTTAATAATAATTGGATGTAAACACGCCCGCCCGCGGTCAGTTCCTTCCCACGCGCGGGACTCGCTGCTGCTCAATGAAGGCGGTTGATCGATGTAGATTTTTTGGCCGGGGAAGCGAATAGGGACATCGTTTGGTTTTAGAGGGCAATTAGGGGATAGCGGAGTGCTTGAGCTTATTATTAGTTCATTTTTGTTTTTTGTAAAATTAAAACTGCTTGGAGTAGAGCAAACGATGGTAAGGCGTTTCATTCGTGAAAAAACAATATTAAAATCGCTTATTAACTCTTTGGTTCAAAGGGGATTTGCATAATTTTTATCACAGTGCCGCCTAATCATCAATAACTTTTTTAAATGTTTAGTGTTACACGATTTATTGAAATATTATCGTCTTATTTATTTTTTTTTAAATAAATCCTACATTCAGGTATGCAGTCAAAGAGAGCGATCAAAAAGTCTATTTTTTTTTCAACAATAAAAATTGGTTGAGTTAAAATAAAACATTTGAGGGTAGATTTTATCGAATTTTAAATGGTAAGAGCTTCCGTATTCCCTTTTTTATCGCTTTTAATGAATCTTTTTATAAAAAAAATCAGTAAAATGGCTAAATTATGTACACAATTCAAGAGCCAAGCATATCCAAAGGAGCTAATTTTGAAGATCTGCTGGCGTCGAACAAATTCTGCCAGCCAAGGATACAAAAATTGAAATGCTCCAAACATCTTGCATCTTTCATGTCACTATCGGCCTATCGTGTGAACGTTTTAAAAACGAAAATCATTCATTTCATTCATTCCTAATCTTATTCATCTAATTTTGTTTGAAATTTAGCTTAGAGTATTGTTCATCTCCCACGCGACCACTACGGGTTGATCAATCCAGAAATTACATCAACCGATATGAAATTTCACGCGCTAGATTGATTTCAAAAATAGTCAAAAAGTATGTGGTCGAGCTCGGTATAATCCAGCCGCGCATGTGAACGATCCGGAAGCGATCTCCTAAATTAAGCACGATTTTGTGGTGCTGTAGAAGACTAGAGTTAGTATTGCACCAACTGTTCCACGTGGCTTGGTGCCTATTTTCAGACAGACGGCTTTCTCTTGAACGCCTTCATGTAAAGTGGATTGGCGCGAATGAGTGTTTTACTTTGAGTTAGACACAATTAATTGCCCATTTTATAGCGCGAAATAGTCCTATTCAAATGAATGACTAATGCAAAGCACTCAAAAGCGAGCGACCGTTCTGGTCAGATTGACTGCATAGTCGTCAATGTCTACATTGAAATGCAAGCGTTTGCTCACCGACACACAGCGCTAGAATGTTTTACAATGTCCACACAAGCGTTGGATGCTGACTACTGACGGTAGGGAAAGCTAACTGTGGCGAGCAACCGATTCATCTCGTTAGTTTATCTACTCATCACTCAATCTGCTGCCAACGAAAGAGTATCTTTTCGCCATTTATGGTTCCCTGCTAGACTTCGCTCCCGTACCGTACCGATCGTAAGGTAGCTAAAACGAAAGAAAATATAACATTACAACACACCCTAACCTCACTTTATCGCGGTAGCTTGTGGGTTCCTGATCTTCATCGTCTTTGCCAACATCGTTTGCTGCAATCACATCGAACGGCAAGTAAACAGTGCCTTAATTTGGCTCGGTGCGCTGATCTACACGCTGTCCGGTGGTTGTCTGGGTAAGGGATAGGTATGGGATTAATTAAGTCAAACCTGACTACCTCGACGGTCTAATCCAATTGACACTTCGCCGCATGCTTTACAAGCACGATCGAACCGAATGTAATCGGTTGGTGTCCATTCGGCGTCGGAAAACGAGACGTTGGAATGTGGTTCGGTGGTTCCGGGATGGTTCAGGACGATGTCAGGACGGTACACGGTCGTGGACAGAAAAAATAAACTCATCCCATCTTTCGCCCCTCATGGGTACGCGAAATTCTTTCCTTCTGTGGCGGAGGTGGCAGAATTTTGACGGTCAACAAACGGTCACTGTCGTCGCCGGTGGTGGCGTTTGTTGACACGTTGTGCTCGTGTTTTGTAAAGCGCACCAAATAAAAAAACCACTGGGAACTGTGCAGCCAACTTTGCGAAAATTCCGACCGAATCGATAGAAGCTAAGTGCGAACCGAACGTCAAGTGCGCAGTTGTTTTGCTTTTTGGGCACCCGATGACAGATCGTGTCGTGGTCGAGTTTGTGTGTGTGAGTGTGTTTGTACTTGAAGATTTGTAAATGCTCGCCACTACTAGATCCCACTAGCGCCGTTGGATGTGTCAAAATCCATCGGTTTGTTTTGAATTGATGGGGTTGTAGCGATGAAGTTTCTTCCTCCATTCCTGTTGTGAATTTTTTCAGCACAGAGATGGCAATAATAATCTCTATCGATAGTTTACGGCGGGTAAGGGATGACTTTAAGAGTAAATGGTAAGATAGATTATGTTATTTACATTTCAACTACGCGTCAGGTAGAGACGAATGAGGCTGTAGTTTCCAAAGTGTTTCAAGCAAAAAAAAAAAAAAATAAAATAAAATAAACCAAATTGTTTAAAATTTGTATTAGTTTTAGATGTCATTTTCATGTTTTAATCATCTACCAGGAGTTGTTGGAAATAAATCAAATTGCTTTATTTTATTTAAAAACGTTTGCTTCAGAAAATTTCTCAAACAATGTGTTTCAACTTTATGTTTACTTCTCTGTAAAAAATGGTCTTTTTCGTAATTAAAATGCTATCTTTTCATGTAAAAAAAATGTTTGTACTTCAAGCTCTGATGGGTTGATATGTGCTAAACCTGGTGTTAATAAAGCAAAGATTGTCCCAGCTTTGTTTATCGAAAGGTCCAACTATTGGTTCGTATTGGACAATTATTTAAACTGTCTGTTTCAAATCTCTTCACCATGCACCTAAGATACTGGAGTGATTATGATTTACTCGACGCACCTATTTGGCAGAGCGATATTTTCAATAAATAAACATTTCCATTCCATTCCCTTAGTACCCCGCCCAGCAATGTTTAGGATCGGCAACTATCCGCGGTACTAACGATTTCTATTCGATCTTTTCTCCCGTTTCGCCCCAAAACCAGACATACCGCCGGCCTTCCCGTACCGAGAGGTGGAAATCAAGCGCGGCATCGATCCGAAACAGATCTACGAACTCAGCTCGGAGCTTGGCAGGTCAGTAACTATGGCAAACATCGGCATCGTGGAACGCAACCACGGGGCCAAGTAGTTGGCCGAAACGCTAAAATTAGAACGCATCAGAACGTTGTCGTCGTCGTCGGCACGGGCTGCTGCGGTCCGGTTGGCCGATTGTCCATCTTTCATCATCCGTTGACATGCTGGTTCGTGTGTTGCCCGTACGTCCCCTGGCCGTGTGCGGGGTCAAGCAGATTCCTTTCGCGCTGGCGGTGGAATGTTTTTTTTTTTTTTTTAATTTTCCATCCGCAATCGTCCACGTCCACGGGACGATGTTCCTAGCACCTGTTGGAAACTCGCCGACCACGGCGAGGTATTTCTGTGCGACGCTTCATAAACCGCCCGTAGGTTTGAAACCGATGGGTTCTAATCACGTGGTACGCTGCCGTCGTTAATGTCTGCACTGGTAAACGTGAGCCCCGGTTGAATGTATCGATCGCCCGTTGGTAGAGCGATTCGTCTAACCTTCGGCATGTTTGCACGTGTCGGCGACGTTAGGCAGGTTTCCAAACGTTCACGACGAATGCCAGTACGCGAATGTTTGCTGAGGCGGATAGAGAAACAGACACAAAATCGATCGGCGGAAGTACAAGGATGTAAAATTCCAGCACGAATGCGTCACCGAATTTGGCTCGCGTTAATCATGGGCCTTATAAATAGACGCACAAGTTGAACAACCGATCGATCCCGATTCGCAAAATCTCTTTCGACCATCACTACTTACCCGCCAGTACCCCCCAGTTCCGACAGAGGGCGCCACCGGCGCGGAGTGTACCATCTTTCGCGAAAAGTGGCGAAGCAGCACGGTGGATTGATTAATGCACCGCAACCAATGACTTAATACATTTACATGAAATCAATTTGGAACGGCTGCTCTTGCCGGCCAGACGGTTGGTAGTGAAGTGCATCGGAACGACGGCTCGAAATATGGACCATGCAAATGTTACAGGAAATTGCCGCAGCGACGGACGGACGAACACATCCACCTGCAGAACAACTTTATTTGGGATGACATTTTTGCAATTTAGCGATCGGGTTGGGTTGGAGTGTTCGCAAAAATAAAAGCTCACAAAAACACGCGGGTCATCAAAGATAGAACGGTGATAAGTTTTTCTAGCAAAAAAAAACAGTGCTTCACATTTAACTGTCCAGCAATCGAGATAGTGTTTAGAAGGGTAACAGGTTCCAATCTGAAATATTTTTATATAAGGGAAGGATATGTTACGAGGCTATGTTATGAGCACATAAATGATTAGAAATCTTCGAGAACATTAATGCAGTATAAACGAAAGTGTATGTTACAATCCAATATCTCTGGATCTGGAAATTGCAAAACTGGAGTTCTTAAAACTCTCGAAATTGCAATTAAGAGTATTATTCCTCACATTTATCGTATGCCGTTGTGATTCAAGGTGTAGATATAAGTTTCTAAGTCATTCTTTTGAAATAGTGATAATAGGGGGAAAATCTCTTGGAGACTTTTCACAGCCAGGAGCACTGTGAAAGGTCATACTAAATTAGAGCATGCGTTTTAGGTAATATTCTTTTTATGGGTTTGAGTCGTCGCAAGTATTAAGATGTGTCGCAGTTGAGCTTAAAAGTTTCTGGAAGATAACTTCATGATCACAACCATGAATCTACATTAGCGCAAGAGTATACCTCAAACCAGTTACAGAGTAACTTCAAGTTTTTTTTTTTTGGTAGATCAGACATAAATTTTCTTAATTGACACCATTCAATGAGAATCCACCATTTAAAACTAGAACTTCGTTTTCGATCATCCACTTTTCTTGTTCGCCCCTAATTCACAATTTTGTTTCAACCTCATTTCACCACCGCAGGGGAAAGTTTGGCGTCGTCTACAAATGCAAGGAAAAGTCGACCGGCGTCCGGTTGGCGGCGAAATTCATCCAGATCGTGAAGAAGGGCGACCGGCGCAACATCGAGCGTGAAGTGCACATGATGAACGTCCTGCACCACTCGAAGATCGCACAGCTGTACGCGGCGTACGAGTTCGATCGTACCTTCTGCGTCATGATGGAGCTGTAAGTGCCAGTAACGTGCCCGTTCGGCCGAGCACACGCACCCATTTACGAACGTAATTTATCTCCACAGTGTCGAGGGTGGCGAGCTGTTCGATCGCGTGCTGGACGAGAAGTTCGTGCTGACGGAGAAGGCGTGTGCGATTTTTATGCGCCAGATCTGCGATGCGGTCGCGTACATCCACGGAAACAACATCATCCACCTGGACATGAAGCCGGAGAACATCCTCTGCCTGACGGAGGCCGGCAACCGGATCAAGATCATTGACTTCGGGTTGGCGCGCGAGTACGATCCGGACAACAAGCTGCAGGTGCTGTTCGGCACGCCGGAGTTTGTCGCACCGGAGGTGGTCAACTTCGAGGCGATCTCGTTCGCGACGGACATGTGGAGCGTTGGTGTGATTGCCTATGTGCTGTAAGTCCCCTGGTGTGCTCGGGAGATGTTAGCGAATGGCTGACTCACGCTGGCGTGATTTTTTTTTTTGTAGCGTTTCCGGACTGTCACCGTTTGCCGGTGAGGACGACATCCAGACGATGGGCAACATCACCATAGGACGGTACGATTTCCTGGATGAAGCGTTCGATAACGTGTCGGAGGAAGCGATCGACTTCATCAACCGGTGTCTGGTGAAGGAACAAAAGTAAGTACCTGTGGTAGAAGCGGGCTCTAGAATCGACGATAGAATCTAATCGGATTCTAAAATTAATACATTTTTAAGGTTAGTTTATGGCACCATAGTACCTGCAATTCTATTTGACCTATCGTTTCAAAGAGTTTTTTCCAAATTTCTTCATTGCCTTGACAACATTGAAATACACTAATCAAGTCACAAACTTCAAGTGAAGTCCTTAAAAAACCTTACCGTGAATTTTCTTAATCGCCATAAACAACGTAGCCATAAACGAAACAAATCGCGACAAGCTTGGTAGAGTGGCGCTACCTCTAGGTGAGAGTTACAAGATGGCTAGAAGTGGCGATTTTAGTGTCACCATTTGCTAAGAAATAAAACAAATCAATTATACATCCTTTTCGATTGCACAGAAAAGGTTATTAAATTGGTATAAGATAGAGAGGACTGTACAGTGTTCCATGCTTATTGTCAATAAGCATTTTACTAAGCTAGAAAGCTTAGTAAAATATGTCATTTTTTATTATATTTATAATTTAAGCTTACCTGTGGTTATAACAAGATCTATAACTTGAGATGATCTATTTTAACATCTCAAGTCAAAGATTTATAGGATCTTTACTTATTACTTTAAAAAAATCACTGTGTTCTAATCTGATAAATGAGGCCAAACTTATTATAGGACATTATATCTTAATATGTCCAGTGAGCTCAATGCACAATTAGATCTACGCCAGTGTTGTAGTATATCTAACTCATTGCGTCCATCGATTTGTAGGGAACGTCTAACAGCCGAAGATGC
Organism: Anopheles farauti; assembly: GCA_000473445.2. NCBI lineage: Eukaryota > Metazoa > Arthropoda > Insecta > Diptera > Culicidae > Anopheles > Anopheles farauti. The sequence goes on from KI915052.1 coordinate 3,038,356, forward strand.
GCTAAAACACAAATGGATCAAGCGGAAACCGCAGTATCATCCAACGAACCGACGGCCATCGCTCACCAACTTCAAACCGATCCTGCTGGAGAGCAACAACAACAGCAGCAACGTGACGGTAGGCGACAAACACGTACGATAGGATCGCTCCCGATACGCTTCCCAAACACTACATGCCTCCCGTTTGTCTTGCACCCTTGCAGAGTACCGAAATCGCCAAGGACAACCTGAAGGAGCTGGTCGGCAAGTGGGACGAAACGCCCAACAATCGGTACGCGTTCGAGCAGGACACGGAGAACATCATTGCGCCGACGGGTGAAACGGTGCAGCTGCGACGACCCACACTTCCCGAGCTGGCGGGCAGCCTACCGAACGGTGCTGCTGGTACTGGCAGCCGGCGAGGCAGCATAGCGCGAGGTATGTCGGCGATCCACATCCTCCCTCCGCGCGCCTGTTGCAATGTCGCACCCCGATTCGGGTAACCCGATTGAGCGACGCCCGAATTCGGAGGCATTGGTTTTTTTGTTCGTTTTTATTCAAAGTTACTATCGCAATCGTTGTCGCGCATCCGTTTCGATGCTGCAAATGCTCATGAAACAACATTCCTGCGTACGCGCTCACCATCACCATCACCATCATGACCATCAATCTAAGTGTCAGTGTCAGATGCGGCAAGTATAGGTTCCCAAAAAAAAACAAAACAAAACAAATATGCCCCATCTTTCTCGAATTAACCAGCGCAAACGTTGATGCATATTTGGAAAGCGACTTTTACTGATGCTGCCGCAACAAGCATGATTCGGGGCGATGATCGCATCTTCTAGCCCACTTTCTAATCCCAATCCCAAGAGTGGAGCTCTTCGCCGAACGCCGAGCCATTTCTAACTCGTCTTTTGTGTTCCTTCTCTTTCTTTTTCCCTTGCCCTTTCTCGGCGCTCTGTACTCTGTACCGCCTCTGTACCGGGCTTATCGTCCCATGGTGTCGGTAAATTGCCCATTCTCTCGCACCGACACTCGCGCACCAGATCGCGATAGCAAACTGAGCATACTGTTCCCTTTATAAGGGAGCGGGTGCAACCGTTTCGCAGCGCCATCTAGTTCCGTTTAGCACCTAAGCCAAGGTCTGAGTTAGTTAGTGATGTTCGGCCCCGATGTAAATATTCCTACCGGTAGTATGTACGCTCACGTCACGACCTCCTGCTCCACGCAGACGCACGCTAGTACGATGACGCAGTTAGGACGACCGCCAACCCGCAGACAAGCACGACTACGGACGATCTTCCCGGCAGGCCGCAGAAGTAATGATAGCTAATTGTTTGCGTATTATCTTCCATCCCCAATGTCCCAACTTCACCACAAAAACAAACAAACAAAAAATAGCTCCTCCTTGTTAGACTGCCGGTAACAGTTGGTTTGCCGTAGTGTGGGTTTTTTTTTCTTCTACCACTTCCTACACTAACCAAATGTTTGCCTGACGGTTTGGTAGTGGACACTGTAGAATCTGAAAAAGTATTATGCTACGCACTTTAACTTGCCCCGAACGAATCACTCCATATCGCTTGGTTGACGTATAACTCATCACTTCATCGCTTGAATGCTACTAGAACCCTATTGCTGAAACTAGGGTAAATGTATCACTTTTCGGCCACTTTGTGCACCAGTTTCGCAAGAAACATGTTCTATTTTTTTTAGAAAAATGTATTATAAATGATGAAATATGTTGTATACGATAGAAAAAAGCTATCATAGAAATTAATTGTGTATTCGTTTTGAAGCAGTAATTAAGTTTTCACCGAAAAATATACACAAAATGGAAACACCGTTTTTGTTCCAGTTATATGGTTTTAATCACCTGAATGTAAGGTTTTAATCATGCTAAACGGTGTTAAAATTAGGAGAAAATTATTCTAAACTTTATGACCGGTTTTTACGGTTTAAATTTTAATTTTTGTAATATTTTTAAAAATATTTATTGAATTTATAACTCTATATAATACTCTTCTTAATAACCTACATACGAAGAAAAGTATAAACTGCACGTTTCTCTTTAAATTTTAAATTATTTGCACTTTATTTTTGAGCTAAACGATTTATAAAATTGACAGCTTCAAACATTATTGAGAAAATTGTAAGTCTTGCACCAGTTTTCGGAACCCTTCAAAAAGCAAAGAAAGTTATTTCGAGAGTAAAAAAATCCTGCAATGCCTTGTGGAACTTTCGACTCTTGCTTATCTTTCACAACAATTCCACTTGGTCATTTTTAATGAGCTTGCTTCTTATTTCTCAAAACCTACCGCAAACGGTGCTGACAGCATGCCGAAGGAAAATGTAAAATCGGTTTTAGAAAAACTCGTAAAAAATCAAACAAAATGTTGCGAAACTTGTGGTGTACGTGAACATTATCATTCCAGAGTAATAATCCAGAATTTTAATTCACCGGCCGAAAATTGTTACACTTACCCTCATTCGAAAACCTCATTGGAGCTTACACATCTTACTCCGGACTTGGACATGTTTGACCATACCATAATCGACGGGAAGTTTTTCAATAGCTGCACAGAAGTTCCCAAATTTGGATTTTTTTTGCTACATCACGTTCAGAACAGTGCCTAAGATATCTCCGATACTTTTGGCCGTATTCTACTACACATGCTGATGTGATATTTTACCATAATCCACATGAGCCCCGCGTTACTAACCTGCCATACTCGAAATGTTTACCCATTCCGCACTCGGTCCATCATCCATCTTGCGAATCCCGCTTCCACGCTAGCTGACGCTATTGTGTGCTTTCTTTCCCTTCCCCTGTTTGAACGCTTCTGACGACGAATGGTGACGATGATGGTGGTGATGGTGTGGAACGCAGCTTGCCGGAAGCGTACCGACCCGCAGGCGGCCTCTCCCGACCTACTGAACGAGAGCTAGAACTGTGTGTTTGTGTGTATGCGCGCGCGTGTGTGTGTCTGTGTGTGTTTTCCGCTGTTTTATTCGGGTTAGCAACGCATTCATTTCCCGTACCGTCCCGCGTGAACGGGCCGCTTGCTTTCGTTCTGCCTGTTCGCTTCGATCTGTCGCGCACGCACTAACTCTGAACTCGCGCAAACTACACCAACGCAGAGGCCACTGACGCGGAGGGTAGCGGAGGAGACGCAGCACCGATGGAGGAAGAGCGGACGAGCCGGCGTCGGCCGCACGACGAACCACGCTTTGACCGAACCGAGCCGCCCATAGTGCTGGAGCTAACGCAGCCGACGGGGATGGACTCGTGCGCCGCTAACACCGCACCGGAGGAAGCAACGCCTACTAACAGCGACCGCTTTGACAGCTGTCAGTGCCGTGTAACGTCGGGTAACGCTGGCGCACGGCGTAACGCTGCGAGCGGTGGTAGTGTTTGCAGTAGTGCTAGCGATGGTAGCAGTATTAGTAGCTTAGCGAAGCGGGTGGAGTGCGGCTCTCCGGCTACTAACGCGCTTGCGCCTGCTTGCCCAGCCGAACCGATCGTGCTGGTGGTCGTCGACGAACGCTTGACGGACGCAAACGAACCTGATACGAACCCGTACCACTTCGCAGATAGTGATTCGGTGGCGTCGTCCTGTGACACCACGGTCAGCGTGTGTACGGAGCGGACGGGCGCCACACCGCCACCCCTCCCAACCGACGCCCCGACGTCCGACGGTGGACCGCAACCGCTGGATCCGCTGGTGACGAAGGTACGTGACGATTTGCGCAAACTGTCCGATTTACTAAAGCTTTCCCTCACGAACGTGAAGGCGCCGGAGGTGGCGGATGCCGATGCGGATGGTGGGAGCGTATGCACGGGGTCGCTTTCGCCGGCCTCACCGATGGCGGTCAGCCTCGAGCTTGACAGTGAGCTGGCGAGCCTGAAGTCGAAGGTGAGCACGATCCGCACGTCCCGCGCCCAGAACAAGCTGAACGAGCTGGCCCAGCGGCCCGACTTCCTCGCGAACGATCCGTTCAAGCTGCCCACGTTCCGGTTTCTGCCGAAATCGATCAGCCTCTGCAACGAGGACTCGGTGTTCAAGGAGAACTACACCAAGTTTTGCGATCGCAATGCGCGCGAGAAGTCGCGGGAGAAGAGCCCGGCCGGGGAGCCGGAGCGGCCCGTGGTGCCGGTGGTGCCGGTGGTGGTCGTGCGCAAGAAGTCCTCCACGTCGTCGGCTGCTGGGTCTGGGTCGAGCCGGAAGAAAAAGGAACTGGACGGGACGGTCGGCAGCACGGGTAGCTCCACCACCACGACCACAACGACCACGTTCGCCAGTACCGCCACGGGCCGGATCGCATCCACGACGACCGTGCGGAAGACGATCGTGAAGCAACAGAAGGTGGTGACGGAAGAAGCCACGGAAAGCCGCAAAACGTTCGCCCCGACGAAGAGTCTCGACGATGGCCCGCCCCAAGACGGCAAGCTCACGCATTCGGCTTCGATCAAGCGCACCAAGTTCCGGGTCAATCAGCTCAGCAGCCGGGACGTTCCGGTTGCGATCAACTCCGTCGCCCGGCGGTATCTCGAGCGTAGCGGGGTGCAGGATGATCTTTCCACCGGGCGGTTAGCGCACCCGGCCGGGATCGGCACCGGTACGACGACGGTGGACGACACGGTCACCGCGAACAACCTGCGCAACAGTGCGCTCCGGCTGCGCAGCTCCGTCTCGGTCGACTGGGACGCGATGGAAGCGGTCGAGAACCGGTCGATGAAGACGATCAACACCTTCCTGAAGCGGCACGCGGTGGCCAGCTCGGCCGTGCGGCAGATACAGGCCCAGCTCGAGGCGAGCATCACCACGCACAAATAGTGCCAGGGCCGCAAACACCGATTGTACATATGCATTAAAAAAGAATAGGAAACCAACACCGTCCGCCATCTTTCTCCTCCTACACGCCAGGTGTATTTATAATGTAGTTGAAGTGCGGGTGTCGGCGCGGACGCTCGCGGTTGTATTGTAGTCGTTTAGACGAGTACCGGCAGGACGTGCCGGCAAAGGGGAGTTACTAGGTAGTTCCCAAGGTGAAAGAAAACGCACAGAAATCAGACCCACTTGTTCAGAAGCCAGCGAAACGCGCAAACAAACGGGGAAATCCAATGGAAGATGCCCTGTGAACTAGTGACTATGTGTGTGTGTGTGTGTGCGCGCAAGTGCGTGAACAAAGTGTAAGTGTAGATGTAAGGAAAACCATACCGAAATAAAGGAAATACGTACAAATAGTGAGCGGAGTGAATTTTCCTCCTTGCTGTGTTCGGTTGCAACGGTTGGTTTCTAAACATCATTAGATTGCATACTTTCGGGCGCATGCTTTGTTTTCTTACAGCGGTTCGCTTCCGTGTACCGTCGCACCAATACAGTGGGTTGGATAGCAACCGAAACACGCTGGAATTTGTTTGCTTTATTTATTTATTTATTTTTTCGAAAACTTACCATGCGTTATCGTTGGGAAAATGGAATGAAATACACTTTTTTTGGTATGCTTTGCAAATGGAAATAATTGTAATATAAAGCATCTTTTGAGAATCTGACTTGGAAATAATTGTAATTTAAAGCATCTGATTTCTTTCAATACCCCATTGTGATAAATATTTTCGGATTTGTAAACTAAGCTCCGAACAGGGAGGATACGAGAAAACTTACCAAGCCACTGTAATCATAACCCACCTGGACGCACAAGGGAGATATTCAATATAAGTCATGTTTTTTTGGGATGTATTTTTAAAATTATTTTTATAATTTTTTTTATTCATTTTCTTTTACTGTTGTGTTTCTTTCCTTGTTCATTCTTTGTTGTTGTTGGTTTGTTTGGTTGTTGATGTTGTTTTGGTTTTTGGTTTTGGTTTGGGTTTTCTTTACCGTGTAATGCAATATATCTATGATGTTAATTTTTAATCATTAATAACAATGTACAGTAAAATCAATAGTTTCATATTTCATTTATCTCGTGCTGCTCGTACGACGAACACGACGTATGTGTGTTTGCATTTGTGTAGTGTGTTGTAATTTGCCATTTACCCACCAGCGTCTTCTTCTTCCATCTGTGTGCATGAGCATGATCCCATGTTTTCTCCTCGCCCGTTTTTGTTTTATGTTGCTCATTCTGAAGAAGCTAGAAGTGTCGCCAGCCTTCTTTACCGATCCACCGATCACTCCAGCAGTTTTCCATGCCCGGCATTCGATCGCAATGCGAGACATGGCGACGACGTTACCGCAGCCGGATGGTGATCATGACGCTCGAGTTCGTTTTTACGATCGTAGCTGCAACAAACGTGTCGTGGTTTGATTGGTTATTTTTTAAAGACTTTCCTCTCTTTTCCTAACATCCTCGACCGCTGCTGTACGCGTTCGCTTACTTTATAAACGTGTATGTGTGGGAGTGCTTTTTTTTGCTTCATTATTTGCTTACTTGTTTGTTGTGTTTTTTTGTTTCATTCAATAATTTCTGCTACCTTACGCAGTTGAAATCGCTATTATTTAATTTAGACTACTTTTTTTTGCATTTATCTGCTCGATTCTATAGTTTTCTCCATTTCAGGTTCACCTTTCGCCCCATCTACTGTTTAGTTCGTGTATGTGTTGTTGCATTTGCTTATATGCTTTCTCTTCTTTCGCGCCCTCGATTACTTCGCTGCTCGCTGGCTTGGTTCCTTCGTGGTGAAGTATCGCTTTTTGTTGAAAGGTTTTGCATAAATCGTAACACCGGACCTATCTCGAATTGTTCTAGAATAGTTGTTTAGAAACGACCGGCGACAATCGAGAAATGAAAAATAAACACACACTAGCACAAAACAAAACACACACACATACACACAAACACACCGAACATGAAAAAGGTGCTCCTATTTCGCTCGGTTGCTAGGTAACGCCGTCCGTTTGCACGATCTGTGACGAAAGTAAGCTCGTCCAAAACGTCATTTTACATCCTGCACTTCGCCTGGAAATGGGAGACGCACACATAGAGTGAGGTGGATGAAAAAGGAGCGATACAAGATGAAAAAGTACGGGAGAGGGGGAAAGTAGCTCCGGGTTAAGGCAGATGAGGATACACATTTCATATCTCCTCCATTCGTATTTCCTTTACACAACGTATTTCCTTTTACGTATGCGCCTACTCGACGAACCAACTGAAAGAATGGAATCTGGAAACACATTATCGCCCTCCTTTTCCTTCGCGCCCACTGCGCACGACGCACCTCACCTTTGGTTAGTATGATTTTTTGTTTCGTGTGTGTTTGTTTTCAAGAAAAAATCCATTACATACTGGGTGGATATCTCAATTACAACATTTTTTTCTGCTTCCTGTAACTCTGCTCTACCCACCTTCGTCGGTGTTTTCCGAGCCAAATCCACCCCCGGCGGTATTAATGTTTAAGAATTTATGCTTAACTTCAATTTAGCACTAGTAAGGTGTGTGTGGGTTTTGTTTCGTGCTCGATCCGATCGCGTTTGCACTAACGTCTTCCGGTTTGTCGGACACATTTTATTGCACTCTGTCGATCGGATGCGAAGCGGATCGTTTGGTCGTGCGTATTGCATACTTTTAGGCGATTTGGTTTGGAAATAAAACGGCCAACTGAAAGCTATGCCAGCCGGACGACAAATCATCCGATTGGCGACTGCGGACAGTATTTTTCCAATAAACCGTTCATCCTCCTTATTCGAATATGGAAATTTTCCTTCCACAGCAATGTATCTATCTGAAACGAAAGTCGAAAACTCATCCTCATTAAAGAACTTTGATTTTCCGTTCTCAAAGGAGAGGAAGAATTGCTTTTTGAAGGCTTTTCTTATAAGGTGTCATTCCAGCCTAACGAATTCTATCGGAATTGTACGGATCATATTGCTTGTGAAGCCTTTTTTGCCTTGCCAATTGCAAACCGATGGGCTGTCGTGTAGCTCGTTACGCTTGCGAGTATGCAATCAGCACCACACAACCGATCGCTCCACAACCGGTCCACCAGCCAGTTTGTTGAACGTGCCCCACCGAGAAGCGACTGTGAGACGGCAAACGCACACCAAAACGAACACCGGAGTACGGGTCGCCCTTTTTGGGAAGAAAGTTTACGGTGAGACTGACTAGGATACACACTAACGTACGTGCAAACAAATTTACAGATTCCCGAGGCTCCCGGTGCGGGTGTTACGGTGTTCCTCATCATTTAAAGCTTCTTTTGGTTTTCTTTTGTTCCTTTTCATTTAACTATATTATCATATCGACATCGTGGTTCGCCCTGGCGGAGGAAGCGGCCATACGGTCAAAGAGGTTGACAAATGGACGAGTGTCGCGTGTACTTAGAAGTAGTTTAAAGTGACTAGCTGTTGGGGCTTTGGTTTGGTGGAGAAAACATGTTAGCACAACAAAATCAGCTTTCTGAATTTACACGTAAAACAAACACCACGTAAGGCACACGGTGGCAATTCGGAGGAATTCCAAATGGAAAGCCAATACAAGAAAACTATACTATGATTCTGAAACTATAATAATCACGAGTGTGTGTAAGTGAGTGTGTGTGTGTGTTTGTGTGTTTGGAGGGGAAGGGGGGAGTCGCGTCCACCGTGCCCTTGACGTGTCCTAAATGGAAGTAACTCATCCTACGAGCAGCTCGTGTCACTTACAAAAAGACGGGTAATGGGAGTATACGTAGTAAAAACGACCTCACAGCAGGCTGTGAAACAGCTTGCCCTTTCTGTGTACACTTTCTAGTATCATGTCGAATGGGGAAGTTTCTCGCTCGGTCTAAGAGCGACTGCCGCAAAACATCTACCACCTAATAAGAATGCACTAATTGCTGCTTAACCTGCAACAGTAACAAACGAGCAAACAGAAACACAAACCTAACTAATAATACATGCGCGCTTTGCGCGGCTGTCAAAGTGCAGCTAACGCGGTTCGTGACAGTGACAGTCACCAAAGTGTGCGGACCGTAACGCACCGTAACGTTTCTTGTTATTTTGTATTGTTTTTTTTTACATAACTTTGCGTTTCCTCCGGATATTTTTAACACATTGTTTTAGCCCAGCCAGCATAGGCGAAAATCGTAGAAACTAGTAGCGCAGAAAAACACGAAACGAATGAAACGGTAACGGTGTAACGTAGTAACGCATGCAATCGACCGCTTGTAGCGTGATCGTATGTACTAATAAAACAGAGCAACGCTAACGTATTAGTACACATTTGAGTGTGCCTCTCAGTATACGATATGAACACAGGCCGAAACAAGCACTCTCTCCCACACTCTATGACGCTCAGCTTGCCATTTCCATACGTCTAGATCTTCGTCCTAGCAAAACCCAACCCAAAGAGAAAAAGAAATGGTCGTATCCATAATCCAACACTATGCCACATTTCCATTTCACGATGCTATTTGCGAGCGGAACAGCTGAAGCTACCTTGCCGTATGTTCCATTTGGTTAAATTCCCTGCTCACTTCGGTTGGTGTTTACGCTTTACTTACAATCCATCCGGCTTCGCTCCATCAATGCTCGGTTTTCCCTTCCTCTTTTTGTGAGTTTTGCCACGACCTTCGTCCGGTTTGACTCAGCAAAAGATTGCACTTTGTTGCGCACCACTTACTCCGTTTGTTCCCCTCCCCGATTAAGTGTACCATCTACTGGTTGCCTGGTTACGTTTGAAGGTTTTCGCGTTGTGTTTTGCGTGATCATTAAAAATGCCTTCTTTACTGGAATTACCTACAATCAATCGAGTGTGAGAGTTTGTGTATTTCATTATTCAATTTGCCATTATTTGTTTTTAACTGCTACAAGTTGATGTTTGAAACGGTTACGTTGTTAGTTGCTAGCACGCTCTGTCCGGTTTAACCGATAAAACTTCCATTCGGTGCGGTAGTAGTAGGGCCAGCAGTAGTAATTGAAGTAATAATAAATACCATTCGTGTTTGCATGAGTATGTGTGCATGTATGTTTTGGAGAGGCCGGGAGCCGGGGCATCGTCATTCGTGTTTATATAGTATTCGCTTAGTACAATTACTCTCATGTTTGGTTATTTGGTTTTTCTTTTCTTTTATACTGTTCGTGGCGTGAGTGTGTGCTTTTTTTCTCTTTATGACTTTATGACGGTGAGATAAGAATATATTCATTTCTAACTTTACGTTTGCAGGTTTTATTTAGACTTTTATTGGCTCATCGTGTGGTTTGCTCCTTATTTCTTGTTCCAGTGCTCGGCTCAACCCTGCTTTCATGTTGTTACGTGTGCGTAACAACACACCCGCACGCACTCGCACAAAACTCGTGACTAGAAAACCCGCAATATATCGGTTTACCGGTTGTTAAATCGATTTTGGTTTTAATTTGTTTGTTTTTTTTTTTTAATTATTAATACGGGTTTGTTCTGTTGTTATGGGTTTTGCTTGTGTATTTTTTGTTTTTTTTTGTTCTCGGACATTACTTAGTTCAATCATACTGCTGTCGCCTACAAACGCTCCCTTTCCATTCCCTTTACCTCCCTTAACCTAATTTAACGAACGAAGCACGCGAACCGTGTTCGTTTGTAACAAAATTGGTGAACTGGTACTCGTTTTTTCATTTTTTTTTTTGGTTTAATCGCATACCGAAAGTTGTTTGACTGGTTTTGCTCCATTAGGTTGCAAACAGCTCGCTGCTGTCGGTTTGCTGAACTTTAGTTCCCCTTGGGTAGTGTGTTCATGAGCGTGAGTGTGTGCTTACTTGCTCTATCACTAAGGTAAAGTGCTATATTTGCTTACTTAGAAATAGAAACATTGCACTTTAAGTGTAACTGGTAGTGTTGCGTCGGGCGCACCCTTCGTTTCCCGCGCGGCTTTCTGAACCGCAAAGGATAAGGAGGAAGTGCAGTGCGTGTGTGTGAGTGTGAGTGTGTGTGTGTGTGTGGGTAGGAGTTTATCGCCACTTATTTCGCTTACATGCTATCTATATACTTAGATCACTACGCGCACTAAACGAACCAAACCGTTCTGGTTTACTAACTCTAACGAACGCACAAAACCGAATCGGTTCACCGAATCGAGTCGCAAAGAGAGCGTGAAAGAGAGAAGCGACTAAACCTTTAACCTATTCCTGTTCACGCACACACACACACACATACATACATCACGGACATTCAAACTCTGTCAACGCATTCAAAGCACACCGATAAATGAACCGATTGAAGGTTTCAATCGTGGTTGATAAGACAACGAAACGGTAACCGATACTGACGAGAAACTCAACTAAACTTCGCAGACGAAACCGACCAACAAAGCGTTTATAAAGCGTTGCCGTAGCGCAGCGTTGCATACCTCTGGGCGACGAATCAGCCCCGTCAGCCCAACCGAGGCATGCAATTTACACGACGAACAACATTCAGTGTAGAGTTCGCCTAGATGTTGCAAGTGCGGAAACGACCACCAGCAAAAAGAGAAAAATAAACCATCGCACAACAGGCACACGCACCGGAGCGACCAATCGCGGCGACACTAACACTATCACAGTTCTACGGTTATGGTGTCCAATTGTTCCCGTCCAGCCTCCGTCTCGCCGGAGCGAATGAATTGTGCGAACATGCGGTTTCGGTCAGCGGCTGACTCGATAAACCGTTCGCATCGAACGTGCAGAACGCTTCGTTCTTGAAGCGTTTTGTTTTAGCGTTTTTTTCTGCGCCCGAACGTTATGCAATGTGCAGCACACAGTAGGCTTTATAATTCGGATCGGCTTTGAATGTTCCGAGTTTTGTATTCTCTCTCTCTATCTCTCTCTCTTTCTCTCGCTATTTCTCTTCCTCCAGTCCCGCGATTGGTCACAATTTTGCCCATGCAAACTACTTTAAATCAATGCACCCTTCGTGCTGTTCTTGGTGTGTTTGGGGCTTCTCTCTCTCTCTCTCTCTCTCTCTCTCTCTCTCGCTCTCTCTCTCTCTCTCTCTCTTTCTCTCTCTCTGTATCACGCTCTCCTACTAACCGATGCGTGCACTGGTCGTGTGGAAGTCGAAACTGAAAGCAAACGCCAATGGGTAGCATTACCTTCTGACACCCTATAAAACCCCAACAAGACGAACAACTTTTCACGGAACCCGTATGCGAATGTTTTGCGAACGAAATACCACGACTTCTTAACTTTGATTGCTTCTTTTGTTTCCCATTTGTGGTTTACACTAGCGCTTGCTTGTTCTATCTCTATCCCTAACTCTATCTCTCTCTCGCTCGCTCTTTCTTCTTTTCTCTCTCTCTCTCTCTCTCTCTCTCTCTCTTATTCGCCTTAATAACGTCTGCTGCTAAGGAGGGTAAGTGTTAGTAGTGCTACTAGTACTGTGTGCTAGTAGTGCTACTTGTATTAGTACTGCGTATGTGTGTCCGTGTACTAATCTTAAGGTTGTTTGGTAATGCTAATAGCATCTTAACTAACAATCGAGTCGATATATTTTTTGTTTGTTTTGGTTTTGACGCACCAGTGCGAGTGTGTAACGTCTTCGAGTTCCGTGTACAGTGTGTATGTGTCTGCATGCGAGGGTGTTTAAGTGGTCACAAATACTAAATTACTCGACGGTCTGTTCCTCTCAACTGTCCAAAGTTGACGCCGTCGGTTCGTGTCTTCCGTATGTGTGTATGTGTGTGTGTGTAACGCTTCACTTTTCGGTAAGTACTATATTAATTTTCCACCTTAGCCTACACGCTGGTCAGACGAACGAAAAGGAGAAGAAGAAACAAAAACGAAAACACATCCAACGGTACGATAATACTCTCAACAAACGTTATGTTCGCTAGCAGTTTTGGTTTGTTTGCTGCTTTGCTTGCTTTGTTTGGTTCATGTTCATGTGTGACTAAATTATTCGCTTCTCCTGTGTTTTTTTTTTCTTCTTTTTTGTTTAGTTTTGTTCATTCCACTGGCTTGGTTGCTTTTTGTTTTGCCTATACGCTCGTTTTTTTTTGTTTGTTTTTTTTTTTTGACGTGCTAATAACTACGAACACACGAAAACGGATAACGGGTTCTGCTACGGCTCTCGGGTTAGATCCTCGCGCGCGGTCTGACACGCTGCACTCCGAACGTCGGTGATGTTGCCTTGCGCCACCGGAAAAATAACCGCCACGAGTGTCTGTCCTTTGATTGCTGTGTGTCTGTGTGTGTGTGATGACAGCGCTGGCAGCAAAACCCCCCGAACGACACCGTCCGTGAGGGACCAATCTCGGTTCGGACGCGGCTCCAGCGGATCATGGCGCAAACGACGGGAAAGCTCGAACGGAAACGGAACGAACCGGTGTCGGAACGGAAGTGGACAAGTGGCAACACGCGCACGGAAGAAACAAACACGCGAGCTCGCGTTCGGAAAAACGCTTGAATGGAAGGCAGCGCCAAAAGAAAACGCTTCACGGCGAAGCGAAAAAACGCTTCACACAACGCATGGCGCCTGCCTTCGCTTTGACGATGCCTGCTCTTTCGCCTGCAAATGTACAACCGATCGGAACCTGCTGGCTACCTTGTTTTTTTTGTTGACCGATTGGCGCCGCTCGGGAGGATCGTTCGCACGGTTCGCGGTTGCGGGGTAGTAGAGCGAGGGTGCAGCCCCACCCTACTACTAAGAAGCCTTCCCTTACACGAGCCTGCGCGCTCCGCTAGGTACGCGTACCGCTGTGCCTCTGCCCTCGCGCCGGCCCAGCCAGGGCCGCCTACAACAACTGCGACTGTTTGTGGGTGTAAATGTGTTCGTCTGTTATCGTATGATTTCTTTATGGTTTTCTATCTGTGGTATCATGGGTCTCTCATCTCATTGTTCAAACACAGTCAAGAGCAAAGGAAGGAATCTGATTTTTTTTTTTAGACTGTTGTCGATTTTGTCCAAACCGCGAATTTCTCTGTAAGAAATTAAAAGAAAGGAAAGTTGAGAGAGAAAAATTTCAGTAAAATTCAGGCTGTCGGTTGTTTGCAATTAATTTTAGTAGTATTAGGATTTAGAGATAGAAAGATAGAGAGAGAGAGAGAGATAGAGTGAGAGAGAGGGGAGACAGAGCAGGGATGAGCTGTAGGGAAGGTTGTTAGGTTTTATTTTTTATTTTTTTATTAAGGACAAGACAGGATTACAGGAACACGAAGGAAATATGTGTGCTATTTGCAGAAGACATAGGAGGTAGGGGAGAAAAGTTCGATAGATATATAGAGGGGTATATTTATGTGTATTTATATTGAAAGTTTGAAAAGGAAAGAAAACGCGCGGGAGGTTGCATCCCAGGCGTTTCCTCTCGAGCGTGCGCAGAAAGAGAGCCAGAGCAGAGAAGAAGAAAAATGAAGAAAGAAAAGAAAAGACAGAACAGTCGGAAGGTAAAAGTAACGTAATGAAAGGAGAAAAAAAAATCAGAACTAATATTTGCAAAAGGAAAATGAAATGTTAAAAAACGGAACGATAAGAATGGAAAATGGAAACAAATGGAACTTTCACTACCGAATGCGAACAGAAGATAGGTAGGCGTAAAACAAGTGTAGGAAAGGAGATAGGAGATAGAAAGAGAGAAAGAGAATGCGTGTGTGTGTGTATGTGTGTGTTTGAAAAAGAAAGAACGTGCAATGTCGCAATCTCGTTTGGAACGGTGAGGGAATCGAAACAAAATCAGAAACATGGATGTTTTGCGGCATCTCACAGACCGACGGGCGAATTCGATTCGGACGAATTGCCGCCGGCAAGGAGGTGAAAGTAGTTTTTGTACATCAAACAACACGCTTGCATGTACCGAATGGTACGGTGCGAAACACAACAGGAACGGGACCGAAATGCAGGTAAAGAGGAAAATAAAATTCACCGGCCACTGTGCCGCAGGACTGAGGTGTTCCGTGTGTTTTTCGCTATCGTTTCGTGCTGTACAAACGTGAGATGAACGGTGTGTAAAATATCCAATGTAACTCGTTTGTGCATACGACGGGCAAAGGAAAAAAAAACGGGATGATTTCATTTCCAGACCGGCAACAAAACACATTTGTCGGGAGCTTAAGTTTGGCAGTGTACAAGGGAGTATACAACACGATCGTACTACGAGGAGCACACGAACGGGGTGTTCTAAACTAAGAGGAATACGTTCCACATGATAGCAATGTGTTGAAAAACAAAATACATTCACACTCGGTCGCCTAATAGTAAGTTGAATCATTTGTCTGCTGCTGTTAATTTGGTGCGGAATTTGTTTGTCAACGCCCTAATGTATGCAATCTGCACGTCCGGCCCCGTGCCGATTGGATGATAAGAAAAAAGAAAACTGCCCTAAAAAAATCGTCCGACCGAGCCGAGCAAGAAGTGTTTGTCAATCAGACAAACAAAGCGTTTTTAAAGCGTTTCCGGTGCATCTATCCATGACGGTTTGCACATTTTCGGGCGCAGATATCCCCCTGAAAGGTATGCATCGTGCTCGAAAAACGGTGTTCTAACGCTTTAATGACGTTTCATTTGTCGGATGTACAACTCATATCGGTTACATCAAACGATCAAACACGATTTCGTTCCAAGCGAAGATTACATCAAGCCATAAAGTGTATGAACAGTTTGTTCATGATAAAGTTGTCCGGAAAGATAGCCAAGCAGATCAGTTCAGTAGTTAGAGGAAGGTAAACAGGGGGATATCGGAGAAGCGTTGTACGGGGGTGCTAGTGGGACAGGGATAGAGAAGGGGGAGAGGGAGCTAAAACGGGTATGAAAATAAGACAGCGAAATAACAGGTTTAACGAAATAAAGTAGAAACAGATTTCTATTTTTTTTTCTTGATTTTGCTCGTTTGCGTCAGCGTCACGCGATCTGTGGCAGGAAGTGGCAGTTCTGGGCCGTTTCGGATTCGTTTCCATCATCTTTCTGACGCCTGCGAGGCCTGTGTCGGTGAATAACTGCACGAGCTTGCGGGATCGAACGATGATGCACCCGAAACGCACTGGTCCAGTTCTGCCACAGTGATCGCTCCGGCGCTCCGGGTAACGCTACACACACATCATGTCAAGTTCATATTTCTCTCTAAACAAAACAACCAATTCTGATGTACTATTTTTTTGGGTTCGTATATGTTTGGTATAAGATAAAAAAACCGAAACCGAATACAAGAGTATATTTGGAAGTGTTTGTACAAAACATTTACTGGTACAAACAAAAAGCGATGATTTCATGTGTCAAAACGGAGAAACAAAAGTGTATGGAAAAAAAGGAGAGAGAGAGAGAAAGAAAACGGAAGGTAAAAGACTAAGTAGATAATAAGAAAAGTATAAAAAGTATAAAAGAGACGAAAAACCATGGCAGTAGAAAACTAGAAGGGATAACGTGGAAAACAAATAGTCGAAAGAAGGTAACGAAAAAGAATGTGAAAAACAGGGGAAAAACTACGTAAAGTAAGGCAGCTATTTGCAATAAATCTCATTGCCATTGAAATAGTATAGCTAACTAAACTAAACTGACATCCAGTAAAGGAAAAAGAACAGGACGAATAGTAGAGAACGAAAACTAAAAAAGATCCGAGAAGAAGGTAAATAATGAAACAAAACAGTGAAAGTAACAGACACCAGAGCAAGTCGTTACACATGAAAAACAAAAAATAAAAACGTGACAAGACACATTGACACAGAGGGAGAGCAAGATACAAGAAACTGAATAACATCGAATTTGTGTTGTTTTGTAGAGACACTTATGTTCTGGTGTTTGTGTTCGTGGTAAACTAAGATAATACGATCGTATGCTTTGGTTGTCGCACGTGTATGTGGGATGGTGGAACCGCCGAATCTCGAGGGCAGCGTGTTTTCGGGTCGGTGTATGTGTGTATGGGGAGATAAAATAAATCAAACAACTTAAAAATCGCAACAAAAAAACGCTTCGTTTCCATAAGCCGTAAGATACGGACGCACGGTCACAATCATACTACACAATATCGGGTAGAGTAATTTGTGTTGGTTCGACTTTTTCTTGAAATTTGTTTCGGTCTGTAGCTGTGACAGGTAACTACTACTTTCGATTCGGTTGCGCGCTGGAATTTGATTTCTTTTCATTGCAGGCAATTAAAGAGTTGTTAACCAACAAGAGAACCAAGCAGGCATACGATAATGTAAAATAAGACGAGGAAATAGAAGGATGCAACAAAAAACAAATAAATAAATAAATAAAACGTTCAGCAAACCGGTAACAACAAGTCCAAAATGCATAAACTCTAAATCAAAACAACAAACGCGCAAAAAACTTGGAACAAAATCGAACAACAGTGTCTAAAATATGCACAAGCGGTTAGTGACACGATGTCCTACGTCATGTTCTTAAAACGGTACCGAGACCATGTGAGGGTGTTGGTTTGTGTACGTGTTTTCAAACAAATTTATACATCGATGTGTGAGTGTGATGGCTTACACCTACACAGAACGATTCTACGTAACTAGAGGCTAACTAGGTATGTTTAATATTCGCTTTTCGGTATTGCTTGTGGCTAAAAGAGAGGATGCACTCGGCTAGTTCCACTGTGTCCGGTGGATGGGGCGGATATATGTAGGGGTGTATGTAATGTAACAATCAAACTAGCGCTAATGTAAGATGCATATGCCATGCGCCTAGCACGGCACAACGATAGGCGGTACAGCGAATCGGTTGGAGCAGTGTTTCGAATTCGTGCAAGGCTTCCATCTTCCGTCAATCGTCTCCACGGCGAGGCGTCATGCAAGTCCAATACGTCGAATGCACTCGAAACCCTTGCACGCATTCGCTAGCCCTGCCGCTGAACGGGCATCGAGCGAGCCGTGAACGTGGAAGGGTATAGGATACATACAACAGGCTCAAGCGGGCGAGCGGGCGAGCAGGCAGGCAGGCAGGCAGGCAACAGGCAGGCAGGCAGGCTGCACCAGTTCACGCGTTTGGCGCTGTTGAGATATGGATGAGTCGATGGATGGAGCGGCAGACTGGCAGGGTACGGCAACCGGGTACCAGGAGTCAGGCAACACGAACGGACGAGACACAACGTTCAAATCCATCCCCATCCGAACAATCCCATCCCGACCGGGGTTCATCAGCTACTTCACCACGAGCACCTCGTCCCTCTCTTCCTGCATCCAATCTGTTCGATTTTGCTTTCTTCCTCGGTCGTCACTGACTCGCACACACGCACACAGAGCGACACCAACACAACAACAATGAACAACGGGAAGTGGTTTCTACTGGAGGTGCGTCTATGGCTACTGTGGTTGGATGATGCGCGCCAGGTGTGATACGTCAAAAATGAAGGATGCTGTCATTTATCTCCCGATCGGTCGGTGACGGGGGGTTAATTACTACGCTTGGTTTGGCGGAAAACCAAAAAAAAAGAACTAAAAAAAAACTCGCGTAAAACACGTCGCCGTCACCGATGAGGTTGTCATTCTTTGACACTATCGCAATGTGCTCCGCTCTTGGCACTTTGGAGATATTTTACAACGTTGATAAAAAAGAAAACAATCGCAAACACACACACACCCACACGCACATGTACACTACACAATCGATCCAGAGGGTGCAGGACGATTTCAGCCCACGGTATGCTTTATGGTAACGTTCATACTACGAACTGGACAAAATTGCGCCCAAACGTATGCAAAATGCATAGCTTGAACGGTTTATTAGCGCCTTATTGACCAGATCAACAGTAAATGCACGGTTTTGTGCTTGTGCGAGTGAGTGTGTGCGTTTCTTTAACTCGAACTCCTCGTAGGTGCACATGCAGATATAACACACACAGCGAGTAAGAGCGAGAGCGAAAGAGACATAGATAGAGAGTGAGAGTGAGAGAGAGAGAGAGAGAGAGAGAAACAGATACAGAAACATACAGAACAATACGAGCGAACGAACACTGTACAGCAGCAGTTCATCCCTATCAGCCATACTCGTCAGATTGGTACTATGTTTTACTTTTGGGCTTGTTTTTCGATGCTCTGATTTGTCTTCGATTGCAATTTCACAAATTTGGCGCCAGTATTGGTTTCCTTCTTCCTCTTTTTATGCCTATCATCACCATCAACACCGACCAGCGACCAGCGAAGTGTAGGTGTGTGGGAGGGTGTGTCTGCTTGGATGTTGGGGTGTTTGTTGTCTGTATCACTGGCAGTAGTTTTGTTTCTCTTGTGTCTTAGTTTTCTTCTGCCCTTTAAGGCGTTTTCTTTCCCTATCCTCTCCGCATCCTGCTAGCCTCACTTCCTTTTCTTTCCATGTATACGTTTTGCTTGCAACTAACGCGCACACCAACGCAAGGTCGCCTTCCCGTTTCTGGTTCCAGGGTCAGTCAAAGGATATAGAAGCTGCGGCGGGCAGCCCACGGCACAGGCGGTTAGTTTAGTGTAAGTGTGTTTGTTTTTCTAAAGGGAAAAAAAAATAAAAAACTGAAAAAATGATTAGGACACAACCATGATTAGGAGCCAAAACGGTACTCGAGAAATGCGCGGAACAACAAATCATACACAAACTACTTGGCTAGCTGAAAAAAAGAGGAAAAGAAAGTTGTATTAACGAAAACAGACAACAGATAAACGAAAGGGAGCCATACAAGTTAGGATAAAAACATATACACTTAGATGCTAGGTCAAAAAAAAACGAGCAACACTGGAAAAGAAAGATAAAATTAATACAACACCGAACAGGGGAGTTCGGAGGGAATCCGCGCGGAAGGACACATACATTGGTAAAGAACGGAAGAAAATGAACGGAACCATCGCGGTCCTACGCAAAACCAGAAGAAGAAGAGCCGGGGCGACATCGAGTTAAGAAACCGAAACGAATGCTGTACGAACGCGCATCGAGAGCACAACACACATTGCACTAAAACACCAAAAACGGAGGGTAGAGTAGCAGAGCAGGGCGTAGGCAGGCATTACACGCTAACAACAGAGGAGAGTAGTTACTGTACACACTGTGCGCGTCGCATACATATATATGAAAATATAAATGTATTTACTAGCTTTGTTCTACGTCCTGGCCATACGGTTAATCCATGCTGCGTTGCGCCGGGAAGTGACCACTATCTGTGCGCGCAAATAGCAGGTGTCTGTACGGAGCTAGCTTTAGCTGCAGCTCACAGCAGTAGGAAAACTCATTCGAAAACCCAACCAAACACGCTTGGAGGAACACGAGCGAGGGGAACCCTACTTTTAGCCTTTGAATTTATCGGGTGAAACCAAACAAACTTATAACCGATTCGCGAAGCGTGCTCGAAAGCACAGGATTGCATACTTTTAGGAGTAAGATAGCTTAACCAGCCCAACAGAAGGCAATCGGTGCGGTGGGGGGGGCACGCTTCGCTTAACCGACTATTGGCGGTTTATACTAAATGCAGACTGAAATCAAGCAACCCGGCAGGCTATTCCGTACACAAAACGCTTCAAGCGAACATGTCTGCGACTGGGGCGACGTGCGCAAGGCCATGGGCACCACAACTGTTTGCGATGAGCGAACATTGCGGGGGAGAGTGGGTGAGCTGGGGGGGGGGGGGGAGGAGCGTGTTTTGTGCGTAACTTCAACTTCAACTTCTTTTGCGCCTTTATTTTCCTTTTTACTTTAAAAACACACTGTATTCAGATAAAATGTATTCGCTTAACAAACTAGGCTAAATATTGGAACTTAATAAGAAACCGGAAACGAAAAACAAAAACACTCGTCGTTACACTCGTTAGTGGCCGCAGTGTGGTGGGGGAGGAGGAGGAAGGGACTGGGGGGGAGGATGAGCTCTTAGCGTTCGTTACGAGCACGCGAGGGATCGGGAAGATTTCTGGGAAACTGTTCTTTGCGCGAGCCCTGCACTGAGGATGCGGCAGCGTTCCTGCCTCCACCGGTGGTGGGCTTCACTTATGGCTTAAGCGCACGCACCGTTTCTTTATCTCTTCCGTTGTGTGCGCGGGTGTGGTTGGGTCACATGCAGGTGTTTAACCGAAACAATTTTAGTACGTACATTACGGGCAAGGGGCGGGAAGCCTGACCGAGCGTCTGAGGGAAGGAAACGAAGGTGGGAAGGGTGCTTCATACCTACGGGCGGCACGTCATTTAATATTAGCGTTTAGTGATAAATAAATAATAATTACAGTTTGCTTCTGCATCCGCTCCGCGGCGGAACCTAACCTGCTCGTGCTGCTTTTCTACAATCTGCGCAAACGAAATCCTTTCCTGTCCGGCTACACGCGAATGTTGGTATCGCTCTGCGTTTCGCTACATGCATGCATGGTCTCTCTTTCTCTCTATCTCTTTCGCGTTTGCTTTTAATCGGCACATTCAATTTAAAAAAAACCATAAAACCACCCACGACACGACCGTGCACAGCATCATCCACAGGTTACGAAGGGAGGGAGGGGATATGATTAATAATTAATCGTTAATTAAGGATTACAACTTAGTCTACAGTAACAACAACAATAACAACATCAACGAGGACGTATATATAGCGCAACAATCGACAGGGCACGGTGAGGATGCTTTTAGCGTCAGCGCAGCAGCAGCTGCTGATTTGGATGTGCGATCTTTCGCTTTATCTCTCGCTCTTTCTCTCTCTCTTTCTCTTTCTCTTTATCTAATTCTTTCTCTTTCTCGAGCTCGAGAGACTAGGGAAGGTGCTGCTGGTTTCGCCCCAAACGCGCACTACTTTCTAACATCTCTAGTTTTATCATCGGCGATAGGTTCGATCGGTTCGAATGTTACGGGACGGCAAGCAGGACATAGACGTTCGTTCTTGCTTATAGAAACTGCTCATTAATACTTCATTTGCACGGCGTATTAACCATGTGAATTCGTGTCTACGTTTCTCGCTTGACCCTGTCTGTGAATGACTATCGGTTTGGGACATGTGTTTTAAGAACTAAGCCCTCCTTCGCATAGAACCTGCTGCAGCAAAATGCGTATACCACTGTATATGATACAACGCGCTCGATGCACAGTATTGCGTTCATTAAGTTTCCATATGAAATCTACAAGTACCCGCGGTAGAAGGAAGGATGAGTCAAGTGAAGGATATGATTAAACGCTTCGTTTCTAATGTTGTCCGAAAGCAATTCATCTGCTTTAGATGCAGGGTTTTCCGATTCAGTTCAAGATCTATGCTTGAAGAGAACGCACCACAAACAAAAAAAATGTAATATGGATCGTCTGATAGCTTTAAATTTGGCGCTGTTCATCAAGTCGTTTGATTCGCCTAACCCTCCATAACAGAAACCATACCGACTTGGACGCGGTCATCCCCTCCGATCGTTTTCTTATCACCCCCTGCTGCTGCCGTGCGGTTTGTGCAAGGAAACAAATAAATTTGGCTTTCGCGTTCCATTCCAAAACATTCACTTCAGTACAAGCGCGCCGTACACACGCCGGGAGAAAAAATACACAACGGGACAAACGGGTCGGGGGACGGATGCACACGAACACACATGTAACAAATACACACGCACATACATTTAGCTAACGTTGCAACTAAGTCACCAAATCGAAACCGGTGGCGGTGATACACACGAAACGAAAACGAACAGTTCGGGGGGTTCGGGAAAGAAAGAGGAAGTGTCAGTGACAGTGAGAGGATACACACAAAAAACAATAATAGTAACTACCAAAACTGAGCCCTAGCAGCGTATCCAAACTACGGTCATTTCAACATTCAGTAAACAATCTAATGCCGGCGAGGGAAACAAAACCAAAAGGGGAAAAATTCCAGAAACAACAGAACCGGAAATAGTTGCAAATAGTTGCGAATAGTTGTTGTTGATTTTGTGTTCAACCATTTCGTCTGTACATTTGTATTAGTGTGTTTGTGTATGCGTGTGTGTATTAGTAGTTGTAATGTGGCGTAATCATAACGTCTGCCGCATTTGCAGCACCTACTAGCCCTGCATTATCGCAAGATTGTTTGGTTTTTTTTTGTTGTTGCAAAAACTGACCATATTAAAATAAATCTTCTTTATTCGCAAACAAAAGTTACACAACACTCGCTACGTGTGTTTCAGTGTGCCGCAGCCATAAACCCGCAAAAGAACAAACGCGTTCCGTCCGTCACTACGCTGCTATGAAGCTGACAGAGCAGAGTCTGAGGGAAGCGGAGCGATGGTTGCTATCGTGGTTGCTAGGGTGGTATGAGTGTGTGTGGTTGCCTATTTTTCACGTCACGCTGCTGTGTATGTCTGTTCTGTCTGCTACTATCGACTAACTGCCGCGTCTCTTGTCCGTTGTTATCGTCCGTAGCTTTAGTGCGTACTTCGTTCTCCCGTCCCGTGTTTGGGTAGTAGTGGTAGTAGTAGTGACAGTTGTAGTAGTCGTAATAGTAGCTGTTCACGTGCCGCTAGTGTACCGTCCGTCATCATCATCATCGTCGTCGTCGTCGTCCTGTCGCCATCGTCCCGTGGCTGTGGTGGCTACTGTTTTCACTATGTGGGTGGGGGTGGTGATGTCGTCGTGTGTACACGTTTTAAAACGCACCCTTTGCTTCGTACGTTCCGTTTCCGTTCCGTTTGTCACCTATATTGAAGTTTGTGTTTGTGTGCATATGTGTGTGTGTATAGAATTTATGTGTGTACAACATACGATAACGATACCAAAACATTATTGAATTGTGGCGTTAGGCTGCATAATATAACGTTGCCAATCCCGGCACAGGCACATAAACACGGATAAAACACACTACACTATAGCGCAAGGTTAGCGACATCTCAATGAAGATGAAGAAACGATGTTAACGGCCCCCCCAGACAGGGAAGAAACAACAATCTTTCCCCGGGGAGCCAACATGTACGAAAAGAAAAAGGTTATACGTGGAGTTTAATGCGTGTAATGTGTTCGTGAGTACACAAGACACACAAGCTGCTCGCAAGCATGTTTGCAATGTCTGATGAAGATGACGGGTTCATGTGGTTGAAGGTTACACTGACGGCAAACCGCTCTTACTAATTGTAATTATTTATATATTTATGTATATTAGTATATGCGTTAGTATAGTTTCGTCTATAAATGGTATCAACACTACCACACTAAATAGTATCTGCATCCTCCCTAAGTAAGTATTGGCATTTGTTATAACCTGTTCTCGTTCCTATCGTTCCGTTCTTCCGGCACTATTTGTCTATCTGTCGTCATCGACGCCGTACCGAACACTTATACTCTACATGATACCGCCGTGTAAGTGAGGTGTGGGAGGATGTACGTGGCGCTCCCTCAAGTTTAAACGATTAAATATGTTCGAACATCCTTTTTAAGTAACTTTCGTTGGTGAGTGTATGTGTGCGTAACTACATCGATACTCCCGCCCCATTCCTATTCGGCCCAGCAGCCCTCCTACGCTTCTGCTGCCGCAAACGAGAACCGAACGAGGCGAACGTGGCGGATGGCTGACTAGGCATCTCCAGATTCGGTTATAATTTTAAGAAAATCGAGCGTGTCATATACTAGCTACTAGCCCTACTAGCAACTAGAACAGCTAGTGACACTTGCTTTTAAAGTACTTTTTTGTTTTGTTTCAAACAATGAAATAGTAAATTGATGTGAAGAAAAGTGATAACATTACGATCAGTGGTGCCCAAATTCTTCGTTCTGGTTCAGACGAACAACACTTCTAACGTACGAACACGAATGCGTAACGCTAATAGTAGTCTAGTGTTGCCACTTGCTAACCTTCTCTCTTTCTCTCTCTCTCTCTCTCTCTCTCTTCGTATTTATCTCTTTACCTACTCTAATGTGCGATGCAATGAAGAATAGTTTACTTTAACGTTCCCCAAATTCGCTTGGTTCCCTTCTCTTTACGCTAGAAGAAATCGTCCAAAAATATGTTCACTTACATACGTCCCACATCCAATCGGGGGAGAGAAAGAGAACATTTTACAAGAAAAAAAACACTATCAAAAAACGGTCTCCTAGTGGAGCGAAATACCTCATCCTTAAATTGATTGTAACGTTGAGGGGTGTTTCACCAAGTGCATGTGTGGGTGTGTATGTTTAATTTTTTCTTCTTCACCTAACTCGAGTCGTATAACGGTCTAACAAGGGTCTCATAAGGTTCGGGTGTGTGCGGTAAACAGGTATGCCGCGGAAGTTGTTTGCAACGTTCGGTGCCGCAAAAACCAACATAAACCGAATGGCAATAGATTAAGGGCACATGGGTGAGATGGTTTGCTCGGTTCGTTCGCTCTGCGCGTAGTAGAACTACCAAAACAAAAACAAAAAACATCCGAGAGCAATACGGATCCCGAAAGTTTTCCTACTTATCCATAGGACGTTTTCGTCGCTATGTTTCGAGTGTGCGTGTGTGAGTGTGTGTATAGGTGTGTGTGATGTAGTTAGTGGGAAGTCTGCTTTTGTAGCGATTTCTAAGTTGCTTGAATTATAAAACAAAACAGGACAGGAAATTTAACCAATAACGAGAAACTCGAGCAAACGGAAGCCAATGTAGGGGAAAACAAAGTGGATAGTATTTTTTTTTTGGTTATCCATTTTTTCGCCTTCTCTGTAACTCTCGCCTCTAATCGAGCGGATCATTGTCCGCGAACCAATTTTGCGCTTATGGTTTGGTGTGTGAAGGTTTTGTTTTCCCGTGTCCAATCACGAATGCAATGACAAAAAGGATACAATGAGTGAACAGTGGTTTGTAAGGTGTTGTGTTTTTGTTGTGTTTTTTTGTTTGTTTCGTTATTCAATATATTGATATAGATAGTAATCGGTGTGTCGGTAACAGTGTATCTTGCTTGTGTGTGTAACTGTGGAGGGGCGAGGGGGGGGGGGGTTGTTTGTTGTTGTTTGTTTTTTTTTGTTGCTTGAATTTGTTTAGATACTGTATTCTACTTTATTGTTTATACCTATAATATGCTGATTATTATGAAGTCTTTGATCTTCATCAATATACTTAAGATCGCCAACATTAGTACCTATTAGCCGGCCGGTTTGGATGTTGGAACCTGGTGGATATAAGAGATTTGAGAGACCTTGACTAGTCATTGTACCACTCGTGCTCATGCCTCCGGGATGACTGCGTGAACTTCTAAGACTATGTAAGCTATGAATGGAACGGCGTTCCTCTAAATCTTCTAATGTGGATCGAAATGCACGTACAACACGAAGCTGGGTCTGCAGCCGGGTAAGGCCGCGGATCCATAATATCTGACCTGCACGGGGTTTCTTGTCATTGTCCATCGTTTCGTACCGCTCCTCGCCGAGCCGAATCGCCTCGGTGTACTCG
Source organism: Anopheles farauti (assembly GCA_000473445.2). Classification (NCBI taxonomy): domain Eukaryota; kingdom Metazoa; phylum Arthropoda; class Insecta; order Diptera; family Culicidae; genus Anopheles; species Anopheles farauti. The sequence goes on from KI915052.1 coordinate 3,064,481, forward strand.
GACTCCGGGTGGCCGCGGCCCCATGCCATCGTTTTCGGCATCTTGCGCGTCGGTATGCTGGTCACGATCTGGCCCCAGATCAGCGTACCGAGCCCGAAGAACACGCTCCACAGCCACTGCTCGACGTTGAGCGCCTTGGTCGAGAACGCGACCTTGCCGAACTGGATGATGAACACCTGCGAGACGAGCGTGATGATCCAGATCGAGTAGAAGATCGGATTGGTGAACAGGCCCTGGAAGATGTTCCGCTGGCCGTGGATCTTGCGCGCGTTCAGCTCGTTGAACAGCGTCATGAAGACGAACACGTTGAAGATGATGGTGAAGTGCTGCGTTGCCTCCGAGTTGAGCGGCTGGCCGCGGCCCGACTCGATGTCGAGGAAGCGGTCGCCGACGAACAGCAGCCCGAACACGATCACCAGCTGGTACACCGCCTGGCCGAGGATGTTCTTCATCATCGTGCGCGAGATCAGCGGCTTGGTGCGCCCGTACGGCTTCCGCAGCAGCAGATCCGGCGTCGGCATCTCCGTGGCGAGCGCGAGCGACGCGAGCGTATCCATGATCAGGTTCATCCACAGCATCTGGACCGCCTTCAGCGGCGAGTCCTGCACCGCGCACGCACCGATGAACGCGACGATCACTGCGACCACGTTCACGGTCAGCTGGAACTGCAGGAACTTGGCGATCGAGTCGTAGACGTTGCGGCCCCACATCACCGCCTTCACGATGCTGCTGAAGTTGTCGTCGGTCAGGATGATGTCGGACGCCTCCTTCGCGACGTCCGTACCGGCGATGCCCATCGCGAACCCGACGTCCGCCTTCTTCAGCGCCGGCCCGTCGTTCGTGCCGTCCCCGGTGACCGCCACCACCTCCCGGCTCGCCGATATCTTGCTGTCGATGATGCCCTTCACCAGGTTGTACTTGTCCGTCGGTGACGAGCGGGCGAGCACGCGCAGCTTGGGCCACACCTTGTCCAGCAGGTGCTGCTGGATGTCGCCGTTGCTGTCGCGGATGCGCCGGTTAAACTCCTTGCCCTCCAGGATGAGGAAGTCGTCCTGCGGTCGCAGGATGCCGCACTTGGTCGCGATCGACCGGGCCGTGTTGATGTTGTCGCCCGTCACCATGCGCACGGTGATGCCCGCCCGCTGGCACTTCCGGATCGCTTCCGGCACCTCCGGCCGCACCGGGTCCTCGATGCCGACCACGCACAGGCACGTCAGATTGCTGATGATGTTCTCCTCGTCGTCCCAGTTCGGTTCGCCGTCGTAGTGCACCTCGTTGATGCTCGCCTTGCCCGGCACGAAGTCGCGGTACGCGATGCAGATCGTGCGCAGCCCGTCGCACGCCATCGGCTCGATCACCTGGTGCAGCAGCCGCTCCTGCATGTCGCGCGTGAACTTCTCCAGCACGCCGTCCTGCCCGTAGATGAAGGCACACTTCTTCAGCACGATCTCCGATGCGCCCTTGCAGAAGACGCGATAGCCGCCGGCACCGTTCGCCTTCGGCACCACCGTGCTCATCGACTTGCGCACCGAGTTGAAGGTGTAGACGCGCGTGAACGTATCCTCCGGGTTCGCGTCCCGGATCGTCTGGTAGTTGCGCCCGAGCCCGTTCACGAAGCCGAGCAGCGCGCACTCCGTCTTGTTGCCGACCTGCTGCAGCGGGTCGCCCGGATTCTGGCCCGCCATCAGGCACGACGTGTACGCCGAGTTGAGCGCGATGCCCTCGACGATCGCTTCGCCCACCACGCGCGGTATGTCCGAGAACCGGGGCGTCACCATGCACAGCTTCTCGCAGATGTACGACTGCACCACCGTCATCCGGTTCGTCGTCAGCGTGCCCGTCTTGTCCGAGCAGATCGCGGTCGCGTTGCCCATCGTTTCGCACGCGTCCAGGTGCCGCACCAGGTTGTTGTCCTTCATCATCTTCTTCACCGAGTACGCGAGCGAGAGCGTCACCGCCAACGGCAAACCCTCCGGTACGGCCACCACCAGCACCGTCACGCCGATGATGAAGTGCTTCACGAGATTGTTCGCGTACGAGTTGCGCCACGGTTTCTGCTCGATCACGAACGTCTGGATGCAGAACTGGATGATCAGGATGATGACGGTCAGGACGGCGATCGTCGAACCGGCGTACCCGATCTGGATCGCCAGCTTCGTCAGCTTCGCCTGCAGCACCGACTTCTCCTTGCCACCGTGGCCACCGCCACCGCCGCCACTGCCTCCCTCGCCCTTGCCGCCCTCCTCGCCCCCGTCGTCGGACGTGATCGAGTCGACCGTCGTCTGGCTGCGCAGCCCCTGCGGGTGCCCGTGGCTGTTGTTCGTGATTTCGTCCTTACCGCCGCCCGCCTTCTTCGCCTTCTTCGCTTCCTTCTTCTTCTGCTTGGCGGCCGCCTCGTGCTCGTCGACCGCCGCCCCGAGCAGCGTGAAGATGATGCCGGCCTGCGAGTTCACACCGACCGCCGTCACCACCATCTTGCCGCTGCCCTCCATCACGTGCGTCCCGGACAGCACGATCGGGTCGGTCGTCTCGTTCTTCTTCACGTGGTCCGACTCGCCGGTCAGCGACGACTCGTCGATTTTCAGATCGTTGCTCTGGATCAGTATGCCGTCCGCCGGCAGCAGATCGCCGTACTTGATCTGGCAGATGTCGCCGACCACGATGTCGCCGATGTTCACCTGCACCGCGTCGCTGCCCCGGATGACGGAGAACTTGTGCTCGCCCTCGATCCGCGACTGCAGCCCGCGGAACTGCTTCTCCTTCGAGTAGTCGTTGAACGCCGTCACGACCACCACCACAAACACCGACACCAGGATCGCCAGACCCTCGATCCACGAGTAGTGTTCCTCCTCGTCCTGCACCACCGGCTCGTCGTCGTCCGCCGGCTGGTAGAACGACAGCAGCAGCGAGATGATGGCCGCTATCTCGAGGATGATCAGCGTCACGTCCTGCAGCGCCTCCCAGACGAGCGTCAGGAAGGATTTGGGCGGCTTCGGGGGGATCACGTTCGAGCCGAACGTTTCCCGCCGGTGGTCGATGTCGGCCTTCGACCCGCTCAGGCCCTCGTTCGGGGAGGTGTACAGCTTGCGGCAGATCTCGTTCACGCCACCGTACTCGTTCACCTTCGCCACCGCCTCGCGGCCCCGGTGCTCCATGATCTCCCGCAGGTTCTTCTGCGTGATCTGATACTGGGCCGGTCGTCCATCGATTGTCGCCATCTTGGATGCGTCGTCGTTCTAGGCTCGTTTCGATAAGTAAACCAACTAAAAAGCAAAACCAACGCACACCACCCGAGCTGTTCCTCCTTCCCGCGCTCGAGCCTTTCGCCTGCTCAATTTACGCCGGCACGATACGCGCGCACACGGAATCACCAACAACAAACGAAAAAAAAAACACCCCACCCACGTCCTATGTGGTCCTCCTCCTGGCCGTCGCTAAACCGGATCACGCACGCACACTGCGTCGATTCCTTTGCAATCCGACAGCAGCCCGCAAACGAAAAGAAAAACTAACCCAACCACACGGCACTGCTTCAGTTCAGTTCGGTTCGGGTGGACAATGGCACGCGCACTGCAGTCACACAGATCACACAAACACGCGCACACGGCTCACGGGGTTTCCGGTTCCGGTACCGGCAAGCAGCGACACACCCTGGCTGGCGCGATGAAGGAGCAGCCGTCACCAGAAGCGACCGCACGCGGGTGTTGTCAGCAGCAACGTCATCGTACCGTGCAGCATACCTGCATCATCGATGAAGCAAACAGTTAAAAACGTCGTCGGCGTGGGTGTCGGTTTTAGGGACACTCGTACACAACTGAGCAGTTACGGTTGCATTGGTCGATGCGACATGTCACCGGGGGATTTCGTTCTAGTCAGCTTTTGCTCCACTTGACAGCGATGTAATGCGTTGTGTTATCTACAATGGAAAAGAAAAACAGAAGTATAAATACCTTTTCGAGCGCGTCAATAAACTCACGGTTTGCAACACCCAATATTGACTAATGACTAATAATGGTACGCAGAAATAATGTCGTTTGTAAGGCTCAAAAACAGCGCGGCTGTCACATCACTCGTAAACTTTCACTGCGATAGAAATCGCCCCTAGTAACCGCAACCGGTTCGATTAGTAACCTCGCTAGTTGTAAATAATATTATTAACTGTGGCGTCGGTTTCGGCAGTGACAGCATATATTACGCAGCTGACCGAGAGAGGGCGCAAGCATCAGGACTACCGGAACGGATAATAAAGAAAGAACGATTGCTTAAAACTCGAGTAACAGCCGGAGTACGAGCACTGAATTTGTAACACGAGAGTGACAGAATCAATAAAGAGAGTGTTTGTGAAAAGTTGTCAAACACCAGATATTCTCTTTCGCACGATAAAGCCGTTGCAACACAAGTAATATCACCCAATAGCCCACTGTATCGCACCGATAACAACTCGTTTCACTACTCCCTCCCCCCGCGGAGGAAAGAACACCCACTCCAACGGAACCGAACGAAAGTAAAACAAAAAACACCCCCGATCGACGGTGATCGTACGAAGACGGCGAGCGTTGTGGAAGCTTCCGGCCAGCGAGACTGGTCTATTTATAAAAGCGCACGACACGCTCGCCGGGTTTTCCGCAGGTGACGCAAGGTTGCAGTGGTGGTGGTGCCGTCTTATTGCACACTATTCCCTCCAAAAAAAAAAAAAAAAAAAAACCACCCACCCACCTCAATACGCGTGGCTCGTGCGGTCAGTTTTTCAGCCTCCCGAAAAACAAATAACGCACTGCGGTGGGGTGAGTTATCAGCCATCAGTTTTCGGGCGGGATGGAGCTTCCCCCTTGCGGCGTGCAGGAAATCAACCGGCCGGTTAGAAGATACCACTTTTACGATCGGGTGTTGTGCCGGTTGTGTTGTTTCCCCTGCGTTAGGGGGTAGTAGCTAGCTAGCCTGCTTTATCCTCTCCTCACCCCGTTTGTAATACGTTTAGCGACTGCAGCACCAGGGGAGTGTTCCGGTGCGGGTTTGTACCAAGTCATGTTAGGGTGCTCAAATTTCACGCAATTTTACGATTGTTTACACAGCGAGATACACCGTCACAGGACAGTGTCATTTGTTCGCGGGCTTACACGAGCATGTACGCATTCCAAGGCCTATTTTTTCTGTCGAGTGGGCACACGTGTTTCGATGGGGAGGGGGGAGGGGTCTCTCCCACTGGACATTATCTAACATGCGGCACTTTTCCTTCCCCTTGCTCGAGATGCTCGCGAGGCGCCCGCAAAGCAACGGATTAGTTGACCCGGGTACGAAAAGCTCCCAAACAGCAGACGACCGAGCTGTAGAAACCTCGGCCAACTCTAGCGCTAGTTCCGCTCCTGGTGTGTACACACGTCGCCCGGCCTGACGAGGCCGACGCATCTGGAACGCTTCCGTATCGCAGTGCAAACAACACGTAAAACGTTGCCTTCACTAGCCCGCCATTCCGGTGCCTTCACCAGCCGTCACGATCGTCAAACAGCCACTCGGGGCGGGCGGATTTATTATTATTTTTTTTATGGCAATGCAGTAGGAAATTGCTGCGATAAGCGACGAGCAGGAGGTACCCGAGGGGGGAGGTGTGAGATTCACAGCACACTGCGCCATTCGGGCCTGGTTTCGGGCGTGGTGTCAGACCTTAGCCGCCCCACGTACTCACCAGCTCGCTCGTTTCGCTGTTCAGGTGTCGGTCGAAGCGGTACAATATTGAGACGCGTCCGTAGCCACAAGTGCCACTGGTGAATACTGTACTCGAAAGCTGTTCAAGCCCTGGTGGCCAGGTTTGCTTCACCGTGGCGTCATCGCGAGCGCGCCAAACAACGTCAAACCGGAACGGAGTCGAGTGTTTCACCTGACGTCATCATTCTGGTGTTCACCCAAGCCAGCGGTAAGCCTCTCGTGACAAGGGTGGAACGATATCCTCGTCGCACACCCGCCGCACCCCGTGTATCCGTTCGGTTCCGATCGGCAGCTTTTAATTACAATTCCACGCGCGAGGATTTCAAACTGCACAAAACGGATGATGTGTAGAGGAAAAAAAATACGTAAATCAACAACACAACAGCGACCAGCGAACATTCCGCGAGCCAAGAGAACTGGTTTTGCATCGTGTATTTATGCATGTCCCGTCTCGCTCGCCCTGCGATCTCACAAACCCCGGACCAACGAGTGCCATTTCAACGTTCGCCCATGGTTCGGTTTGACCTCCGCGGTGGGAAAAGAAACATTCGGTCATGGTCGTGTCGTGTCGCCCTCACTCCGCAACGCTGCCAAATCGTCAAAATTTAGCCAATGTTTTGGAAAGGTTCCTCACATATTTCTTGTCCGTAGATAAGGCCCTCACCCGAGCGCCAATTCAACCGCCTTATTCGAACCCGAACGAAACCTCCGCGCCATCTTTGTTTACAATTTTCCAGTGACGAACACGAGGGAAGACGACGCCGTTCGTAAATACTCGCCCGAAGCCTGAACTTCGGGTGAAAATCCGCAGGAACTCGCGGAAAACAATGGAACAGCATGACGTTAGTCTAATCTAAAGTTTAAACATTGCGAAATTCCGACATATTGCCTTCCAAGCAGCTGACTCGTTTAGAATTAAATGGGACTCAAGTACAAAAACGAGTACCCAATGAACCCCAAGCGACAGCGGCGGCAAGTGGATTTTCGTCGATCGAAGTTCAGGCTGCGGGCGAGACGAGAAGAACACCACTGCCTGGGAGTGCCTGGAACGGCTTCGTCCAATATTCACGCGTCAACGAGGCGCGATAAGATAGCAAACAACCACCCAAAAACTGGTTTAAAGCCGAATTTCGCACCGCATGGGAATTGAGCGGAATGCTTTAATAGGGTTATTTTAAACACCACTTTCTGCTATCTAATTGCATTGCGGATTTGGCGCACGGTTGATAAGCCGAAACCGATAACGAGGGCTTCAAACGGCTCTGGATTACCTTCCATTTGAAGTCTCACCTGGGAGGGAGGTGGTAAAAAAAAAGATATTTTTTCAATACCACAAGACACGGACACGGGCTGGTGGTTATCTGCTGGACTCTCAAATCTGACTGAAGATACGATTCGCGGTTATCGATGTTGTCACCAGAACATCCGCATTGTTCACATTTGTCTAGCACACACACACACTCCAACGCTTCCTTTTTCCAGCTGACAACGGGAAGTTTGCCGTCCTCGGTTGTGATGACTTCATCCCAGTTCCGTACATCCAGTGCCTTCGGTGGCACGGTGGAAACAAACACACTTCCGACGCCATCATCCGCCCGGAGACACCCGCCCACCCACCCACCCACCCTCCACCATTAATGACCGTCACCGGCGCATGTATGCGGCGGCTCAGGTTGCATCGTTGCGACCGCGCTCATTTAAATTCCGCTCCTCGGCCGACCGCCGCAAACGTGTGCGAGGAGTTTGTGGACCAAGACCGAGCGTACCCCGCCCAAACGTGCCTCGCGGGGTCTGCACTTTCGAAAGTGCAACACCGGACCGGGCGTGTGTACACATGTCGCCCGACCGGGGCGAGGGAAAAATGTAAATGCCGCACGGCGATGGGACGTTGCAGTTCTGGGGTGACATTTACGTGAGCTGGCGAGCAGTAGTGAGTTGCACAAGTATTTTTTTTTTTTTTTTAGTACACTTATGCGGTTATTAGACGATGGAAAATACTGTCAGGTGGTTTTGTATATTTTCTGCCAAATCGCGAACAGAAAATACAGAAAATATCCAAACCGCAGAAAATATCCAAACCGCAAATCAGAATTCGACATGCACAGTTCTGATTTTTTCAGACTGGATATTTTCTGTCAAAATGGTTGTTTGTTTACATTTCGGTTTGTTTTGGTTTTCGTGTGGTTTTCCATTCACCTACAATGTTTGTCCGTACATTGTACAATCATTATTAAAAGCATTATTACACAAAATAACAGCAGCGATAAATTTTCGTTATTACACGTACGGGTGGACTTTTTTATGCCAAACGCCACACCAGAGTCCAGTTTGACAGAAAATATCCAACAGTATTTTCCATCGCCTAATAACCGCATAAATAACGATAAATTGGGCGGAGCGATTAATTTGTGTAATAATGCTTTTAATATTGATAGTACAATCTACGGACAGAAATTGTAGGTGAATGGAAAACCGTGAATGGAACACGAAAACCAAAACAACCCGATATATAAACAAACATCCATTTGGACACAAAAGAACCGGTCTGAAAAAATCAGAGCATGTCGAACTCTGGCTTGTGGTGTGGATATTTTCTGTCAAACGCGATTTGACAGATAAATATCGAAAATCATCTGACAGTATTTTCCATCGGCTAATAACCGCATTACTTACAAATGTGGCACCCGGGCAGCTAAAAAAAAAGTGCCCCGTTTGCTTCTCTGGGGAGGGGAGCGAAAATATGGAGCTTTTAATGGAGCTACGTATCATTACAAACAGGCGGGCAAAACTATTCTCGCACCGAAATTTCGACCAGCTACATGGTAAATCGCACGGGAGCAACTGATCTGCGTCCATAATTGAACGAAACAGGCGCTACAAGCGCGATAGGGTAAGCGAATCGAGTGGATTTTTTATCTGAATATTTTAACAAATACAATCACATTATCGCGCTAATCATTCGGCCGCGAACCAATCCATCTGATTACAGGCCGTGCCGACACAAACGGCACACGTTTCGAAGCGGTTTATTCTTGGTTCGAGAAAGTGGGTATTCCGAATGGTGCAGCTGTTTGCTAACGACAAGCTGCTTCGCATCGCTCTATTTCTAGCGATAATTATATTAATTAATTGTAGCAAGTAGTTGTACAAAGCAATTGATTTGATTTTTTTTTACAGTCAGTAATTACAACGATAATTACCAGCCGCGGCGATGGTTGTGTGCCCCATCTTTTCGAACGGCCGGTTGGAGCCAACTCTAACGCAAGGTAAAATCGTAGGGGAAGCATTAATTACCTAACCTCAAACTAAACGAAATGTTTGTGGGCAAGCAAAAAAAAAAAACACACACACACACACACTGGAGGGAAACGAAGGCCATCCGAGTGCAAATATGGACACGAGATCGTGTGAACGATTGGAAAGTGTTGATTTGCCTCCATTTGCCCGCCGCGAGTGAAGTGTGTTTGTCACACTTTCTGCGCACGGTTCTCTTTGTCGCCGGGCGCCCGTTGGATCAATATTTAGCTATGAAAATAAAAGCAACAATTGCGAACGGGTGGTCGTGAGGGGACCCATGTCGATTGCACCAAGCGCTTGCGGGATAGATTAATAATGCAGCCGAAGTTGTACTGCACATTTTTCCATCCGATGCTTTCCGATCCGTTCGCGGGTGTTCTGCTGTGTGCGAGCACTAGAGGGTTAGTAAAAAAAAAGACATATCATAATCATAATCGATTCCTTTAAAGCGTGAGCATTGACACACATTTTATGACACGGCACGAGGGAGGGGAGGGGGAGAGGAAGGGGTACTTGGCGGTTGTACCACCACAAACCGATCGTTAAAGGCAGATCAGTTTGGACCTTGGAGTAGCGCGACGAGAGTCCGGTGCTACCTCAGGGTCAGAGCAATGGTAATAAATAAAAAAATAAATAAATAAATAGATGCGTGACCAATTTCAAGATCAAACAAATTGCAAAGGACGCACAGTAAAACTCTGTGGGGATCTAAAACTTGTATCGATCGACTAAAATGGAAGTGTCTTGATAGAATTTATTTTTATTTTTTATTTCAGCACGACCAGCATGTTACCCAACTCCACCGACGGACGGGAAAGGCGGACCACGTTTTGTCATTTGGATGACTTTGTTCGCTTGTTAACCGATAACAACAGCACCCGCGACAAGGTTCGCTACCGGTAATTAGCTTCGCGTACACTTCCACGCATTGTTTGCATACTGTTGTGCATTTCACCTTGGACACACACACACGTGAGCCAGAGCCGCCCGATTGTTTGTGCTGTGCTGCTCAAAATTGGCCATAGTAACGGCCTTCCACCCACCCCAACAAACCCGAGTCGAGCGTGTTGAGGTGAGTGATTGGTTGGAGGCAAAAGTGGTCGTTAAAAAAAAAGAAAACTCAAACCTCCCGTACCCAGCGATTGCTACAGCAATGGGTAGAGCGAAGAAACGACCCCACCGGTAACATTGCAACGTATTCTGTTCCATAGAATGCAATGTTCCATTCTAACAATCAGAGCGCGACGCGAAAATGAAGTAATAACTTTAATGTCCCATGCATCACCTCGCTACGTCCACGTCGGTAAGCTGGTCACGTACGAAGCGTTGGAAAATGTGGTGCTTTTGGTATTTTCCTGTCAAAGTACGCGCTAATATCTGAGCAGAAATCTTACTTGTCCGATGCCGCCATCAAGCTGGATTGTTACGAACTAAAGTTTGGAGAACTGTATGAAATTTAAAACAACGTTAAATCGAAACAAATTGTCTCCTGGAAATAAAATAATCACACGAGAAAAAATCGGAAGTAAGCATGAGAAACTCAAACACGTTTCGTGCAACAAGAAGAGTGGGAACGTTAGAAGTAGAACACTTTAGGAACACTTTTTTCTTCTCGTGTATAGGTGAGAGATTTTCTAACACTCATTGAATGTCTCGTAATCATTACCGTCGGTTGTGCCGGTACCCTAGGTGGATCCGAAATATAACATTTCGGAAAGGTCTTGCATCAGGGTTATTCTCAGGGTTATTCCTAAAATATTCCAACAAGGCATCTAAGTCATCCTACGAAAATGAGCTTCGAATAACACCAGCTATTCCCGTGCCTTAGTGATGGAAATTGCACTACAAAGGCGCTCTTTTAAACAAATTTTTAAGTGATTTGTTTGACTATGACTAGATCTTCCTAGCTTGTTTCCGTTCCCATCTCCTGTCTGCCTTACCCTAATTTTTTACCTATTTTCCCCGTTTAATTGTCTGCAGTATTTGTTTTGAATTTGACGCTAATGTAAAGCTCTTGTGGTAAATAATGTTAATAATAAATTGAAAAAAATCCCCCAACCGGACAGCAACTCCTCGCTCATTCTTCAAGAGTTCATCCCACGCATCCCACGGGAGAAACCGAAGCAACTGACACATTCTTCGATACGATTCGATGGAATGTGCGCCCCGTGCGACCGAACCGAGCCAAACCGCCGGCGTTGGTGTGGTCTGCGGTTGGTTCAAGCGCAAACCGTGCGAATCAATGATGAGCATCAGGGCCCGATCAAACGATTTCCGGAGCGAGTCCGGCGTTGGCTTTATCGACAGGTACGTACGCGGCACGAGAGCCCCACAACATCCGTCATCGGCGATAACATCGCGAATGACTATTGTCGCGTCCCGTTAGTGACGCTTGCTCGCACACGCGCCTAGCTGATTCCGCGGCGGCGCACAATCACTGCTCGGTGGTGATGGCTTCGATACCAAACCACCCCACCCGGGTGACAACAACGGTGGCGAGTAGCGTGCGCGATTTCGCGCGTTTTTAAACAATAGGAATGTTCAACCGGACGGTGCAACTGGATAGGGAGCGAACGCGGTGTCACCAAGCGTGCGCAATGCGTCTGATTAGTGATCTCCCCTTTGCGTAAGCAGACAGTGCCGCAGGAGGTTGGAATGACGCGGTGTGGTGGCGTGGATGACGCTAGTCATCCATTATCTGACATCTCGTAGCGCACATTACGCGGAGCAGTATTACTAAGTCAGCTATTTTAATCGATCCCAGCAGCAACACCACCGGCAGCGCCCATTAAACTACTCAGCGTGTACGACCGCACTAAGTTATGTCCCCTGTAATGGCGTGCACAACCTACGTGCGCGCTTTTCGTGTCGAAAGGAAGCAACAAATAACTCACCCCCGTAATAGCAGGTACAGAAATTACGCGCCCTCCCCCACGCCGAAACAGCGCTGCTTAATTTCAACACCATTTGCGTGTTGTTGTTGTTTTTTTTTGTGTTTTTTTAATTGCTAACCACCCAGCCGTGGGATAACTAAATCTGTAATTTAAATCCCTCTGCGTTCGCTAATATTTGTCCGATAAATCAACAGTAGCCGCATCCCGGCAGCAGGCAGCAGTAACGCGTGAAGCATGATCCGAGCGGCGCCCGGACACGGACGGGGCACGACCAATATGGTGGTGCCCAAGCTAAAAATGCTCCCAACCATGCTCTCCGGGCGCATGGACGCGTACGCGCTGGTTTCCAAACCACAACTATCCGCAGACTATAAATACGGTGCGAGTCCGACCGTTCGTCCCGGTTCACAAACTACCGGCGCGGACCAGCGGGAAGCGAGAAGTCAAAATAGCCGTGGACGTGACCGGGCTGTTTTCTGGACAAACCGGGCAGGTACCGGGCGGGGTAGGCGGTTTCACCGGACCACCTTTCACTATCGTTCAAACGAACCTCCGGGTGGGGAAAGCGGTGCGAGTATAACACCAGCCCGATGCGGTCGTAAATCTGCACCCCCGAGAGCGCTTCCCTGGATGCCGATTGCACCGACCATCTGTGCGCCATTCGTTAGTTCGCCATGCGGGAGGGGGTTTTGACTCCACCGCGCGATACACAGGGAAGCTGCGAGTCGACGACCGCCACGATCCCGTAGAACAATTCGCGTTAGAATGGATATGATCACATCACACACAAACACAAGAGCGCAGGCGCAGGCGTGGTGCGCAAGTCTGCCCCTGGTCGGTGGTCCACGGGGTGGTCCAGAAATAGGACAAGACTGATGTCGGTATCTTGGTGCTTGGTATCTTGCAGCGCGCGCTACACGCGCCAACTAGCTGCTGGACACAACGGGTCTCAGTGTCTGTATCGTCCGGTGACGAAGGTTTCGGGTTGACTCGAAGCGAGCGTGTTCTGAAAACAGACATCAAGACAGGTATGAAATAATAACCAAATATGTGATGAAACGCGCTCGACTTAAAGTCCGATCGATCCGATGCCTACCTGGTCGCTTATATTTAGCTCATAATTTGCTTTGCCGGTCGCTCCATCCGATGGGCGGGTGTGTTGAGCTCAGTATCAATAGATTTTACCCGCTTCCTCCCCTCCTCAAGACCGAGACACATCACCAATGTGTGCATCTACATCTGTACTTGTCGGAATCGGTCGGAGATTTAGGTGCGCGCGGCAGCGAAACAAAAAATTGTTGGCAGAAGCATCGACGCTAATCACTCCCATCCCTGATCTGTCCATTCCCGAACACACTCCCTTCTCTTCTCCCTCTCCCCCCTCCCCCCTCCCCCAGAGCACCAAGATACCGATATAGACGAATGTTTACCAATGCCCGTGGTTCGAGGTTACACCTCGATTGTTTATCGGAAAACACCGAAACCGAACGCCACCACCGAGTGGTTAAATTCAGCAGAGCAGGGCGCGATATTGCGGCTTCCACCACCATAAAGGTCCTGCCGCCCCTCCTGCCGCCATGTCGCACATGTCGACGCACGCTGACGGGAAGATTTTATTCGACTGCTCCCTTTCTGACCATAGGACGTGCCGGGCGGGCAGGGGGGGCACGGGGAAAGCCACGACTCATCCGTCGTTGCTGCTGGCTTGCTCGGTGGTGGAGCATTGATTTGGCAACCGTTTCCCGTGCACGGAAAGGATAAACATTTGCTGTATTTCAATCGATGTTGTGCAGTAGCTTCCTTTCCGGCACATACAAGAACAACAACAACAGCAAAAAAATAGTACCGATGGATTAATCGAATCGATCGAGCCCGTGTAGCAACACCATCGGTCGGATTTCCCACTCAATTAAGTAATGCTGGCATATTTCCATCTTCCTGCTGCGCGACTGCGAGACGCTGTATTACGGACGCTCCAACGGGGCTTGGGTGCATGCAATTTGGCACATTTTCCATCGGTCTGTCTGTTTTCTTGCGATATCGATTATTCGTGCGGGGCAAATATCTCGAACATAAGTTGGACGTGTTTTCCCGTAACCCCGCTAATAAAATGCTAAATCGGTTAAATTGTGAAACTCGCTTTCGATCGTTTTGAGGCATATCTTATCGTTGAATAATCGCATTTGAGCATTACCTTACACTAGAATGCATTAGAGACGGGTCGTATTAAAAGCGCCGGTCGTATGGAAGGATCTGAAACGTAACGGAGAAGAGAATGTTTTAGTTTTAGTTTTTAAACGTGCTAAATATCGTAAAGAAACTGAAATGTAACCAAAAAAAAAGAGATATATTGTTGGTTCAAAGTTTCGCGCGTTGGTTCACAGGGCCAGGAGGCAACAACAATCGTCATGCTCGGGAGGTACAGCTAAATCCTCGTGATAGAAACAAACGAACTCTCGAACCCTCTGGAGCAAATGCTATATTTATTCTTTCTCACCCTGTTGTGCGGGCGTTGTTATATAATCGGTGGCGAGAAATTTCCCACACCGTTTACAGTTTCGCTTCGCTAATGGTAGCAAATCGCTCCCAAACTGCAATTGCGAGTCTCGGACCGCAAAGAAAGGGATGGTTGCAGCGGTGCCACACACACACACACACACACACACACACACATACACACACACACACACATACACACACACACACACACACACACACA